>CM076577.1:1147373013-1147699808 GCA_034641835.2 Pinus albicaulis | reverse complement strand
TGGGAGAGTGACATGGTACCTATCTGTTGTGGTAACCAAACACCATCGTGGTTGCCATCAAGTCCAAAGGGGGAGATTGTTGGAAATATGATGCAGCAGTGTTGTCCTTGATGGCAACCGTTCAACTAATAATGAAGTTTGGCAACGTTGGACATGTATTTTAGTTGATGGAAATCCACCCGATGAAGTTATTTCGACTTGATGGACTTGGTAAATGATGTAAATCTGATGTGATATGAAGTGTTTGCGTAATACGATGTCGAGTGTTGTCTATGAAAGTTACAAACTATACTCGATGAAGATGGTGACAACTTACTTGATGAAGTTGTGCTTGATAGAATATGGCTCGATGAAGGAAATCGATGTATCTGTTGTGCAGAACAGATGTTATGAAAGGACCTAATGTGCTCAAAACATAATAAAAAGAGTATGTCACTTGGTATACGCAGATTGGCCTAGGGGAAGTCGCGTATGCACGCGGAAAAGAACGTGCCAAGTCGCGTATGGGCTAAAGCGCTCAAAAAGTGCAAAACCAAGGGTAACCACCATGGTATTGGGTAATGATCAGCCTAATTGACCCCGTCCAGGTAGTTTTGGGCTCATGGTATGGTTTTGGCCCATAGTATTGAAAAAGGGGCTCATGGTATTGAAAAAGGAAAACCTATATAAGGAGAAGAAATTCATTGTGCAAATGGTGAGCATGGGTGCAAGATGTCTGAGCTTGAATGAATACTTCTCTCTGAAGTAGATCTGAATGAAAGGGTTACACTTGAATGATAAATCTGATTGTATGATGCACCAATGATGAAGAAGGGGATCTAGATCTGAATTGCTCTTGTATTTGTTAGATCTGATTATGGAAGGCTTAGATCTGTGATGAGGCGAGCATCAAGGCGAACATCTGTCTGAAGAAAAAGGGTAGATCTGAACTGAATATCTGATCTGATGAAGTATGCTGCTTTGTAATGATTGAAGATCTATACGCTACTTCGCCGCGGAGGAAGCGCGTATATACGCGGCTTCAGCGAAGAGAAAGCGCGTATGCGCAACAAAATATACACTGAGGCGCCCGTCGGTGACGGACAGAGAGACACGCAAGCACGCGGAAGTAAAAGCGCGTATGCATACCGAGCCTATGGCCGGGACAAGGCAAGGAACATCTGACCGGCCCGTGTCACATTCCATCCGGTACAAGGATAAGGAACCAGCTGATGATGTATGTTTGAGCTTAAAAGTATGGAAAGGGTTCGGTATGGAAATATGATGAATTGTGGCCTGCAAGTTGTGTTCTATTGAAGTGGTTGGATCCAGGGTGAAAATTGATGAAACGTGGTCCAAGGTGGTGCTGAAGATTGTAGCTTTCAGTTAGGGGGTCGTAGCTCCCTTCCAGGTGAGGCTGGTAAACGAGATCAGGGGGTCGTCGCTCCCTTCCAGGAGAGGCTGGTAAACGAGCCAGGGGGTTGGAGATCCCTTCCAGGAGAGGCTGGTAAACGAGCGCAGGTGGGTGCCTGCGTGCTGGTCAAGTCTGCACCAGCACATATGTTGTAACATGTTTTCTCTATAATAAAAATATTGAAGGCTGAGCAACTGCAGCGGTGGTTTTCTCCCGATTTGGGTTTCCACCTAAAAATCCTGGTGTTCATGTGTGATGCTTTGTGATGGTTTATTCTCACAATATCGCAGAAGCTTGCGCCATCAACATCTCGATACCGGAACGATGGAATGATCGTTAAGAGTTAATTATCTAGATTCCTCTCGTATACGTTGTGCTCACAAAAGGATCCATGACATACGCATTTACCCAAGGAAAGAAAGTATGGGTTTTAAGGAATGAAAAGTAAATCAAGTTTTGATTATACCGAAATACCGTATTCACCCCTCTCGCGCATTTTTCTCAACATCGGGACCAATACTTGTTTTGATGTGCTATGTTAGGGTCCCGTGATTTGGCTGATTGGCAAGCCAAATGACAGTGTAACATCAAACCAGTCTTTGGAGCCCAAGGACCTAGCCTTCCTGGAATCAGAGAGGGCTCTCTCTATTTGTGTAAGGGATATCTGTGTGTTTGATTATTGTGTTCTGATTTTTAGGCTAGTTATGAAGTAGGTTTTTGGTTTTGGTTTTTTAGGTTGTGAGGGATGAACTGATCAAAGACATAATATAGGTAAAAATATGTCAGATCAACTGGGCTATGGGGTCGAAAATGTCAAGAAAGCTTTCAGTTGGTGATACAAGGTTGCTGAAGGGCCGATTTGATTCGAGGTAAAATGGATCTTTGGGAAAAATGGAGTGAGATGGACTTAAATTTGTGAATAACAAAGGATTTCAAGCACAAATAGTTTAATAGCTGACATAAGCATGGTAGGGAAAACCATTAATAAGGAGAAATGTAACTATAAGCTGATCAATGCATAGAAATAAACATTCAAGCCATGCATAGAGATATATGACTCTCTAACTTTAGGAAATGGCTATCAGACTTTGGGGAAATACATTTAAGATAGAAAAACAACTCAAATCACTATGTAGGAATTCCTAAACATAGTACTTCAAGCTATTGGGCACTTTGAAAGCAAGATTGCATAGTTTTAGGCAAAGGGAAAGATCAGAACAAGACCTCCTTGGTTCAACAAATGACAATCTAATCAATTGAGAAGTTTCATAGGTGGAGCTATGGCTAGCCATGAGTAAGCAGGGCATACCTTAAATCATACTTAGCATGCATAAAACCACAAATAAAACAAGCAAACAATATTCTTCAGTTATTAAAGAGCAATCAAGGATTCTTTAATATGACTGAGAATGAAGAAAACATGGAAACTATAAAGAAACAGGAAATTTGAGGTGCCTCCAAGGGCATGTCTCAAATTTGTTCTCTACTGTCTTATAGCAAGTAAGAACATGGATTTATGAATGAAAACTAGGAAACAAAACAGAGAGAGATACACTATACCATTCTACCAAGTCATGGAATCCAACAACAATCCTCTTTCATCATCCAAGAACATCCAAAAAACTATCCCAAAGCATGAGACAAATATTTCTTCCAAAGCTTATATGACCATATATTTCTTCTATTCATCAAGTTCAGCGTTATTTACAATTAAAGCCTTTGGAATATATAGGCCAAAGTGAGGAAAACCTCTTAGTTCAACTTGCAATCTCATTGGCCTATCCAATATATCTGATTTTTTCCTTGAGGCTTTGCAAAGCCCAAGGCACAAAATATCTAATAAAATATCTCAAAAATGCTAAAAAAGGGAAATATATTGACTTTTCATAACTTATCATGTACAAAAATAGCTAAACGCACCTGAAGAAAAGTCACTTTTGAAAGGTTCAATTTTTACAAAAATACTCAAAAAATACATCAGCAAAAGGTCCCTTGACTTGCCGGCAACTTTTGGAGGTCTTCTCGATGTCTAAACTAGGCCCATGATGGCTTTTTGGAAAGCTATGAGTGTCTACTTTTTGAAAATGTTTATTTTTATCCCAAATGACCACTAGAAATCCTCCAAAAACAGAATTGTGTGTAAAAAACCAAAAAATAGGCCTTGCTGATAAACGGGGCAGAGTGTAGAAAAAGCTTGTGTTTTTTTTCCATTTTGGGGGAGAAAATGATTTTCAATTGATCTGAAAATCACTGAGTATGCGCCCCTAAAATTATGGCATCCAATGATACCATTTTCATCCTTTGAGTATGCCCCAAACTGAAATGGCGATGACCATGAATTTTAGCCAAAAACCCAAAAATGACAAAAAACCAAAATTTGTCGAATTTTGCCCAAATTTGGTGAGCATGACCCTCAAGGGTTTTCAGAAACATGTTGTGAACATGAGGCCAAAATTTGGAGCCTTGAGGTGTCTTTCCTCAATTTTGGTGCTGGGCTCTTCCCTTTAGCCTCCTTGAGTTTTTCCTGAGCGGCCTTCAATTTCCGCCGGGCAAACTGATTGAGATTTTTATAATGCCCAATCATCCTCTGTTGAAGGTCCAAGTCTCTATTTGCCTTCTCCAATTTCTTCTCCAAGTGATCATTAACTCTCTCAAGCCATGCTTCCCGATTTTTCTCTATCTCTTGTTCGAGCAATGTAATGAGCGGGGTAGATTGGAGAAGGGAATCTTCTTCTTCCTTTTGTTTCTCAAGGGCCTTTTTGAGCCCCATGGTTCTTGGCCTCTTTCGCCTGGGCTGATCTTCGCCTTCGCTCTCATCGAACTCACCCATGAGTTCTTCCAATCTCACTTGTTCTTTGAAGGCCTCCTTTTTGTATTTGATGGCCCGTGTCTCATATACAACCATATGGACACTCATCTGTTTGTTTTGAATTTGCAAAAAGTGATTGAAGTTTCTAGCCCTCTCAAGATCAGTCCTCAAAGCATCAATTTGGTTTTCTCTATTGATCAAGAGATTTTCTAGGATCCGGGCTTCATTGTCACTATCATCACTTTGGATTTGAATGATGTCGAATTCCCTTTACTTTTCATGACTACTTTCTTCCTTCTCCTTTCCCTTGCTTTGGGTGGCCCTTTTAGTCTTCCTTCTCTTGGGAAATTCGACAATGGGCTTCTTGGGAAATTTTCCCTTGCTTCGGAGGGCCCTAGTCACATTTGGAGTTACAACTCTAGGCACCCTTTTCTTTGATGTCCGGGGCTTGGCCACTGTCGGAGAAGAGAGCATGGCCCCTTGCCTAGGAGAGGCGGCTAGCACATGCTCCATTGGCTCTTTACCCTTGTCACTTTGCTCATCATTCTTGCCACTATCTTGGATTTCTTCATGGATGCCTTGACTGTCCTTGTGCATTTCTTTTTGAGGGTTTTCCTCCTCACTATGTTGTAGATGTTCATCATGCTGCCCTTCTTCTTCATGAGGCTGCTGTTATTTTTCACGAGGCTTCCTCTGTTCATCATGCTGCTGTTCATCATCATGTCCTTTTTCATCATGCTCAGGAGTTTGCTGTTCTGCCTCACTATGATGCTGCTCATCATCATGTCCTTTTTCATCATGTCCAGGAGTCTACTGTTCTGCCTCACTGTTTTCTTCTCCCACTTGCTGCCCTGCTTCACTATGATGCTGATCATCATCATCTTCCTCATCATCCCCTTGCTGCCCTGTTTCATCATGCTGCTGCTCATCATCACTTTCCTCTTCTTGCTCATGCTCTTCTTCCTCATCATGCTCTTTTGCTTGTTCTATGGTAAACTTGAGCTTCTTGGGAATAGGTTTTCTAGAAGAAGGCGAAGGATGGTGAGTAGAAGGTGAAGGAGATGTATGAAATGAAGGGACAGTGGCGAAATCTGGATGTGTGATGAAAGTATCCCAAGAGACCTCCTTCTTCTCAAGCTGATGAAGAATGATAATTTTAATGAGGGAGTGATGGAAGAGGCAGGTTGTCTGCTGAGAAGGAGGCTTTTTCTGAACAGTGGAGGCCATTTTCTCAATACTTCTATGTAGGAAGAAAGGGATATTTAGCAATTTGGCCCTCGTTAAATGCATGAGCAATCGGATATGATAGGCATAGACTCGGGAGAATCTTCCCTCGCAAGTGAAGTATTTCATGATGATCTTCATGAGGGGGGCATAACTAGTCAATAGATATGAGAAGGGGAAAATGGATGGACATGAATCTCTATGCTCAGGCTTCAGAAAGGGCTTGTATTATTCTGAGTCCAGGTGGCTTTGTTTAAACCACTTCTCCCCTACATAAGGGATTTTGGTGGCGTTGGAGATGGACCTTGGAGAGAATTTGAAATCTAGGCCTGCCAGCTGAAAATGCTTCTCTTGAAACCTCAAAGCACAAAGGTGTGTTAAAGGGGAATAGCTCTTCACCTCTTGCACTCTTTGGCAAAAATCTAGACACCCAACCTCATGGAAGTTAAAAAGGACCGATGGATGAGCATTCACTTCTTCAGTGAAAACATGCTCAAACCTCTTGTGAAGGCCGCTCCTACTGTCTTGCCCGGGAGGCATCTTGTTTTGAATGTTCTTTGCAACACCAAGCTGTCTCAAAAGGTCTTTGGAATGTTTTTCTCAACCACCTCTGTCCTTCTTGTTAGTCACTATTTGACCAAGGAAAACTGCTTCAAATGCTGTGTGAAATAGTCTCCCAACACCAACTTTGTGCTCCTTGTAAAACACTGATTTGTCCTCGTTTATGCCAATCAACAAATATTTATCAAATAAAAATCACACAGTGAAATTGTTACTGTGTTTGGGCAAGGTATTTTGAAAAGAGGTATCTGTGGCTTTTTGTTAGAACAGAGGTCTCCTTATGTTTTGACAGAAGCAAGACAACCTACCCCAAACAAAACTCTTCTTGTATTCACTGTTTCTTATACACAGGTAGACAAAAACAACCTCAACTTTCTTTAAAAGATCTTGATAGAATACTCTGTTTTATAAAACAAAGAGGCTGCACTAGGTTTCACTGTCTTTCCACACAGAGAAGAATTTTTCAAAATGACAAGGCTTTGAGACTATGACCACTGTTTCCCCTTTGATTTTTAACAAAGTCTGCTCTTATTTTTCCTGTGGGCTAATCAATGTTTTTTAAAGGTAGTCAGGGTCCTTTAAGATGGTTTTAAACATCCACCCAACAATGTAAAAATGTGTAACAATCATAGCAACAGAACGCTTTGAGTTTGCTCAGAAACACTACCCTCTAATCAATCTCTCTCTCTTGGCATTTATAGCAATAACACCTTTTAATTTTGGACCAAAATCCTCACCCTTTAAACACTGTTTTGACCTTAAGATCACTGCTTTCCTTTTAAAAACATTGTTTTGACCTTATATTTGCCAATAGGGATTAATTTTGTTTTCACCACTGCTAGGACACCTTCAGAAACTTGAAAACCCTCTACCACTGTGTTTTTTCCTTGCAATTAGTGTTATGGCTTATCACTGTTTTTGAGGGCAGTTTTAGGCCTTTTGAAACTAATGCAAACACACCCTAGCCTTCTACTGTAACAGTATTTGGCAACACAATAACAAACCACCTTGCTTTTCTACTAAGAACTTCACTATTCGATCACTGTTTTTGTCTTAAAAACCATGGCATTCAATCACCCTTTTAGATTTCAAAATTTATCATGAGGTGATGAAAAATACCTCAAAGATCCTTCATGGGCCTTGATTGATTGTTTGGGGATCTTTTGGAGCTTCTTTGAAGGTGCGAGGAGGTGTGACACGTTTGTTAGAAAGAACGTCGCGCAACACAAGGCAGTCGGGTTGGCCTTCGGGCGGTGGTGACCGACGCTACAGGCGTGCCACGCAGTAGTGTAAGGCCTTTGTATTTTCTCCGTTGAACGCGCCGCGCACTTTTCCAGGCACGCCGCGCAGGCTTAAAGTCTTCAAAAACTCTGCAAACTGCTCGAACTTCTCTTGTTTCTTCAGTGGATGGCTAGGAGCGATTTTGAATGTTTTTTTGCGTTTTTGAAACTTGAAAATGGACTTTCAACGGTCTCTTATTCCCTTTTGAAGGCAAAAAGGCCAATTGGATTTGAAATGCTTTGTGAGGGTTTTGAAATTTTTTTTTGAAAGAGGTATTGGTTGTAAAAAAAAAATGAAGCACGACTTTATCATTTATAATCTTCAAACCATCACAAAGCCACTATTTGACCAAAAATCTAAAAAGGTGCTGTGGATGATATTTTTTGAAAGTTTTCATATATATGACCCCTTTCACAGTGAAAAAGCCATTTTGAAAGCCAAAATCTCTCTAAGTGTTTTCCTCATTAAGGCAATACCCTTTTCACTGTTTGCCTATTTCTGTCCCTTTAAAGGAAGAAATCTGCTGAAAGACATATCAATGATATGTGAGGCATTCTTTGCCATTCTTGCAAGGAGATAAATCACCACTTTGAAACTTATTTTGACAGTCTCTGATCCTGATGTTTTGAAAATGATCATGCCCACTGTGAATTTGATTGAACTATTAGGTGCTCTTTGAGCCTTTCTTTTGACTGTGGGTGAAGAAACTCATTTGAAACTGTAAGTGAAAAACTCTGCTACAAAAAGTCTCCACCATCAAAGCAACTGACTAACCTTAGATTGACAAAGTAATCTAGTCTTCAACTTTTAGGGAGATATGGCAGGGGATGATAAGCTGAAGTTGAAATGTAAACATGGGAAGGCTGTCCCTTTGTTCCTCTATTAAGGAGGTCTATAAGAACAATGAATTTTCATTCATTTCACCCTTTTTTTGAGAGTAGTCCCTTTTGAAATCCTTGCCACATGAAATAACTGCTTTTCATCCTCAGGATTGTTTTACTTCTTTGGCCATTTTCTTATCAACATTTCTTCATTCATAATTACCCAATTAGCTTCACACTATATTTCAATTCTGTGTTTTAACAATGAAACTCATGTAAACCCATTTTTGAAGCACCACTGCTTTTCCTTTGCTTTCAACACCATTTTCTATTCAGAAGCCTTCAATTGTCTCCCACTGCCCTTAAAATTTGCCCTTTAGTCAGTGAAAAACCTATAATAAATCTCTATCCCTGGCCCTTTGCTTATTAGATGAAGGAGGCCTTTATCACAGTGCCAAACCCTCTGCTTGTAAAATGAAGGAGGTTTTATCAGTCTTTCAACCCTCTGCTCATAAAATGAAGGAGGTTTTCTCAGTCTTTCAACCCTCTACTCATGTATGGAGGAGGTTTTCTCAGTGATGCCATTTCATCAGCTTTTAAACAGTGTTATATTTCCTTTCACTGCCTATTCATGCTTAAGAAAATGAAGATGACAAATTGATAATAAGTCATGATGGGCATTTCTCTGAGACATGTAATTCTGCTTTTCAAATACCTTTGTGCCTTTTTAGACATCACAAGAAATTTGGCCAGTATCTGCAAAGCATTTCTTGTCATTTATAATTCACTAACCTTTGAATGTGAATGCAGGAGCTTAATGAGATAAATCTATGTTCATTTTTTGCATCCCAGGCTCAAAACCACATGAGAAGAAGCTGTCTTCTCATGTTGAGTTTAATACTGTCTTCCGGAACACTAGTATACTTTTGCTCTTTGAAAAAGACATTGAAACAGTGTATATTTACCTAATATTGGCTTGACCTGTGGCATATGTGTTGCTGAGACTTCAAGGCTTGTTAGTGGCGTGAATTAAGGGTGTAACCAAACTTTATTTGCAGAATAGGAAGGTATGTTAGGAGTGGTTGATAATAGATAGAGGTTCTTTGGCTTTAGGATAGTTTTCCAAGGGAGAAATGCTTAAAGCGCCACTACCTAACTTAGGGGAGGCTTCTTGGATAGATTTGGGTTGTTCTCTTTGGAGCTGATGGACAAGCTAGTATGGCTGAGGCTAGATAGGGCTTGACAATGAGGTTTTATCTCATCATGGGCTGATTGAAAAGGTGGGAGGGAAAAAATGTTTATGGGTGTTTTCAAGCTGGAAAATTTGACAAATTTTGAGATCAGCTGCTAGAAAACTTGGCTTTAACAGATAGTCATCATCAACAGGGAAAAATACTGATGACTAACATGCTGGAAAACTGAATGCTATGCTGGCGAAGTCCGTTGTATGAACGGAGTGTTGACCACCCTTTACTGCCCGATTCAACCTCTCTATATTTTTTGCTACCCAAATCCCTTTTTGCCGTGATTAACCATTTTTCTAAACAAAACAGTGTAACAAATCATTAACCCAGACTTGAAATCTTATAGACTTTATCTTGGAGCTGCATCGCATCTGCGCACTTCGCAATATTTTTATTTTAAGTTTTGAAGAATGTAATCGAAGATGTGATGCGAAGTGGGAGGTGACATGGAGGGCAGGTGGGACCGGACTGCAGCCTGCAGATCACAACTTTTAAGTTTTAGTTATAAGCGCAGAGGAGGTAAACACTAAAAAATGCGAAGTGAGAAGCGCGGGGAGGAGGTAAGTGACGTTACAGGGGAAAGTGGGACCAACTGTATCACTAATCGCAGATCTTATCATTTTGTTATAAGCATCGGGGGTTAAAATCTAAAACTTGCGAATTGCGAGAAGAGGGACCCACCTACATTGCAATCGCAAGTCGGAAATCATTTTACGATAAGGTAAGGTTTTATGATGTTTCATATGATATGTGATATGTATTGCAAACGACTATGAATTAGGGGGCGAAGCTACTGTGGTGGGCCAACTGCTGCACGCAAGTTAAAGAAAATAGATTGTGGGCACTTCAAAGGTAAGTTAAAAAAAATGTGATGCGATATATCGCAAATCGGCTTTCGCAGGTTTTAAGGTTTAGTTGCGATGTGAAAAGGTTATAATATGCGATCTGTGATGGAGGGTGGGGAATAAAGGGTGACGTGGAGGAATGGCCCCACTTTAATCATAATCGGAGAATAAAAAAGTGGAGGTAAGTAAAAAATAATGATATAACGATGAAAACTGTAAAGTCGAAATATAAAGCGGAAAGTGGAAAGAGGTTAAGTTTTAATGATTTTCAAAGGAAAATGAAATGAAAGGGAAGTCTGGGTGAATGGGTCCCACTTTATAACATATCGCCTTTCGAAAGGTTTGTAGGAGATGACAATCAAATATTTTTTGGGATTTGGCCGATGGGAAAAAACAATTTGAATGTGTGGGATTTGTAATGAAAAGTATGGAAAAATATGGAAATATATGAGCGGGGAATGAAATGAAAATAAAGGGAAATGAATGAAATGAAAGGAAAGGGAAATGAATGAAATGAAAGTATGGATGGGATATATGGCTATGGTTTAAAACTTTAGGATATAAGTTAATAATGAGGATTTAAACCATACAAATAACTTTTTTCCATAGGCGCATTTTTACTAGTAGCCAATCAAAACCTTTAAAACATAATGAAGCTTTTCTTATTCTTTCTTGCTTCCCTAACATTTTATTTTGCCTTCTTTGTTTAGAGCATCTAACACCTAACATTTTATTTTGCCTTCTTTATTTAGGGCATCTAACACCTAACATTTTATTTTGCCTTCTTTATTTAGGGCATCTAACACCTAACATTTTATTGACATGGATGCCTACTGTTACACCATTTTTTGGTCATCTAACCTATTATCATTAGATGGACCCAAGTACACCATGTAAGACCAATTTTACCCTAAGTAAAATTGCTTTCGCTATGTAAAATAACTTAATAAAACACATTTATTAAGTTGTTTATAGTCCAAATAGGAAACCCCAAAAGGAAATATTAAACAAATCTTTATTTGTTTGATTTTCCTCATGGAATAATCAATTAAAAAATAATTTAATTATTATTCCAAGTTATATTTAACCCAAAACAAGGAAATTAATTAGATAAATCCTTATTTATCTTATTATTTTCTAGGAATAATTATTTAAATCTTATTTAAATAATATTCCTTGTTAAATATGACCAAATCATTTATAAATAATTAAATAAATCATTATTTATTTAATTATCATTCAACCACTTCCTTAAAATAATAAATAAATCATTTATTTATTTATTATTTACAAATAAAGGGATTTGACCCAAGTTAAATACCTTTTCCCTCCAACAAATATAATAAAATATTCCTAAATGGTGGTTCTAGAATTTGGTTAATAATATTTTATTCATGCACCAAGTTCTAGACTACCCTTATATTTTGTTATAAATAGAAGGGTTTTTCCATTCATTTGTCACCTTTTATTGCTTATTAGATCACTCTGGATCTATGCTCTTGGTCTGAATTTGAGCCATTATCATTGTCACATTCTCTACTTTTTACTTTGTGAGCTCCCTTTGAGTTCTATGTTTGTCTGGGTTTTCTACACCAAAAAGAGAGAGAAATGCTAGATCTGAAGCGCTGAGGACTTTCAAGAACCCATCCCATTGAGGAGAATTGGAAACACCTTTCTTGTTTTCCTCTCAGGTGCCCTTAATATAAAAAATTCTTTCAAAAATATTGTTCTTGTCTTATCTATTGGATGCATGGAGCAAAACCTTATTTTCACTGCTTAATGTCTTTTTATGCATAGATCTGGATTTGTTCAGCTTTGTCTTGATCAACTAACTGTAGATTTGAAGATATTGGTAGCCATAATTGATGTTAGGGCCATTTTTTATGCGTAGCTAAAGTGGTCTTTTTCCGACAAAAGATTCATACTAACACCTACAAAAATAATAATCTTCCTAACATTTTTAACTTTTTGATTATTTTGCATCCATATCCTACCTTAACATTTTGAAAAGTTTAACTACTTATGCTAAATTATCAAAACAAATGATGTTACAACATCTACCTTGGTTCAGATTAAACTATTGAACCAATGTTTATTTTTTATGTAACTAATCAATCTGTCAAGATTAAACAATTTGACAAATTATTTTTCACCACCTATTAACAAGCAATTTAAACCCTATTCAATCATGCTTAAACTATATGATTTAATTTTATTGAACTTTTGTGTCATTTTAAAAAAACTGCACACAATTTATTTTTAGAGGTAAGCTAAACTAAGAGTAGTGGCATTTGGATGTGCAACACTTTCAAAATTTATTGTTTTTCTTCTTTTTGATGGGGTTCACATCTTATATTTTTATTTATAACATATACCCCCTTTTGATTTTTTATGTTATTTCCCTTTTATTTATTTATTTTGATAATTACTTGCAGATTGGAAATCATTTTACAAAGTGAATCTGACAGATAGAATGAACTCAGTCACCTTGAGACCTTATGAAATATAGGACCCTAACAGTGGCGCCAACTGGGGATGGCACTTCCATGCATTGAAGTGTCAAGAACCTATGATCAGTAGCCTTATCCTTCTTCACATCTGAGCAATCTGTAATCTGATTCCTTTTTTGCTTCAAAAATATTATGATGGTATGTTGATCATGGCTTAGGGCCTTCTCTTTGGGCTTCAAAATTAATAAGAAAAACATCCAATACAATCTATGTTGACTATGATATATACACTGATATAAAAGAATCTTTAGACTAGGAAAAATAATGCTTCAACATCCTTCCATTTACAGGACCACCAGATAACTCTGTTCCATCTATATCTGTGAGAAAAAATGCATTGTCACATGTAAAAGCATTTATAATATATGGTCCCATCCGTAGATTATCAAACTTGTTATGCTTCCCTTTGTCTTCTCTCCTTGCATCCCATTTTAGAACTTTGTCACCAATAGGAAAATCAGTTGCCTTGGTCCTTTTGTCAAATATTTTCTTGATATTTTCCTGGATGAGCTGTGTTATGTTACACAAATCTTCTATTATTTGCTACAATTGAATGGTCTGATGGATCCTTCTGAGTGCATCATTTGGTTCCACTTGTAACTCTTGCATTATCTTCATCACTTGTAGTGCTAGAGAAGATGGAAAGAGAAAATCCATTCCATAGACAAGTTGGTATGGTGACATGTTAATGGACTTCTTGGTTGTAAGCCTATCAACCAAAAGTGCAGTGATTAACTTATTATGCCGAGACTTTTTATTCTGTTCTAATAACTTCTTGATGATGTTTACCAGACTCTTATTGGATGATTCAGCCAGTCCATTACCTTGTGGGTAATAGGCTGTTGAATTTCCTAAAGAAATATGATATTTATTACAGAATTCAATCATCTTTTTGGATTTAAAAGCTGCTGCATTGTCAGTGATGATTTTCCTTGGGCAGCCAAATCTAGACAGGATATTGGTCTCAAGGAATTTGGTAATAACAACATCAGTGGAATTTCTGGAAGGGATGACTTATATCTACTTAGTGAAGTAATTTGTCACTGTTAAAATCCACTTGTGTTGGGAAGAGGAAGGAGGATGTATTTCACCTATGAAATCCAAACCCCAATGTTGGAATGGGATTTCAACAGAAATGGGTTTTAGTGGCAAGGGTAAAAGTTTCTTTTTACCTTCAAAAATTTGACACTTATGGCAGGTTGTGATTTTCTTATGAACATCAGAAAAAAGGGTGGGCCAGTAAAAACCAGCCCTGAGAATTTTATTAGTAGTAGTCCTCCAATACAGGTGGCCACCACAGTCTCCTTCATGAAAATCATGCATAATCTTGTTTACATCATTATTCAACAAACATTTGAGTAATAGTCCACTAGACTATTTCCAATAAAGGACATTATCAATGATGCAATTTTTTACTGCCTTTAATTTCAGAAATCTAGCTTTAGTTTTTGTAAGACCAGGAGGATCATTTAAATTAAACAATACATAAAGCATGTCTGCATATCATGGAGAATTTAAAAATTCTTCATTGATTTGTGGAGTTGGCTGCTACTCTTAATCATCCAAAGTTGCCACCAAATTTATGTCGAGAGCTTGAAAATTGGACTCAGCCATAAGCTGTGCAAGTCCTTGCCCTTTAATTAGTTTGGTAGGTTTTATTTCCAGATCATACTCTAAAATATCTACAATCCATTTTCCTCTTTTTCCATATGGTCCATTCTGTGTTAAAATATCCTTTACCACAACATTAGGTACATAAACAATTATATGTGAATGAAGAATATAAAATCTAAAATATTTAATTGTTTTGACTAGTGCAAAGTCCTGTTTTCCCATGATGTTTTACTTGAGAGAAGAGTCTCTTAAATATTTGCTGAAGAAGGCTATTGGCTGCTCAAATCCTTCACTATTTTTCTGCAGTAAAACAACTGCAACAATGTGCTCAGAAGCAAAAGAAAAGATTATAAAATCTTTAGTAAAATCTGGATTGATTAACACTGGTGCTTTAGTTAGTGTCTGTTTTACCATGTCAAAATATTGCCTAGCCTCTATGCTCCATTTGATTTCAGAATCTTTCTTGAGCATATTGGTTATGTTTCTAAGAAGTTCAACAAGATTAAGAATAAATCTTCTTAGAAAAATTATTTTACCTATGAAGGATGGAAGTTCCTTAATGTTTCTTGGGGGACTGATATTTAGGATTGCTTCAATTCTCTTAGGGTCAATTATAACTACATATTTTGATATGATATGTTCCAATAGTTTGCCTTCTTCCAGGCCAAATAGTGTTTTATTAAGATTTAAAGATATGCCAAATTTCCTGCATTTCTCAAAGACTCTTCTTAAATGTCTCAAGTGTTCTTCATCAGATTTTGAATAGACAGTTATATCATCCATATAGATTACAATAAAAAGGCCAATCTCTTCTGAAAAATCAATGTCCATTTCTCTTTGGAACTTGGCCCCTGCATTCATCAGTCCAAAAGCCATTTTTACATACATGAAAGTGCCCCATGGAGTGGTAAAAGATGTTTTATCCTGATCTTTTGGATCAACCAAGACTTGGTTATAGCCAGATAAACCATCTAGCAATGATATCCTACTTGATCCTATCACCTTTTGTAAGATATGGTCCATTTTGGGTAAGGGATAGTTATCTTTCATGGAAACCTTATTCAGGTTATGAAGTCAATGTACAATCTGATTTCTCCAGTTTTCTTTTTGTTTGGTACTATATTAGACACCGATTTGGAATATATGAGGGGGAAAATTGTTTTAGCATCATACATCCATTTAACTTCTTTCTCAACTAAATGTAAAAAACTGGATTTATCCTCCGAAGTTTCTGTTTGAAAGGTTTTTGTTCTTCTTTAATTGGAATTTTGCGCTGTATGATGCTGGAATCATAAACTTTTAGGTCCTCATAATTCCAAGAGAAAACATCAATGTATTCTTTGAATAGGGCTATATATCTCCATTTGGTGATAATAGGTAATGTTTTTGACAGTTTAATCATCTTTGGGTTTTGTTCAGTACATATGTTGCATTCCTTAACTTCTGCTCCTATGGGCTCAATTTTAGGCTTCTTTTATACATCATTGAAGTCAAAAAGGTCTTCTAATGGAGCTAATCCCTGGGGAAAAACATTATATTTTAGTTGAAGTATTTCAAAATCTTCTTTTTTAGGATCTATTTCATGAATTTCTAATTTATGCACACTTTCATCTAAAGGATTATTGACATCTAATCTATCACACTGGTTTACCAAAGGATTATATACATTTATTTGATTTTCTACATTATCTTCCAGTTTCATTTGATTTTGTTCCTGATTATCCAAATCTAACTGTGTTTCCTCAAACTCATCTTTTGACAATAAGAAATTTTCAATCTGTTTGTCATTTCCGAAAACTTGCTAGTATCGCATGTTATTTGGTACTGCAGGGTGATGTTTTATTTCAATTGTGTGTGGTTTGTTCGAGTGAGGTATTTTGCAAGTACTTGCAGAAACAACAAGACTATCAGCTATGACATTTTAAGTTCTTGAATTACTGCTAGATCATATTCCACAAAAGTATCTAAGAAATGGAGTATTGTGTTTTTGTAGGCTCTTAATCTAGGGTGTTAGCAACATATTCTCCTTTTACTTGTTTGATGATTAATTCTGAATCCCCTTGCACAATAATCCTTTTGGCCCCTAATTTCTTAAGTAATTGTAGACCTAACATCAGAGCTTCATATTCTACAATATTGTTGGTGCAATGAAAATGAAGTTTATAGGAATGCCATTCACAATAATTATTAGATGGATTAGATAACTAGATTCCTGCTCCAGAGCCTTCTTTACTACAGGCTCCGTCAAAGCTCATATTCCAGAATATTCCTGTAGGAGGATCTAATTGGTCGAGTTGAACTGGGTTTTCATCAATGCTATTTCCAAATTGTGCTTCAATTTCAGTATCATTGAATAATATGAATGAATCCAAATCAGCGTGAACATAATATAGAGGGTAATTATGAGGTTTTTCTTGACTGCTTACCATATATTTCATGAGAGTTTCCCTATACAACCTTCTCTGCTGACCAAAAAATTGTATTGTGGCATAGGTCATATCTAGTTGGAGGGTTCCTTGTAACTTTTCTCCCCAAGAACGTGATAAAAGCATGCCATATTTAGGAGGAATGTCTGCTATGACAATGTCCATAACTAGGCTTTTGGCTGGGATTTGAGACAAAGTTACACGCAGGTCCTTAATGAGACCTAAACACTTCACTTTACTTGAATCAATGAGTATAGATATTTGTAAGGCCTCGTGATGTCAAGACCTTACTTTTCCATTACAACTTTGGGCATTAATTTGTGTGAAGCACCTGAATCCAACGTAGCATTATGTAGGATTTTATCATGTATGTTTAAGTTGACATAGAAAGGAGGGACTGCTCCTTCTTGTAACTTACCATATACTTCTGGACCAAACAACGATTTAGGTTGATCATCATTAAGGTTGAGAGTGTCAGTAGTTTGCCCTATCTTCAGTACTTCCATTACTTGAGTTCTGTATGTCTGTTTTTTCATTAGCTCTGTCAAAGGGATGGGAATTTTGACTTTAGCTAGTTCGTTTTCAAGATTAAATGATGATTGAATCTTTACAACATTGGAAATGTCAATACATCAACAATTTATTTAGATTTAAGTAGGGTTTTCTGATTGGTGGTTGGAACATCAGTGTGAGTTGGTTTAGAAACAAAATCAACTTTCTTTTTAGTAGAAATCTCTGAAGGTTTCTTCCCATGAGTTTCACCATATTTCTTAGAAGAATTTTCTACTGTTGTCTTAGGGTTTGAATCAAAGGAAATTTTGGCAGGTTGATCCATGTTCTTCTTAACAGTATTGTCATAAGTTTTTCTGCTCCTAAGATTATATTATTTGTGAACCTCCATAATGGCGTTCTCAAATCCCTATTTGTAATCTTCAGATTCTTCTGACTCAATCTCTGTTTGGGCTAATGAAAATAACTGTCGGTCTTCTTCTGTGAGAAAAATAGTATCATTATTTTGTAAACCAAACAAATTTATTTGGTTGTCTTCTTCCTCTTGAGGGATACCTTCATTTTCATCAACATAATTGTCCTGAAAAGGGGGTCTAATATGTTGGTCAGGTCCTCTTTGTTTAATTTGTGGTTGATTTATCCTATTGTTTTGATTGCGATTTTAGGGAGGGTTTTGATTTTTCCTAGGGATGTTTATGTCAATCACCATTCTTTCCATTTCCCTCACTAAAGAATATTTCTTGGCATCAGTGCTAAAGGTTGATGCTTCTTCTTTTATGGTAACTCTCTTCTCAGCTCCCATTCTAGCTCTTTTGGCCAACAAATTGGCCTCTACACTAACTTCTATGGTTTGCATTTCCTCTAAGGTGCTAGGATTTCTCTCTCTTAACTGATAAGCTACGTCTATTTCAAAACCATCTAGAAACTTAATCAACACTAATCCTTCGGGTGATTTTATGCGAGCAGGAATAACATTATAAGTAGAATTGAATCTAGCACAATAATCTTGCACACTCTCTCTAGTATCTCTTTTGATATTTTCATATTCTGATAAAATTTGGAGGGGGTTCTTTTTAATTTTCCATCTAACTAGAAACTAATGTTTTAGGACTGCTAGGTCATTGATGGATGCAACTGGTAAAGCTCTAAACCATTTCCTAACCTCACCTCCAAGTGTTTGAACGAATAAAATCATCATAACATCATCAACATCAACCTCATATCGATCAAATAAATCATTCATTATGTCTACATGCTTCCAAGTAGTAATGGGTTAGGTGTTATCAACTGGGGTATTTTGGATTGATAATATTGGGGCATAGCCCCTAGATTTTGAGGAAGAGCCAAGGAAGCATAACGTGCAGCCATGATTGGAGGTGGAGGGTTGACAGGTGGTTGATTAATAGGTGGTGGAGGATGTGGTAAAGGATGAACTATATGTGAAGGATAGGATGGATGAAGTGATAGATATGAAGGCATTTGAGTGTTTATGAGAGGATAAGTAGTAGAAATTTCAGAAGAGGCTGGACTTACCGATCTTTGTTGAACTGTTTGGGATGCAATGGATGAAGCAAAAATGTTTAATGCAGACAATTCTACTGATTGTTGGAGATAGGCATATGTAACTGTTGAAGTGAAGTCTAATACCATATATTTGAGGATTTTAAAATCCTGGACAATTTCTTGATCAAATTTTGTTAAATAAGGCATACTTTTAGGTGAATCTGGATGCAAAATCGATTGGTCAATGACTAATGTATCTGACCAATTTAGGGATTTGCTTCTAAATAGGCTTTGCTCAAAATTTAAGTCAAAGTTGATATATTGTGAGGTTTCAAGTGTGTTAGGGAGGGATTATGCTCCAGGGAGAGGATTATTACTTCCCTGGCTTTCAGATGAACTGATCTGTTTGACTGATTTCTGTGAAGTATCCTTAGTTATTTTTCCAATCCATTAAGGATCATCCACTATTTCAAGAGGATTGGGGCTAGGATGGGATATTGTATAAGGTCTCTTGGAAGCCAGTTTTGAAAATCAAAACACATACTATAAAATGTAACGCACACCAATCTTTTGAATTTTGAAATTGCACACTATATTTACAAAAAATAAAAAATATAGCAATCTCTATGAAACATTAATACAATGATTATTTAACCAGAGAATGAATTCGAAAGAAATTATGATTGATTTCAATTCATTCCCTTGTATGGTCGCCACTATGTTAGCGTTCTATAATTTGCTAGAGATTGTGAGAAGTAATCACATAGGCCAACATCAAACCAACTTTAGAGATTGGGATATATCCATGCCAGTTTCAAAGAGGGCTCTCTCTATAAGATTTAACTTTGTTTTGTATAAGTTTTAGGCTAGTTATGATAGTACTAGGGGTTTTGAGTTTTGTTTGGGGTTTTGGAAGATTGATTGTATTCAATTTATTAATATATATTGGGCAATGGAGTCAAAATATAACTGGATAGTTGCATCAACTTTTCACAAAGTAAACATAGGGCAAACTAGGAGTATTTACTAGATATTTTCGAATTATAAATGAATTATGACAAAAATATGAAGAAATTCAACAGAACTAAAGAGAAATTAAGAATTCCTTAGTTTGGCATTTAGTGGAAAACATTATGATTGTAAATGCAACTAGAATAAGGTACTCATAAGTAAATCCTATTCATCACGCTTTCTGCTTTACAATTAGAATTTAGATGATTACAATGAAAGATGACAATGAAACATAAGAACAGAAGAAACACATCACCAATATTTAAGCCACTGGAATCCCGTGAATGGTCTGATTATTATTGATTCTCTAGTGCTTTGGAAAAGCTTACAGTACTCCAAAAGATAGTAATGATTCTGATCTCAATCAATCGACATTTTATACTTCCAAAACTAAAGTATTTATACAAAAAATTACAATAATACAGTATCCAGAAGGCTTGAACTTAAAACTCTAACTATTACAAAATTATAGCTTCCACCCATTGTGCAAAGCAAGTGCTGATGTAGTGGGACAGTTAGGACGTGGACCACATTTAATAATGTGCTGGTAGATTGAAATCTATGCTGATGAAGTCTGTTGTATGAACGGAGTGTTGAATTCCCTTTTCTGCCCGACTCAACCTTTCTATATTTTTTGCCACCCAAATCCCTTTTTTCCACGATTAACCCTTTTTCTGAACAAAACAGTGTAACAAATCATTTACCCGGAATTGAAATATTATAGACTTCATCTTGGACCTGCATCACATCCGTGAAATTCGCAATATTTTCAGTTTAAGTTTTGAAGAATGTAATCGGAGATGTGATGCAAAGTGGGAGGTGACGTGGAGGGCAAGTGGGATCAGACTGCAACCCATAGATCACAACTTTTAAGTTTTAGTTATAAGCGCGGAGGAGGTAAACACTAAAAAATGTGAAATACGAAGCACGGTGAGGAGGTAAGTGACGTGGCAGGGGAAAGTGGGACTGACTGCATCACAAATCGCAGATTTTAGTGTTTTGTTTTAAGCAGTGGGAGTTAAAATCTAAAACTTGCGAATTGCGGGGTGAGGGATCCACCTACATTGCAATCACAAGTTATAAATCATTTTACGATAAGGTAAGGTTTTATGATGTTTCATATGATATGTGATATGTATTGCAAACGACTGTGAAATGGGGGGCGGAGCTGCGGTGGTGGGCCAACCACCGTATCGCAAGTTAAGAAAATAGATTGCGGGCACTTCAAAGGCAAATTAAAACAAATGTGATGTGATATATCACAAATCGACAATCGCAGGTTTTAAGGTTTAGTTGTGATGTGAAAAGGTTATAATATGCGATCTGTGATGGAGGGTGGGGAAGAAAGGGTGACGTGGAGGGATGGTCCCACTTTAATCGCAATCGGAGAATAAAGAAGCGGAGTTAAGTAAAAAACAATGATATAACGATGAAAACTGTAAAGTCTAAATATAAAAAGGAAAGCAGAAAAAGGGTAAGTTTTAATGATTTTCAAAGGAAAATGAAATGAAAAGGAAGTGAGGTGGGTGAATGGGTCCCACTTTATAACATTTCGCCTTTCGAAAGGTTTGTAGGAGACAACAATAAAAGGTTTTTTGGGATTTAGCCTATGGGAAAAAAACATTTGAATGTGCGGGATTTGTAATGAAAAGTATGGAAAAATATGGAAATACATGAGCGGGGAATGGAATGAGAATAAATGGAAATGAAAGTAAAGGGAAATGTATGAAATGAAAGTATGGAGGGGGTATATGGCTATGGTTTAAAACTTTAGGATATAAGTTAATAATGAGGATTTAAACCATACAAATAACTTTTTTCCATAGGCGAATTTATACTAGCAACCAAACAAAACCCTTAAAACAGAATGAAGCTTTTTTTTTTTCTTTCTTGCTTCCCTAACATTTTATTTTGACTTCTTTGTTTAGAGAATCTAACACGTAACATTTTATTTTGACTTCTTTATTTAGGGCATCTAACACCTAACATTTTATTGACATGGATGCCTACAAAAATAATAATCTTCTTAGCATTTTAAACTTTTTGATTCTTTTGCATCCATATCCTACCTTAACATTTTGAAAATTTTAACTACTTATGCTAACTTGTCAAAACAAATGATGTCACAACATCTCCCTTGCTTCAGATTAAACTATTGAACCAATGTTTATTTTTTATGTAACTAATCAATCTGTCAAGATTAAACAGTTTGACAAATTATTTTTCACTACCTATTAACAAGTAATTTAAACCTAATTCAATCATGCTTAAACTGTATGATTGAATTTTATTGAACTTTTGTGGCATTTTAAACAAGCTGCACACAATTTATTTTCAGAAGTAAGCTAAAATAAGAGTAGTAGCATTTGGATGTGCAACACTTTTAGAATTTATTGTTTTTCTTCTTTTTGATGGGGTTTAGATCTTATTATTTTATTTATAACATATACGCTCTTTTGATTTTTTATGTTATTTCCCTTTTTTATTTTTATTTTTATTTTGAAAATTATTTGTAGATTGGAAACCATTTTACAAAGTAAATTTGACAGATAGAATAAACTCAGTCAACTTGAGATCCTATGAAATATAGGACCCTAACACGCCTGATGACCTCTCCTCCCGCGCCCTTAGCCAATGGATATCCTTCCTGCGCCATCACCACTAGCACAGTATCTAATCTCATTTCTCAACATCATTTGATCGTTACCCTCCAATGCTCCATTTATAACTGTTAATCACCTTGTTGGCCATTAAGCCCGATCCTGAGCCGTTAATCACCCCGTTGGTCATTAAACCCCCATAAGAGCTGTTAATGCCTACGGTCGTATCCCATACCGTTAATCCCAAAACACACCCTATAAAATCATTTGCAGAGAGCCTGATACCACTTTAATTTATTGTCCAAATTGCTATTATCCTTGCATTTTGTGCCAAAGCAATTTTTCATCTCTTCACTCTAAAACCACTATCCTAATTCCGTAATCCCTGCCACGCTATCTGTAACCTGCTCTTCAAATCATTTTCTCAGTCAATACCCTGTCAAACATGGCTCCCAAATCCAAGACCAAAAAACAAATGACCCCTAAGGGTAAAGCTAAGAAACATGTGACAGAAGAGGTTCAGATCATCAATCCTGTTGTAGACGTCACTAATCCAGTTGTAGAAGAGATCCCTGCTGCAATGCCACAACTTAACCTCGATCTCATACCCCTCACCGACACATTTTTCAAAGTCATAGGCTGTCATTGTGAATTCGATTTCTATGAGCTACATTTGTGGTTAAAACAAAAGCACATAGATAACCAAGACCCTATCTAGTTCTCGGAATCCATGTTGCCTTTGTTTTGTTTTCCACGGACTCACCCTTTTCCTGATCTAATTACATGGTGTCAGAAACAGTATGACCCTATAACTAGGTTAGTGGTGGCTCAGAATGGAAACATTCTGATCACCATATCCCTTGAAACTATAAACTAGATGCTACTCATTCCTTCATCTGATTCCCTATCCCATTTTCACCTGTTGCTCTCATGGACCTTTACCACAAACTATCTTTCCCTTAGATAGCCTAGATATTTGACATTTTCTTACCTAAGGATGCAGATTTTACCAAGAAAAATCCACCATATTCATCCTCAATTTTTCCAAAAGCCTCCAAACACTACATCTCTCTCCTCTCATACCTGCTAGGATACCCAAATGACCAAGTTGTTGATGAAACCATCATGGGGTTATTATGTATTTTTAGAAAATACAAATCACCATTGTTTATGTATAATTACAACCAATTCTTGGCTGAAATTATACATGAACAATTCATGAACTTCACCACACAACTAGTGTTCAATTATACTTATGTAACTATTCACATGTTTTTGTTTCAGCAGGCAGAAATGTTGTCTATCCACCTCAACAAGCAGGATACACAGGGAGTGAATCAATCACTGATTCACTGGATAGAGTTGGTTAGAGCTTCATCAACAATCACTTGTTTTGTAGAGTTCATAGAATCATTCATACATCCAGTAAGGAAACTCCTTACAAGTCAATTAGAGGCCAGAATTGGAGAAGAAATTAAAAGGATCTTGCACCTTAGTGAGCAAGCTAAAACTGGTGATTGGTACTTATATAAAAATTACACAGAAATCAGGGTATATGGTGGTGAACTCACACCATATAAGCTTAAAATATATGTACCTATAAGATTTTTCTCCTTAGACTACATTAGACAAATGTTAAAAATGGATGAGTTACATTTTGTCTTAGGAAAGAGAAAAGCTCAGTTTAAACTCAAAGCCAGTATTGGATCCTTCATCTGCAATACCAGAGCAGTTGGTACTGAAGCAGATGCAATGTTAAAGAAAATGGGTTTTCAATCAAGTTTTACTTGGTCATATGACCCCCATGGAATTATTTCTTCTCTTAGAGTTGAACTCAAAACAAATTCCTACACTCATACCTCTAGAGAAGAAATAGAGAAATACATGAACCAAGATGAACGGCTTGAAGGCACTCTCCAGGAAGCAGATGAACATGTCATTTCAAATTCTAATGTACAGACCCCTGTTACTGATAGTAAAAAGCAGAAGAGAGTCAAAGAATATCCTCCACATGCTAAAGAAATACTCAAGGAATTCATCTTGCAACACAAAAATACAAATCTTACTTCCACCTTACTTTCAGAAGGAGAACAACCAAAGATCATAGACTTGGGATAAAATTAAGTTTCTACATCCACTAGTATTCCTAAAAATCCTCCATCATCATCACCTGCAAGAGAACCAGTGGAGATCATCCAGCATTTAGATGCCAACTCTTCTGAAGAGAAAAACATTTTCTCCAGATTCTTAGACATCAAGCACAAGAATGAAGCATTGAAATCTGATGTTTATAGTCAATTATGCAAGCAAAATTATACATCACAACATAGGCTTCTCACTGCCTTTGACAGTGAGAAAGGAAGGATGCAAATGGCCTTTCTGTAGGCAACAATGCCATTTCCAAAGACTCATGATAAGTACAAGAATACTGTCTTCTCTTTTGGTGCAAATCAGATCCATAAAATTGATCAGATGGAAATGCACAGGCAGTCAGGAGAGATGATATTTTCAACAATGACCAAAACAACCATGTCACTTTATAAACTGAAATATGCACTGTCAAATTTTCAATCTCATATTAATATTGAAAAATTGTCTTAGTTGGTTAAAGACAATAGATTGAAGTCATTAGAAGACCTTGTAGTGAAAGTTGGGTATGACCCAAAAGACTGCAAGGCAGTTTTGGAAATCATTAAAAGGAAGAATGCAAAGCTTTTTTCTCTGCACAAACAACTCAAGCTACCCTCAACTGAAGAACCACAGACTAAGGAGATCGCAGAAAATGAACATAACAAGGAGGAGATGCTAAAGTTGATCATTGATCAAAATATGAAAATTAGAAAGATGGAAGAAAAAATTGAAGAATTACTACTGAAAGAGAAATCAACAATCCAGGTGAAAACCGATCCTAATACAACAACTCAAACATCCTCTGCAGGTACAAAACTTTGAATAGCTTTGATTACAACTGATGCAACAAAATTGGCACAAGCTTTGGCCATTCAGAAGCAGGCACATGAGAAATTACAACAGAGATTTCAACTTCTTGAGTCACAGAAGATTAAAAATGACACTTTATACATGGAGGAAATGAAAAAGACTCATCAGTTAGGAATTAAGATAAAATAATTAGAGAGTGAATCTCTAATGGCAACAACTTTGGTTGAAGCTGAGAAGAATATATGGGAAGACATCAACAGGTCTATGATAGAGGTATGACCATCCATAACGATTATCTTCAAAAAACAGGAGCTCATCACCAAATGTAGAGCAGCCATTCCAGAGCAGAGAGAGTAGCTAAAAAAGAAGCCAAGTGAAGCCACTGACATGATCAAGGTTCTCAACTCAAAGAAAAAAAAGAGTTGGAAGAAATCAACGTCTTGGAAATAACTGCAACCATTTTGGAGATAAAGAAAGTTTTTATAGAAAAGAAATTTAATCAACCAATTGCAAACCAAATGTGAAGCTTTTAATACTGTTGTTCAAATATTTCATACTAAGTTTAATTTTTTAAATCATAAGGACTACCAGGATTTGTAGGATTAGATGATAAGTTGATTAAATTAGAAGATTACTGTAAAACGTTACACACAATTACAATAGGTAAGTCAAAATATACAGGTATCAAAGGATAGGTTACAGGGAAATAGTTTCTTGAAGCTTTGTAGTTTGATTTGATCATTCAACATCAAATCAAACATTTATTCATTCAAAGACCAACTTTTGATAGATATACAGAAGTAGATGAGATCCTCTGAAATATGATAAGTGTAGAATTCCCAAGTGAAGATCAATGGGATAAATTTTGTGAGACCGTTGAGTAAAAGGATGAATTTTACAGCATGCCAACACATCAGATTTTTGAGGGTCCAGTCAACAACAACTTCCATCAAAAGGGGCCAAGTCATCAACAACTTCCAAGAAAATAGAGACACTCCATCTATCTGTTTCCTTCTTCTATTATTCTTTATGCTGTTATAGTAAAACAATTAAGATATTTCTAAGTTTTGGGAATTAGTATAAATAACTCTCATTTCAAGTTATTAAGGGTTGCACCCTTGGATGAGCATATTTTTTTAAGAAGAAATTGTACAAGTCTTTTTTGACCATCAATAATAGAAGAAGGATTCTGAATTTGCTTCATACAACTCTGTTCTCTCTCTGATTTTTTCCACTTTTCATACATTTTGTCTCTTCATATGTTTAATTGTTATCAAGATAAAAAGGTGAAATTAACTATGTTTCAGTAATCTTATAATTCCTCTTGAAGTTATTATTAATATAAATAATGATTTACTTAAGATTTTGTTGATGTAAGTCCCTTTCATTTATAAATTGCCAACATCTTGATAATGTTAAATATATTTTGTTGAACTTTTAGACATTGTTTAAAGGTTTTCAAGCTTATGATTTATTGAAGATTTCAATCTGAATATTTGATAATGATATCTTCTTACATAAATCTACTTAAAAAATTTACAAAATCTTGATCACTGTGTGACATAAACAAGCAACCCTTACTTATAATTACTGATATTATCTAGAAGATTTAATCAATAAGTCTTTGCTAAAAGTTATCTTATACATTTTTCCTCCAAAATTACAAAACACAACAAAAAATTATAGATGCTTTGGAATGATTATTGACCACAATTATCTCAAAGGAAAACATAAAGGAAAATACATATGCTATGTGGAAGGCCTTAATAGATTTGTTTAAGAATAGAAGCAACCATAGGAAACTGGTGCTGAAGGACAAGCTTAGAAAGATCAAGATGGAGAAGGGCGACATGATACCAAAATAATTGACGAAGTTAACTCTTTGTCGAGATGAGCTTGGAAGTGTTGGTATGAAAATTTCCCAGGATGATTTGGTGATCCTAGCACTCCTAGGGCTTCCCAAGAGCTGGCATAGCTACTAGGACTTGGTGAATGGGAGGGAGAAGCTACCAGGGTGGGAACGATTTTGGTCCAAATTGGTACAATAAGAGATTCGACAGAACATCAAATATGGATCCTCATCAAATATTGACGATGAGGTTTTGGCTTGAGGGGGTCTAGACCCAAGTTCAGAGTAGTTGCACTACCAAAAAAACCCTTTATTACTAGCCCTTTCGACAATGATCTGCTGTGCAGACCATAGTCTCACTTGAGGCAACATTAGGGGATGCTAGAACTAAGTATCTGCATCTAGAGGGATATTAGGACATGAATTTTACTGCTCCTTTATATTTTCTGGAACTGCCCAAATGCAACTAGCTAACCTTACAGTTTATGCCTTAGTCATCAATTAATCACCTTGCTCACTGCGCCTTTATACTCTAACATATAGTATTCAAAATATAAAACATTATTCAGGCCTTCACGATGCAATCACAAAGTAAATATACAGAAAACCCTAATTCAACACAGATAATTCATAAACACAGGTAACTTAAAAATACGTAATAAATACACAAATATATCTTCAAATCATCGTTTTAGTAAGCAAGGTCCTTCAATTACAACCCTTATCACCCTACCCACATAGCTGTAGGGGTCTGCACACACAACTGCAGAATTTCTAAGGCCTCCATGCACTGAAATATAGAAAGAATTAAAGACTTAGATTATATCATTGTTCAATTATGATTACTTGGCTCACTACGACATCTCCTTATATAAATTTATTTCTTACGATATCATGGTATGAAAACCATGGGTGGAACTCAAAATATTCAAAACAATCTAATCCCTTTAAAAAAAGAGGGTCTTTGATTCACCCTAAAGCCCCTAAGACTCCTAAAACTCCATGCGAAGCTCTTAAACTCCGTGTGATTGACTTCTTTATGCTAGATCACGCACTCCATTTCCCCAAATTATGGAGTCTTTTACTCAAAACTGAACCAAGTTGGGCCCTTCCCAACAGGCCCCTGACACTCACATGTGACTCATCCTAAGTCACTCAGCTGGTGCGCCTTGAGTATTTTACTTTATGCTGGTGTAGGAATCATTCAGCGGTTGAATCATTACTGCAAAATATGTCTGCTTCTGGCACACCTCTTCCAAAGACTTTTCTGTTGTTGGCTCTGAGGTTTGTTGAAGAAAATATTCTGATTCTTCCTCATCTCCTTAAGCTTAGTGTCAACAGTCTATGATAACTGCATGGCCTCATCCTGCCAAGTATGGGTTCATGCTATGATGATATGATATTTTCATCTCAGCTCCTCAATCTGACTCTACAGAAACTTTCTTTCCTGTAAACGGGCAAATATTTGTGCAAGTGCGAGGGTCCTCGTCGTTACTTTAATTTCATCAAATTGTTTTTGCTTCGCCAGAATCTCGTCTTCAATTTTGATGCACATGTGGATCCATCGCAACAAGTTCCATATTTCCATGGTGTCTTCAAATAAATTTCCACAACCCTTTAATGTGGTTGCGAAGCCTTCTAATGCAGCCTTCATATCTGTCTCGTGCTGCTCATGGAATTCTGGTGGTGTGGCTGGCTACGAATTCACTTGTAACTCATGAATTTGCATTTGAAACTCGAACCTAATCATGTCCATCTTAGTATTAGAATATTTTAATACAATGGTGAGATTCTCAATCTTTTCCTCTGGTGCCACCTCGGCTTGGATTTGGAGGTCGGGCAACTCGATGCAAGTTTTAGTAATAATCTCCTCCAATTGTTGTCTGTGTGCCATTGCCTCATCGCAGTCCTGTATTTCCTTCTACATGTCATCGAACATGCACTTGTGTTCCTACTTTACTTCTTTGATTACCATCATGGCATGCTACTCCTGCACCTGCAATTCTTATGTATATCCCTGATGGAAATCATGCAGCGCCTGGATTGGAAGCACAACAAGATTTAAACTAAGGTTTTTCCAGTGCTGCGCGCTCACAATATTTTACATTGTCAAAATTAAATTCCCCTCTGGGTACCTTCAGAGAACGAAACTTAGTTTTTAGCGCCTTTGTAGCAGTGGCTGTACTTTATGCTTCTCTGGGGCTGTGCTCGCTTGAGGCACGCTCGTTTTTGCCATGCTTGCTTGAGCCACATTCGCTTGGACCGCGCTCGCTTGTACGTTTAATTCGTTGATGCTTGATTGTACTTCCATTAATACAATATTTTATTGATCTTCAATGTCGATCCATAAGTCCTTAGTGACATGAATTACTTTGTCACCAATCTCGTCAAGTTCCCCTTCAGTAAGGACCATCAACTCCACTTCTATTGATTGATCAGACTTTTTCTTCTTCCGCACACATCCTGTAGTAGGTATATTTCACTTCTTTACAATGAAATGGGGATATATTTTCATTGTATCTTCTAAGTAATACTTGCCACCCTGATCGACTCTCGCAGTTTCTTCTCTATCCTTCTCAGTCTCTGGTTCTTCTTCATGCTTAGTTTCTTTCCTAGGGTTCTTCTTCGTGACTTTCTTTGGAGTGGTAGCTTTCGCATTGGTTCCCGCCTATTCTGTATCTAGGGGAGTCATTGGCCATCGATGTAGAATCTATGCAATATCATCCTCTGTGACCAAATATGGCAGTAGGTTCCATTCCTCTTTAGAATCCATGCATGTGTGGATGTAAATGCGATGAAAATATGATTTAAACTCTACAATCGCGTGATATTCTTAAAAAAAAACTGGTGATAGCCTCGACTTCTGGCTCACCATTGTGCACAAATCCATCTCCAATAAGACCCATAATAACTTATTTTCTGTTGCCCGAGTTGAATCCTTAGAAAACCTTAGAGAGGCATACATCATAGCTTCATAGATATCAGGGTCCATAGTGGGGACCTGGGACACGTCGGGTTCTCTCCATGCCATCAGTGCTATCAAGAGCCATAACTATGCATAGTGGAATTGCTTTCCATCCTCCTCGAAATCTCAACAATTGTCCATAAAATCCTTACACAAATATCCAACCCAGTTATACAGGACTCCTTTGTTGCACTACACAGCCAAAGCCACAACTGGTGCTGGAACCTCCTCTGCTTGACACTTCAGCATAATATTTCTAGCCAAAATGTGTGCGGCGAAGCACACAGACTGATCAGTGATTGATCTGATAGCATATCCTCAAGATTTATTTATTAGGCCACATTTCTCCTTCATCTTATCTGCAACCTCCTTATCTTGATTTTTCTCGACAAATTCATCGACGGAGTTCAATCCTTGGCATGGAAGCGTGGTTATCCATCGGATAAGCATATCGTCAATGGGGATTTTTTCACCCAAAAAAACACATCCGTCATGTACTAAGGCCAACAACTGGCGCACATAGTGGCTCTAACCTTGTCACTCTAGTTTCTTCATAATAGACTGTGCGCAAGTATTTTCTAGGCTTGAACTTGGGATACTTGCTCTGGTCATTAAAATCCTAGTCCTCCATGCACAATTATGGCACCTTCACCAACAATTCTCCCTCAAAGAGTGCTTTATCCAACAACAATGGTGTAAATACAATGAATTTGGGGTTGTCTGGGTTCTTCGTTAGTTTGGCAGTCGAATTCTTCGGTGGAATATATGGTGGAAACGTGGAAATAGGTTCCACATTTTCTGCGTCATTATACTCTAGCATACCCACAATAAGTTATTCTCCGAAGTCTTGAACCTCCATTGGTTGCTTCTTCTTATCCAACCTCTCCTTAGTCTATTGTTCCTTAGTGATCTTCTTCCTTGGTGACCATCTTACATTGGGCTCCTTGGGTTTCTTTGTCTGTGCTTCTCTTGCAACAGAATTCTGCCTGGGCGGCCTAGGCCCTGTCTCATGCATTGACAGTGTGGCAGTCATGATGTATCCTATCCGTCTCCTGATAAATTCTTCTTCAAGCTCGTCAAAACTCCCTCCAGACATGGAGCAGAATGCTCGGCTCACGCTTAGGAAAAAAATAACAAATCTAATTCTCAGTGAGAAAAGTGTCCAAATGTGGAGCAGGATGCAAATTTATACCAATTTTGAATTTCATACCTTATGATCCTCTTAAGATTCATCTCATGAATGCAGATTTGGCGGCATATTTGCTGAGTTGTGCTCATTAAATGTGCTTTCTGCACTCTTTTCAACCAAAATTTTCCTGTCAAATCATCTTTTGCACCTCCAATGGTCATATTTCTAGTGGAATTCCACAGATCCTCGTTTTTGGCGCAGTAATTCCTCCCTCAACATAATTTATTTGAACTCTGACATCTTCCTGAATACTGCATAGTACTTCCGCTTCAGCGAAGCCCTTCTGTTGCAGAGTAGTTTATAGTCCCGTGTTCCCTTACAACTGTAGCACTAAGAATGTTTCCCATACATATAGTCAATGCAAAGCTCCAGGGAAAATATCTTCCCTGTAGATCTTCAACCTGCTAGCATTTGATCGTCTAGGAAATAATTCACCATTCAGCTTCGCGAGTTGAACTGCGCCACCATATGATATACTCCTGAAAATATATGGCCCCATCCAATGTGTCTTGAACTTTCTTGGGAACTTCACGAACTTGCTATCATACATCAACACCAAGTCTCCTTCCTTGAATATTTCTTACTTAATATGCCTGTCATGCCAGGATTTTTCTTTTGCTTTTTGGACTTGCTGATAATATCCTTCAATGAATTTATCTTCCTCAAGAGCAAGCAACTGTTCCAAACTTTTTTCCATGATATCATTGTCTTCCATGTCTACTACTGCTACAATTCTTAGACTAGGCACAATATATTCGATCGACATAACTACTTCTTGTCCATAAACCAACCTAAAAGGTGTTTGTCCTGTCAAGTTCCTACATGTTGTTATGTATGCCCATAAGATTACTAGAATTCTCAAATCCAAATCATTCCTATTGACATTGCATACCTTGGTTAGAGAATTTTCCAAAATCTTGTTAAAAGCTTCAATTGTTCCATTTTCCGGAGGGTGATAAGGTGTACTTTAGTGATGATGCATTTGAAATTCCTCAGTTAATGCTTCAATGGTTTGATGCTATAAATGTGACCCTCTGTCACTCATCAAAATATTTGGGCACCCAAATCTAGATAGAATGTACTCAAATATGAACTACACAGTAGTATCTATGCTGCAATCTTTTATTGGCTTCGCTTCGGCCCATCTGGTCAAATATAATTTGTGGCAGTGATGATATACCTCGCACCAGTCTTCTTCCCTGGTAGATTAATTGGTCGAACTAAGTCTATTTCCCACTTATCAAATTCTTGCAATGTCACTTGTGGATTCAAGGAAATTTCATCTCTCCTATATGGTATTCCTATTCTTTGACATGCATCACAGGATCTACAACATTCTTTTGCATCCTTGTGCAATGTAGGCCACCATAATATAGCTCTCAAAATATTCAGCTTAGTGGATTTTCCTGCATAATTCCCTCTTGCAACTTCGCCGTGAAATTCTTCTAAAATTCTCTATCTCTCATGCTCAGAGACATATCTGCGCAGTATTTTGTCAGGCCCCATTTTATACAAATTTCATACAATCAAAGAAAAATCAGCTGCCTTAATTGCCCGCTCCTTTTTCTGCTGTGTAGTCTACTCCGTAGGTGCCATCCCTGTATTAAAAAACTGAATAATGTCTGCGAAGTGATCATGTTCAACCCTTATTGCAAATAGTTGCTCATCAAGAAGGTTCCCTTCAATGCTCATGGGTTCTTCGCCTGTCTCTATCCTTGACAGATGACCAGGTCCACAGTTCAACCTCCCTCGCTTAACTACAACTTCAAAATCATATTCTTGGAACAACAACAACCATATACAAATATTTCCTCCCAAAATAGGCTTGTTCACCAAGTACTTCAGCATGGAGTAATCTGTGAACATCTTGAAGTTCGCTCCTAATAAGTAATGCCTGAATTTCTATAGTGCATATACCATAGCCAATCCTTCATGCTCTTTTGTAGAATGATTATTTTCTGCCTTGGACAATTTCCTGCTTGAAAAATCTACGGGGTGGTCAATATCTCCATCACATGGCTATGCTAGTACTGAATCCAATGCTATGCAAGATTCATCAACATGAACATGAAACTCTTTGTTCTAGTCTAAGAAAACTAGAATCAGCACAATTACCATTTTCTGCTTTAATATGTCAAGGCTCTTTTGGCATTCTTCATCCTCACAATAAGTAACATCCTTCTTCAGCAACTTCTCCATCAACGCAGTTATCTGTGCATATACCTTTATAAAATTTCTATAGTAGCCAGTATCTCCCAGTGTTGTGCGCAGTTGCTTGACTGAATTAGGTGGCTCCAAGTTCACAATAACATCAATATTTGTGGGGTCTGCCATCAATCCATATCTACAAACCACATGCCCTAATAGTATACCAAAATGTACACAAAAGATGCATTTCTTCAACTTCAAAGATATTTGATACTGCTAGCATGTATCCAACATCAGTCTTAACTTCACAACATGTTTCTTTAGTAGTCCAAAGGTCATCTAATCATCAAAATAAAACTCCAAAAATTTGTGTATATACTCCTTAAAAGCTATGACTACTACTCTAGAGAATATTGCAGGATCATTTTTCAATCCCCATTCAGTGGCAAAATTTATCTTACTACTGTCTTCTGGTGCAATTCTAATCCGATGGTAACTTGAAAACCAATTTGTAAAAGAGAAGGCCTCCTTCCCTCCAACATTATCCTATACTTCATCTGTAAAAGGTGTAGGGAATAGGCCATGTACACATGCATCATTCAACTTCCTCAAATCAACACAAATTCTGATTTCACCTTTTTTCTTCTTATCCTGGACAACCATGGGACTTACCCATTCATATTCCTCTACAGGTTCAGTTATTCCAGCCTTAATCATCTTGTCCAATTCTTCCTTCAAATTTTCCTTATATTTGGGGTTCAATCTATATGGGTGTTGTTTTACAGGCTTCACATTTGGCTTCAGTTTGATCCTTATAAATCCGAGCTCTCCTAAAATTTTGTTTACTCAGAGAACTTCTTAGAAAATAGCTCCTGATATTCATGCAACATATCTCCAAACTGGCTAACTATATCTGCATCCAAATATTCTCCAATAATCTCCAATCAACACGAACTTTGGCTCCTCTTCTGTCAGGCTATATTCACCTTTTGTGTCTTAACCGACTGTGCTATGTCAAGTATCTCAGGTTCTGGTCCATAAACCTCACGTTGTCCTTCTGATTCAGGGATATTAATATTTCACGTATACTCCTCATCTTATTCCATTGTCACATTATAACATTTTACTGTATTTTCCAACTACACGACCCAAGCAGGCTGTGTCCAGGTTGGCACAATTGTAGTCTTGAAATTATTTTCTTGGACTGCTTAAATAGCTTCGTCTATGTACTAACAGTCATTTTCAAAACTAAAAGACCTTAACAATCCTTCAAGCAAGTCTTTCCAATTCACAGTTCCATATCGCAACTCGGTTTCAAGATACTAATTCATAGGTATTCCCTCTAATGTGTGAATGAATATATGTATCCAGTCTAGCACGGGATCTTTGCCCCACATCGTATTCCAACAAATAATTTTTCCCTAATTGTCATCATTTCCATCTTATTTTACTTTGAGTCTTGTATTTACTTGACCAAATATGATCTTCATAAATCTGCAATACTCTCTCCAACTTCCAATATTTCCCTTATGTGTACCCCATCATCTAGCAGGTGTACATCTCAGCGTTACATCCAAAGCTTGAAACCTTTGTTCTTCAGGTATTACTCTTTCAAATTCATCAAGAAACAAATTGACATCTCCTATCCCATCATAGTAAGGAAAATTACATGCCTTTCTAGTGATGCAGCGAAGTGATCTGGTAATTCTGTTACATTGCCTAATAGAAACTTCGTGCAACCTATTTTTGCAATTATCCATTTCTTCATCAGAATCTAAAATGCATGAAATGTCCTTCTCCTAGCTCAGTTTTCCATCTGCAGTAGGGTTGATCCAATATTCGTTCAATGCGGTCAAGTTTTAGATATTATCAATATTTGCATCATAATATTCATTATGAACATGATCTATGTACCACGCTCCTTCTGATGGGTCTAGAGGAACAATAACCCTCAGATCACCTTGTTTAAATAACATCTTTCTCCTTTTTAGATTGATTATTGCATCAATATCAAAATCCCAATCCAATCCAAGCACTACTAGATATGGATTACTATCATCTAAAATCTCAATTACTTCAAAATCTGCCATAGCACGCACTCCTTCAAAGTCTACTACTATACTAGGCAATATTCCCATAGGGATAATCTTCTGCTAATTAGCCATTCTTAATTGAATTTGCGACCATTGCAACTTTGGTCTTCCTATTCGTTCCCATGTTTGCTTTGGAAATACATTGGAATTTGATCCCATATCAAGAATTACGTGATCCATGTCGTAGTCCCCAATCTGTGTAGTTAACCCCATTTCTCTACCTATCCTCTTCTTATGTTGATGCAATTTGTTTACTACGCATGGCTCACTGCACGACTCTTATCTTTTGGGACATGAGTCTATCAGCTCCTGGAGACTGTTTACATCCTTATGGTATCTCAATAACTTCATGCAGATCTGCAAAAATGATTTTAATATGGCTAGATCAAATCCCTTCGTCATAGTCACGACTTCGTCGTTGTTCTTCTGAGGTATCAACTTCTGTTGAGATTGTGGCTGCTTCCTAGATGTCAAAGCTCTAGGGTCCATAAAACTCTTCTTCGCCTCAAAAAATTTCTCCTTTTCTCTTTCCATATTGAACCCAATATTCTTATCTCCAGCTTTTTTGACCCACGTTTCCTCCATAGGCTTTTTTCCTGCTGTAGTATCTTCCCCTGTGTTTGTGCCTCTTCAGGTTACTATGTTAACACTAGGCTCATCTTCGCGAAGTTTTGTAGTCATCATTTGTAAGTTTTGCGTAGGCTACTGATTTCTTTTCTCCTGCATCTTCGCTATCAGAACATGACAATATTCTATTACAATATCAAATTATTTGCAATACCTACAAGAGGAGGCTGTGGGATTCTGACAATCTCTTGCGAAGTGTCCCACTTCGCCGCAATTATAACATATAATTTGCACATCCTCGACCAACGCCTCCTCCTCATCCTCGTCCTCAGCCTTGGAATCCTTCATGCCTGGCAAGGGAACCATGATCTTCATGCGCGCTCCCATTAGGGGAATTTTGAGATCTAAAATGGGCCTCCTAAGGAAATCATAAAATGATAGTGGAAATAATAAAATAAGATTAGATTACATCATCAAACTTTGGAGGGAAAAAAGAAAAAACTACTTTTTCAACTTATATTCCTATGTGTTTACTCAAATTTCGAGTGGGAATGTTGGATGAAGAATTTGATTCCTTATCCAAGGAGTACCCATGTTGCATACTTTTGATGAATGCTTCTAGTACACGAAAAAATGAGAAATACATGAAAAACATGATTGCAATCACATTTTTTCATGTATTTCTCATTTTTCCTATAGTAGGGTCCATCAAAAGTATGCAACATGGGTACTCCTGGGACGAGGAATTAAATTTTCCATCCCAAGAGTACTCCCACTTGAAATTTGAGTAATACCTTAGGGAGATAAGTTGAAAAAGTAGTTTTATTATTTTATTAACTTTTAATCTTTTTACCTTTTTGCCCCAAAAAATGGTGAATCATCCCCCATGGGTGACATCATCATCTTGAATCCTATTAATTCTTATAAATTTTATTATGGTTGTACATTTTTCTTACGAGGCCCATTTTAGACCTCAAAAGTTCTCCAACGCTTCATCTTGAATTCTGTATGCACCCACAGTCTGCTATATCATTATATCATAACTGCGACAATTCCTTTCCTCATGCCCTAATAGACTACATAAGTTACAAAACAACTGCTTTAGGGTCTGCACATTCTTCTGCAATACATAACATTCTTTCATGTGATTTCAACCTGCAATTTTACATATGTCACACCATATACTTGATCCTGGGCTCAACGGGTTAGGTGCGTCGTTGTTGATGTAATCTCTAAATACAAGGCATTGGTGTTGATAATGGCCTTCTGCCTTACAATTGATACACCATACCTATGAGTGAATTTCTGATAGGACATCCTTACCCTTATTCAAATCTTGCAACTCCAAATGCATTGCTACTAATTGATTTTGAATCTACTATACCCATACTTGGGTATCTACGACCTACGAAGCTTCCAAATTCATAATAATTTCCATAGCCTCAACCTGCGTTGAGATCTTCTGTTGTGTCAAAGGAAGTCTGATATGTGGCAATAACATAGCAATAAACCACTCCTTATGCCACTCATCAGGAATCTGGAAGTTCTCTTGGCTTAGAAACATCTTGAATGTTTGATCTAATTCACAAATAGATTCAATCACCACTTGTTTGATCTCTTTTATCTCCATAATATAGTGTGAGTGTGATTTTGGCTTCTTAAATTCGACATTCAACGTTGTCTTTGTCTCATCCAACGTGGTAGTCAGATGCATCGTGGAAAATTCTCCAATGCTCTTTCCTACAACGTTGTGACAAGATGTGCTTTCTTCATGTCATCATCTGCGACCTGTCATGCTCTCCATATTGCTTCAAAGAAAGGCTAAAATATTTTAGGACCCTCTGATCCCAGACCTCTGAAGACATGCATTATATCTTCATTAGCCATGTCTCTTGGGGAAGGTGGATGTGGAGGGGGAGGGAAAGTATGGGGATGGGGATGTGGTGTGATGGGAGTAGCAGGATGGGGAATCCTAGAGGCACCCTGATGATCTCCAAATTCTAACTGTGATGCACCTCTAGGGGTTGTGGGGTTACTTTATCCTTCTTCGCTTTTAGATCCACTCAGCAAAATACTGTAACTAATCTCAATGTAGTTGTCATGATCTACCCTAAATATTTGACCACTTCATGTAGTTCCAGGCTTACCCCTTCTAAACATCAATTTGATTGCATGTGTGGTACACCCTTTTCACATAAAATCATCTTAATCCACAACTTTAAATAATTCATGTACTTACCTCGTGGACCTCTGAAAAATATTCGCTCAGCTTTGCTATAGGATATAGATGTGTCTTTGGCAAACTCAGTTATAAATCCTCCCAAAATACTATCGATCCAGAAATCAACAACTCATGAGATCTTATTATTAGTCTCCTTGAGTCACTACAACATTCAGGGCTCCACGCAGTATGCTCATCCTAGTTGAAACCAGTCTTATTCTCAACTAATATTGGCAACCATTCATGCATTTCATTTTCGAACGAGCAGAAGAAAATCTTATGCTGATCTCAAAACAATATTTTTGTAACCACTTTTTGGTTGATAGTTGCAGATTTCTATTTTCTTGAATTGAAAACTCCTGATCCTTTAGATATACCCAGCCTTGAATCTCTTTTCTGGTTGGAAGCCAAATCCACATATCCCTTAATCTTCAGATCTCGGTCCCGGCAACGGAACCATTTGTTGGATTGAGGGAGTCTAGACCCAAGTTCAAAGTAGTTGCGCTACCAACAAAACCCTTTATTACTGGCTCTTTTGGAAACGATCTGCTGCACAGACCACAATCTCACCCGAGGAAATATTAGGGGATGCTAGAACTAGGTTTCTGCATCCAGAGGGATATTAGGACATGAATTTTACTGCTATACTTCTCCTTTATAGTTTCTGGAACTACGCAGATGCAACTAGATAACCGTAAAATTTATTCCTTAGTCATCAATTAATCACCTTGTGCAATGCTCCTTTCTACTCTAACTTGTAGTATTCAACATATAAAACATTATTCAGGAGAGAAGAGAGAAGAGAGTAAATTGGGTCACCGCACTTCAAGAATATGATGTAGAGATACATCCTGCTAAAATTGTTAAAGGTCAAGGTCTTTGCAGGATGTTAACTGGAGCCTCTCATTTACCAACAGAAAAATATCAATCGAATGAAATACAATTGTCTGAGGTAAGCCTAAACGATTCTCAGTCACAATACGCTGATCTGAAAATTTTCTTAAAAAACGGATATGCTCCATTATATCTCAATTACACAGCAAAGCGTGCTCTAAGGCTTAAAGCAAATAAATATCAACTCATAGATGATGTGTTATTTAGGAATAATTATGATTCTGTACTGCTGATATGTTTAGAGAAAACTGAAGCTGAAAAATTAATGCAGGAATTACATGATGGACCAGCTGGAGGTCATTTCGGAGGAAACAACACAACTCATAAAATACTGCATGCCAGTTACTATTGGCCAACTCTATTTAAAGGTGCACATTAATATGCGAGAAAATGCAAAGTATGTCAAACTCCAGCAGGAAGAGAAAGGAAAGAAGCATTTCCACTACAACCAGTAAATATCCAACAACCATTCGAACAATGGGGGTTAGATATCATAGGTGAAATAACTCCAAACTCTTCTAAACAACATAAGTATATTCTAACTGCAACAAATTATTTCACAAAATTGGTAGAAGCTATCCCATTAAAGGTGGTTAATACACAAAATATTACAGACTTGATTGATCAGTTCATAATCACCAGGTTTGGTCTCCCGTCAGCTTTGATATTTGACAATGCATCTTAATTTTCTGGAAACGCTATGATAGAATTCGCTTTGAAAAGAGGTTTTAAATTAAAATACTCAGCTAACGATTATCCGTAGGGTAATGGATTGGCTGAATCTACAAATAAAAACCTTATTAGAATCATCAAACGAACTATAGAACAAAATCACAAGAATTGTCACAAAGCACTATTATTTGCTCTTTGGGCAGATAGAATCACCCAAAAGGCCTCAATAGGTACTTCTCCATTTGTTTTAGTTTATGGGAAAGAAGTAGTTCTACCCACAAATTTAGCAATACCATCATTTACTTTAGTGCAGTTTATTGATGAAAATCCTTCTTCTCCCCTTCAACTTAGACAAGATCAAATTCTTAAAATGGAAGAACAGAGAGAAAAATCCAAAGATATACATACTCATCATCAAAAAATAGTTAAAGCCTCATTTGACACAACATCTACCAGCCCAAAAGCTTTTGAAATTGGAGACCTTGTTTTGAAATGGGATAAGGCACACGGGGAAAAAGGTAAACATATCAAATTCCAAAGACTATGGCTTGGTCCATTTCAAATCATAGAAAAAATAGGCTTATATTCCTTTTTGTTACAAGACTTATTAGGTAAGAAAGATTCCTTGCGTGTGAATGGTCAAATTCTTAAAAAAAAATTCTCTTAGGAATCAAGCTTTAAATTTCACTTTGCTTTAGGAAAATAAAAGTTGAAAATAGCATCATTTTTGCTTGATTCAAAGTTTTAAAATTTCTGATAAATTTATTTGATCTTTCGCTTTTATAAATAAGTAAAGTAAAAAGATAAGTATAACTATGAGAATTGAGTAAAACCTTATTTTTTTGAAATATTTTGAAATTTACTGAAGACATTTATTTTCTGAAAAGTCTCTTGATGTCATAAAATATAGATGTTATGTATCAGTAAAAAAAGGAACCTTTAACTTAGCAAGGATTCTGTACGAAAAGGTATCTACCAACTCTACACTTATCATCCACAACTCTTAAGCAAGCTAATGATTCATCCCATCTGATAAAATTTCTTCTTTAAAGTATAATTAAAAAAAGAAAAGAAATATATACGATATACAAACTCATAAGAAAATAAGTCTCATCACGAGCTTGTTTATCATAATCATGGAGAAATAATGTAGACTAATATTACCAATACTGCATACCATAACAGGGTAATAGCTAAATGATTATAAAAATCAAAAGACAAGGGGTCTCATCACGAGCCAACTTGTTCAGTCTAAATTACAATCAATGAATGACATTGTCACTATCAGGTCACCAAACCTGGACAATGATTTTGAGAATGTGTCAGAAAAAATAAATTCAATTATATGTTAATTTAAATTTTGAAATAAGAAATAAAATTCAGATGGGACCATGAATCATTATTGGTTAAAATATAACCCCGTCGAGGCTATAAATGACTGTTGGCAACAGTGGCTCTATCTGTGATAAATGAGTAAAAATCTATGAAGCCAATTTTTAGAGAACACCTACTTTATCTTTTTAAATCTGAGTATCGACTGATATAGACACCTATATGTTATCACTGAAGGGGTTAATTAAGAAGAAAATGAGATAGGTAAATAGATTATATTATGAAAAAACACTTTTTAATTCATGAATCATATTATTCTTATTCTCATAAACTTTTTATTGTTTTGAAAGTTTAGAAATATCAAAGAAACCAATTAGAGATATTTGGTTCTCCCAAGTGAATCGCGAATTGTTGTGCTATGCAACAACCCCCCCATTTTCATTTTCAAAATAGTTTAAAAAATTTGATAAAATAAATAGGGACCCTTCTTAAAATGTATTTTTTCATTTTGAATAAAAAATCAAACTCCAAAACATTGTTGATTTTTAAATATAAAACAAAAAAAACAAAAAGAAATCAAGAAATTCCATTTTCATATCTTTTTGATCACCTTATCGCAAATCGCATCCCGCATAATATTTTCCCATTAAAATTTAAGCACAAAACATAAAATCCCGATATGTGATTTGAACTTCACAAGCGACATCATAAATCACACATCGCACATATACATTTTAAACTTAAAAAAATTACTTACCCATGCTCCGATGTTGCGATATCCCGATGAAGGCGATTTTGCAATTTCGCGATATCGCGAAATTGCATATCACATAAACGTAAAGCTTGTTAAAGAAATTCACTTCACAAAACAGGTTCAAAGATGCACGATGCGACGGACTTGACAGGGTTTAATGAAGGTTTTAATGTGAAAATAAATCATGTCAGAAATAATTAATCATGTTTCATCATCCCAATGCCAACAGTTATTGTTTTTTTACGGCTAATTAATGATACAACTACTTCCCGAATCTTTTCTTTTAAAATTGGTCATTTCACTATATCTTTCATCATTTGATCGTTACTCTGTCTTAAATAGGGATTTTTCTTCAAGAGATGTCCATACGTAAGGTAATTCAGAAACACGAAAAACAAACTATTGCGGAATTTGAATGTACAGAAATGTCGTCCACAATCACAGATACTGTTTGCATTGAATATGGAGGTGCTACAATGTGGCAAGCCATCTATACTATCCTCGAAGATGAAAAACCTGAAGTAGTGGAGGTCAAGGCAACTGCTGATGATGCAAAGCCCTTAGATTTACAGTTTAAAGATGCCGCATGCTCCTTCCTTCACAGAATAGCAGCAAGGGACAGGATTTTACCATATACTGATATGATAAGATGGGTGGTTGAGAATTCAACAATTAAAGATAGACAATTCAGAACCATTAAGAATGAAATCTTAGGTTCTTTTAGATCCGAAGATTTGAAGGTCATGTACAAACTGCCCGACCAACAAGATATCTATGACAACTAGTTTGTTGAAAATTTTGAAAAGGATAATGAAGACCCTTTCAAAATGATTCAAGGATGGAGGAAAATGGATAACAAGTTTAAGCATGATAAATCAGGTATGTATCCTATTGCTTCACTTGAAAATCCCTACAGTTTTGTAGCATCAATGCTATGCAGATTATATGGTCTCCCCAATAACACCAAGTTCTCTATTAATTGGGTTCCATTGATTGACTCTTGTGTTAATTCTCATATCATGAATTGGGAAACCATTCTTTTCGAAAACCTAGCCAAAGAGATTAATGAATATCGCCAGGCAAGAGTTATTTCTTCCAAAGCCATCCCCCAATTTTTCATGAGCGCATATGTTTTCGATGCCATTTGTTTCTCCACTAGATTTCCAATTATGGGTTGGAAATGGACTCCTGAGGACCTTACCCCTATTCATTTAAGTCATAAACAGATATGGGAGCATCATTTTGTACCACGCTTCCACATGTTATGTTATGGGGTTGTATTACCATCACATCAGTTAATGTTTGATAGAGAAAGCTCCATGTTCACTAAGGAAGGCATCATAGATCTCCAAATGATAGGAATATGTTTCATTGAAGAATAATTTCCATACATCAGAGTATTCAGATGCTCCACTCTTCCACATGTGCTTCCTCTGTATGTTTCAGATAAACTAATGGCAAGAGAAGTGTCTTACCAAACTGTCAGCAATGGACTCACTAAAACTATGAAAGATAATAAAAAATATTTATGGCCAAGTTTCCCAATTCAGTGTGGTTCATTCTCCCTCATGAATTTCAATCATGTGTCAAAATAATGCCAAAAAATTCAGCTTTTGAAGCTCCTTGTTCTACTACCAAGGCAATTCGACCTAGAGAAGATCACTAATAAATTTAATGAGTCAGTCAAAATAAAACCTGTGATACACACAGATGATAGATTTGAAGATGTTTTGCAATCTGTTGACACTTTTGAAGAAGTTCAAAACTTTTTCAGATTGAATCTAAACTTGGAGGAATTACAAATATTCCATGAGTATAGAGAGCAAAGACTCAAGCTTATTCCACAAAATATCATGATTACTAGTTATATGACTGAACCAAGCAAGGTGATCAGAACAGAAGAATCAGATTCACAAAATCAAAGTGAGCTAGATAAATTGTGGAATTCAGTTAGCAATACATTGATGGATACCCCCAAGGGATCATCCACACAGAAAAATACAGGATTTCAGGCTCCTCAGGGTCAGATAGTTTCAGCAAAAGAAACCACCGAAATTCCTGAGACAAGCTCCCAAGATGTAGAAGTTATTCCTGCGTTTCCTACTGCTGAAATTATTTTAAAGGTAACTGATATCCCTCCATTGGATGTATTCTACAACCCTCTTCATAAATTTTTTGTCAGGAAAGAGAGAAAGAGAAGAAGGATTGAAACACCCCCAGGTAATGAGATCATGGAAGTTGTATGGTAAGATACCCCGTCAAACCCAATCGACAACCTAACTTAGCTATCACAATTTGCTGGAGCATATACTACCGCAACAATGGACAAAGAAACTGAAGTTTCCATTTTGGTTCAGGAGAAGGATGATAAAATAATGCAACTACAACAACAACTGGATGAAGAAAGGAACAGTCCGAATCAAAAGGTCGAGCATCAACTCTTTAAATTACAACAAGATATGGAAGTACTTAAGATAAGTCATGAAAATGAATTATCCAGTAAAGACACACTGATTAAATATTTGAGAGAAAATTTTATAAAGTATGAAGGCATTCTTGCTGCAGAGGAGTTCATTAAAGAAGCATTGGAATTAAATGCCATACTCTCAAAACAACAAGACTTGTTTTTCTTACAAATGGCAGACATAGTTCCACATTTGGAAATCAGTGAAAAATTGACTAATACAGTCATTGATCAGAGAATTGAGTTTAATGAACTCAATACCAAAATTTCTGACTATATTGAATGACAGGATTCAGAGGAATGTATAAGATCAAATCTCCCAAAGATCAAAGAAATTTATAAAGATATTCTCTTTATTGACTGGGATACACAGGTAAAACAAGCAGAATTTGCAATAGCTAGAGCATCAGGCATATAAAAGAGCATTGTCAAAACAATCAACCACATGTTACATACCTATGGTTTAATTAAAGAAGGAGATCCTAAATAAATTCTTGATCTCAAAATATTGGAACAAATTTGGAAAAATATAGGTCAAATACGAGAAGAAATAATTGCACAGCTGAAAAAGACTAATTGGGAAGCGTACTAGCAATTATTGGTTAAGCCTCATAGTCAAATAATGACATTGAATTGTTCCCTAGATTCCATACAAAAAATGCTGCCACTTTTACTTGATGCTATATTTACTGGACATATGAAAACACAGTTTGGGAAGCCTCCACAAGTCCAACCAATGTCCGATATTTGTGAACAGAAAAGTAGAGCTGGCACTAGCCGATCATCAAGCATGATCATGAGTTAATTTGTTTTGGAAATTTCAATTTTAGCAATTAGATACTAGGAATGAGGAAGGTTGTTAAAAACCTCCTCATAAGATATTTTGTACAATCTATTTTTGTAGGTAGTTAATATAGTACTTAAACCCTTCTCATGCATTTAGAGAAGGGTCCAGGATTTTTATAAAGAACATTCACAAAGAATGCATTACTGTAATTTTGTGGATGTCTTGATAAGATAATGGAACATGGTCTTTTCAATTATATATTATCTTAGTTGATCATTGTTGATGCATTATTGTATTCTCTGAAAGACTTATTGATAGAAGATTGACTGTGGCCTATTATCACTGGTCAGATGAGCAGGACAACACACATCTGGTACTATTATCGTGTATGCTAAACTCTGTTTTAACATTAGTGGTAAATCTATCTTTTATGAATTATGTATGAAATCAATTATTTCTGTTTGAAGTATCAATTGCACTATTGTATGATATCAGAATAGAAATTGATTTGTTTTATATATGGTCATCAGAATATATGTGATATGTTTTACATCTTCCTCTGATTAACTATTTTCTCAAAAGGATTATCTTACAAAAATTATTAATTCTATTAAGTCTGTGATTGATCTAAATCATCACAGACTGAATAGACATCATTTTAGATCGCATAAAATCAACATTATCCCAGGTTAGATTAGATTAGGTTTAATTCAAATTTTTGCATCTTAGAATAAAGTTGTCTTAGTTTTTAGTTATTCTCCTTGCAAATCATTTGAAAGAAACCCAACAATCATATAAAACCCAAAACTGGGAAACTGGTCCCATTACCCCCAGTAGAAACCACTATCCCAAACGGAAAAGGAGCTGCTTTAAGGTCCAGGCCGGGTGGTTATCCCCCTTTTTTGTTGCCACAGATTTATGAGGCCTCAACAGACCAAGAGCATTTTGAGAGAGAGATCGGGTAATGCCACGAGGTCGTTGGAGACCTAAGAAATTGGAACTCAAAGACTAGTTCGAAAGGCAGATTCAGGAATTTTCTGTAAAGGAGAATCGCAGCACAAAGTTTATAGCTGAGAAGTGGAAGAACAAATATATTTTCACCGAAGTATACAAAATTTTATTTGTAACTTTTGCGCACGAGCTCTAGGAGTGGCTAGCGAGGGTAGTAGAATTCTAGACGTGTTGGAAAGACGAACAGGTTACACAGTGGACTCCAGAATTGATTCAACATTTGGAGAAGGCTAATAACACAATCACCCACATGGTAGATCATTGGGTAGACAATGTGCTAGGAGGATTTGTAACAGAATTCATAGTCGATCAGTTTGTGTCTTACTCTGAGGTGTAGCGGAGGTTCTTCAAAGGATTCCGAGGTAAGTTCTTGCAGACCTTGCCATTGCTAGTTAAAAGATTACTGTGCGAAAAGGGCATCTTGTGCAGCCACACCGAATGAATGGCCTCTGATCAGAGTGAGAGTACAACACGAAGTCATAAGTACTACTGAGCCAACCGAGAAGGGGATATATCCATCTACATCCCATAAGGAGAGTCGACTGTGCACGCAGGAACTAGTCCTCCGGCTACACCACCTTCGAGTCAGCAAAAAGCCAAGAACTCGTCGACACCTCCGCCACCACCGGAAGAAGATATGGCCACACACATGAAGCTACCCACCTTCAAGGGTGTAGGAGATGAAGATATACCAATTTTGGTTCGTAGCAGAATTAGTATGGACTACGCAGAATGTGGCTAGCGATGCTGTAAAGAGGGCACAACTATCCATCGCTTTTGAAGGAAGGGTCGTGGATTGTCACATGGGGTGCGTATGCTAACAGGCAGATCCATCTATTCAAGAGATTAGGAATGATTTAAAACAACAGTTCCAAAAGCCTAAGTCCTACACTCAGCTGGTGGTTGACTTGAAGGACTTTAGACAAGGACCCACTGAGTTTGTATGGGAGGCTGATCAGTGGCTGAAGAAGGTTATCAGGGATGGGGAATTTTAGTATGATGATAGACAGCACAAGGAATGGTTCATTTCCATGCTATTACCTCATCTGCGCAGACCTATGGGTCAGCAAGCAATTGAGACGCAAGAGAAAGCCTTGGAGATTGCTATAAAGCTAGAGGCTATGCCAAGAGACGATGCCCAGTTTGGGGTACAACAGATCCAAGGACAGTTGGAGGCAATGCACCTCGAAATACATAATTTGAGGAAAGAGCGAGGAAAAGAAGCTAGCTTAGACGTATGGTGCATAAGATGCAAGGTGTCCGGCCACACTAAGGATCAGTGTCGTCTGCTAGCGGACTACATGCAGGCTGGGGGACCCAGCCCATTGCGCCCTAAAGAGCCCGCGGGACCAAGCGGTCTGACGATATGGTGCGCCAAATTTCGCGTAGCTATTTCGGGGAAAATCACCCTAGAGGTTTGTTGGGTCTAAACCTCCACAGAGCAGGGCATGCTATTCAGAAGGACTCACACACAACCATACTTGAATGCAAAAAACTAGTTAACAACGATAGCAGAACTCACCCGAAGTCCTACGTTCGATGTAGATCCCGCGGGGTCCAAACCCCTAGCAACTCTCCTTCCGCCTTCAACCTGGAAAACAAGAAAGAACATGCACAGAAACCTAGTTGTACAGCATATACTTCTCCTAAATGTTAGTGTAATCCATGTGAAACATTATATAAACCATAATAAATGCTTAAATGATAATCTTTTCACATATATAAATAAACATTAACACACGAGTTCAGGAACAAGATGGTTCTTCATTATCACAAACAACATGTACAATAGTAAAAGTGGAGAGATCACCTGAATCCTTCCACGATCTTCGAGCAGACCGTCGTCCAGATTCATCCCGCCCTTGCCTCACTAAGATTCTTCCAAGACTTGTGCACTCAAGATGGCATATAAATGGATGAACATCTCCAGGAAACAAGGGTTTCCTGTATAAATCTGGGAAAGTGCAGGATGCACGGGGAATTAGACTTGAACTGGGATTCCAACAGAGTATAATGTCTATAAAATTTCTCTCTCCCTTAGGCCATGCACATGAGGGGCTTTTATACTCCCTCAAAGTAGTTTCAATCAGTTGGAAACAGTTGGCCACGTGCTGGGGTGGTTGAACTACCAGAGTAACCATCAACCCAGCCTGAAAATAGGGAATTATATATATATTTTTAATGATTTTAATGGCATATGCAGAAAAGTACATGTGGACTCGCGTATACACGCGGAAAAGTCTGGGAATATCCGCGTATGGGGATTTTAACACTGTTTTTTAGTGAATTTTGTTCAAGTCTGTAGGAATGGGTGCCCAAAGCCATAAAAGCAATCATGAATCATATGAAGGTGAAAATGATGCTATAACAGATGCCCCCTAATATATGAGGTCAGAAGGGGTACATGATGGCCGAAATGTATTATGCACATAGAAAGAACTTCGCAAGGACAAGAGAGGACTTCACCAGATTTCAGCTTGCCAAAAACCAATGAAAGAAAACAGAGAGTCAACTCATGCTGAGGCGGGCATACCCATGCTCAGTCAAAAATACATCATATAGAAAGTACTGAATAGATCCAACATGTATACAAGTATATCTGAACTGAAAGTACACAATGAATCATCTGAGCATGGCCCGGAAGTATAAGTCTGAATCAATGTCCAAGTATCACATATAGAAAGTTGATCAAGGATGCTACAACTGGATGTCTGATCATATAAGTAACTGAATCTCCAAGTACCAAATCATAAGAGGTGGAATAAACGGTACAATCACGCAACTCGGGAGCCAACATATAGGATGCTACTGTACTGACACTGCAACATATAAGGGTGAACGACATCACTGGCAAAAACTGAATGGACTATCAAAAGTGAACCGAAAGATGCTGATGCAACCCGAGGTCTTCACCGATATCGACAGCACAATTCTACACAATGGGAATAAATGAGCTGAAGTCGACCATGTGAGAAATCGTTGGATTACCGGTCAATGATGTATACCGTTAACCAACGTGAGACAACCTACCAATAATGAAAATGAGTGTTAAGGTGCCCCAGTACAATCTAACAAGTGCGAATGAATGAGTTGAAGTCGAACACTTGAAAGAATCTACCAATCAGGAGGCAATGATGAATCCCCACTGTCGATAGCGAAGAGTCTGCCACTGATGACTGCAAACCCTAAGGTACTGAAAAAAAGACTCTAGACCTTATTCCCAGAGCAATGAGTCGGAGTCGATGGGAAAATATCTGCTGGAAGGAAGGCATTCAGGCATCCCACATCAGTCCAGCGCGAGTGTAACCCGCAGGCCAAGATTTGGAAGGAATTGGACGAAGTAGAGTGACGGAACCAAACCGAAATACATTTACGACATGCACAAGATGAAGCTAGTGCATGGAAGAAACCCTCTGAACCAACCAATAATGAAAGCTGACATAGAGGCGAGAAATCCATCGATAGGGTCAAATGGAAATCAAGGTACTGCACGAATCCCAAGTGTGATAATGTATGCTGACGTCGAACACAGGGGAAACCACTCAATCAAAGACCCATAATGATGATCAAATGCTGAGCACAAGGTCACCTATCAATGATGGAAATAGGGCCAGGGTGCAGCTCTAGGTTTTCTCTCAGAGCAATGTGTCGTAGTCGATAAGATACAAACCCGCCAACGAGAAGTCAATGGAGACCTTCTCAAACCAGCACGAGCAGAGGACCAAAACATTTGATGTGATAGAACAAGATACTGACAATACCGGGAAGGCCGACTTAATAATGAGTCAAGAGACACCGCAGAATGGCCGACTCTGGTTAGACTTCCCTTGAACAAAAGCACGACTAATGATGACCATGGCAGTAAAAAGTGACACTGTATAAGTCTGTTATGCAGGAGGCAGAACAAACTCTCCACATGATTGGAAGAGATAACCAACCGGGGGAGAAATGACAAGTGAAACAAGGTAAAGGCTGAACCTAGGTCAAAACTAAAACCATCCCAAATGTAGGAAATATATATAAGTATATGTGCTTTGTTCAAGGGCGAAAAACTGACACCGTACTGCCATTAAAATCACGAAGTTACATCCCGTTCCCGCTCTTTTTGTTATATTTGATTTTTTTGTCTTTTTCATATAATAAGCCTGAAAAAGAATAAAAGAATGCTATGGTACAATGGATAGAACGAGTATCAAGAAACAGATGCACTAGTTCCTGGGATTGGAACAATCCTATGCTCAATGCAAGGTGGCAAAAACTGGTAAGCGATACTCAGAGGAATGTTCCATCCATGGGTAAAAGGGTGTCAAGTCGCGATAGCTAAGTGCATGCAATGGTTTAACTTGTACAGATAGACAAGGTCAAAAGTTGGCTTAAACATTGAGTCCAAATGAAGCCGGCTAAAGGCCGGGATAAACAAGTAGCCAATATGCAATGCAGTAATACAACTCAACAACACCAGGGAGCCTCTAGGGTAATAGCCAGAAAAATGATAGTGAGGAAGAAGAAGAATGAAGCTTCAACACATAAGTCATGGCGGGACTAAAGAGGACTCCCAAGCCTACATAAAATGCAGCATGGGAAACAAGTGATAGCGAGGAACTAACTAGGAAGCCCATGTAAAGGAAGGCTCTACCACCAAGTCATGATTAAATAATCGGCGAGTGAAATGGGTGTAATACTCATGACCTGATGGGATCGACCCTATGGCAAGTGATCAAAATGGAGGCTAGTATGCAAAATGAAATGGAAAGTGGGTTCCCTAACCTATATGCCAGTGAAGATCATATACCTGCCATGATGGGTCAGCAGTCATTGATCAAAATCTGGAAAAAATCTCAAAAATCATCAAAATGTACCTGAAAATATACCAAACTGGGCACTTCCAAGCATCCGGGTTAAGCAGCTTAAGATAGATTTAAAAAATAAGCATAACAAATTTTTGCGAAAATTTTCAACTTTTTGGGCATAAATAGACAAATTACCTCATATTTGGTTCATTATTACATTGCTGATTTGGAAAAAAGTGCTCTGGAGCAAAAAACTTATTTCGTCAAAATAGGAGCAACTGACCGTCGAATTCCACCGAATTTCTCAGGTTAGCTCTTAATTCATCCTGCTATTCATTTTGTCCGTTCATAAATTAAAATTTAGGAATTTTTCACCATAGAATCTCTTGCTAAAAATCACGGGTTTGCGCATACGCGGGTTGGTAATGACGAATTCGCGTATACACGCGACTGTGCACAAATAAAGTCGCGTATGCGCAGGCCCAAATGAAAAAAGCGTAGCTAATGAAGGAATTATTGAAACTTTGCAGGATGACCATATCATGGAGAGAGCGTGAACACAATGCAATTGATCAAGAAGTCATGCAGGACCAAGCATCACTAAATATTCTTCGGAATTGCGGATTGCTCAAGTTTTTTAAAATGCCAAATATGAAGAGCAATGTCCGGTTGCTCGAAATGCTTGTGAACTATTGGGAACCGGAAGAGGACTGCTTTATGATAGATCAGATGCCTGTACGCATTGAAGTGGAAGACATATATTTTATCACTGGACTCTCCCGGAGGGGGGAGCCAGTAGACTTGCATGGTAAGCCTTTGGGAGGGCTCACCGTGGAAGATTACGTCCACGTGTACTACGTACAGGGTTCCAAGAAAGTTGGAACTCAAATTGCAATCAAATATTTAAGGGATTTGCACATGAAAATCCTCCTTTTCACCATTGGCAGAGTGGCAGGATCTGCCTCCCTACACTAGGCGTCCAGGACGCAAATGAGCATAGCAGTGGAATGCTTAACTCATGTATATGATTGGTGCATAGCCCTATTACTGAACATGAAGCAACAATTGACCTCTATCCACCAAGAAAAGACAAAACAATTTGGATATGGTACAATTTTAATGACATTCGTCTTTGAGAAGATTCCAGTACTAAGACCCAGAGTGATCTCTACCATCAGCAGCCCGAGAGACCCAAGAATTGCCCGCTGGGCAGACATGATGAAGAGATTGGGGGGAAGTGAAGTTCCCCGGACCACCTGGGATGATGAGTTCTTCCTTTGGTGGGGAGAAAAAATCATCGCTGTGGATGACTATCCCTATGCCAGGATGGAATTTCGTGGCGATCCAGATCTTGTCCTGCCACCCGGCGCAGCATGGGGTATAGTCGGTAAGTTTACAATTTTTGACTTATATAATTTTTTTTGGATTTTTTTTTCAATATGTATGAAAAAATGTGAAAAACAAACATGTTTTTGATTGGATTCAAATGACTTACAAAAATGATCATGAAACAGATATTGGACCAGTTTGACCTGAGGGATACCCACGACATAAGCGTCGCAGAGGTGAAGCGGATACAGTAAATCCAGACAGAACCCTCCAGGCTGTACAGAGGAACTTGGAGGGGTTAACCCGCCAAGTACCTATGGCTGCAGTGGAAGATCTACCTGAAGCCATCCAGAGGCAGGTGGTAGGAGTACCCCGCAACTGGGTACGGTTATTCCGCCGAGTTGCCACCGCGATTGTGTTCTATAAGAACACAACTTCTAGGCAGGGACCTCAGTAGTAAATAGATATGATGTATCAGATGACTGTATATTTTTTGAGACTGAACATGATCGGGCATAAGCCCAAGTTTTTGTATGACCTATGGATCCAAATTTTTGTATAGTTTTGAACACTCTGATGATATATATACAGCGATATTTGATGTGATGTGACAAATGTATCAAAATGTATGATGTTTTTGATTAAGTTTTATTGTATGGAATGATTAATGTGCCATTCAATTGCTTGATTAGCTAATGAGTCTGCCAACCAATTGTCAGCTCGAGGAATATGAATGAAAGTTAAAAATTGAAATGATCTTTGTAACAAACGTACCCTCAAGAAAAACTGGAGCAAAAACGTATCTCAAACCCGATAAGTATTGTTCAACTGCGACACCACCAGCTGAGAGTCCAAGAAAAATACCAACGAATCAACACCCAAAGATATTGCCTCCGAGAGTAGATAAACAACTGCAGTGTATTCTGCTATATTATTGGAAGCAGGACCAATGCAGACCCCTCTTGATACTATCAGCTGACCGGATGGATAATGAAGCACCCAAGCTGCGGAAGCTAAGTTCCGGGTGTGTCTACTAGCACCATCGACGAAACCAAAATGACTCATGACATCCGACACAACCTGCCAAAGCAGATAAAAATCATCACCATCCCATCAAAAATCGAAAAAACAACCAGATATGTACAAATAAAAACTACTATATACAAAAGAAACATGCCAGGCCGAAGCCTAGGCATAATACTTCTTCAAATAGAGCCCATTTCTGGGCTCCGGCAACTCGTTCCCTTCAAAGTCAACCAAGGTATATGCTCCTTTCTTAAGGACTTTTTTGACGATAAAGGGGCCATACCACATAGACTTAAACTTTCCTGCCCCCAGGGCATCTTTTTCTTGGGCATAGACCAAAACAAGGTCACCTTCCGAAAAAACCCTAGGCTTGACCGCCTTATCGTACTGAACTTTAACTTGGTTTTTATGTGCTTCATTCATCGTGGCGGCATCCCGACGCTGCTCATCGAGATGTTCCAGATGAAGGAGACGTTCTTCAAGACTAGAAGTGTCAGGAAGAAGTTCAACAACTAATTTAAGAGAAGGAATCTCACATTCAATGGGAAATACGGATTCCAACCCGTGCACTAGCTGAAACGGAGTAAAGCCAGTTGCAGTTTTCACTGATGTCCTGTATGCCCAAAGTGCAGGATATAGCATAATATGCTAGTTGGATCGAGCTTTATCAATTGTCCTTTGAAGAATTGTCTTCAAGTATTTATTCACGGCTTCCACTTGCCCATTGGCTTGAGGATAATATGGAGATGAATGCTCCTGCCGAAAACCCAATTTTAGAGCCAACTCAGCCATCATGCTATTCTGAAAATGACTGCCATGATCAGTGAAAATCTCTCTAGGAATACCAAAACGAGCAATAACCTGGTTGAAAAGAAAAAGAGCTGCAGTCTCACCATCATTCCCAAAAGTAGGCATAGCTTCGACCCACTTCGTAAAGTAGTCTACTGCTGCAATAATGTACTTGTGACCTTTAGCCGAAGGCGGGTTACAAGTAGTATAATCAATACCCCACTTTGTAAAGGGACCGACAGTAATGACTGGAAAAAGCGGAGCTGGATGAGCGCACATTTTTCGAGTATAAAATTGACACGGATGACACTTTTTGACCGACTCCATACAATCTTTGAAAATCGAAGGCCAAAAGTACCCAGCACGCAAGATCTTTTGGGCTGTAGCAAGCCCAAATAAATGACCACCACAAGCTCCACTGTGGCAATCATTCAGCACAGCCTCAGCTTCTTCGAGAGTTAAGCAACGTCTCAGGATTGAATCAACCCCTCGACGGTATAAAGCATCACCAATAATCAAGTAATTCTTAGCCAAGTGACGCAACTTACAACGCTCATATTTCGAAAAAGTAGAGGGAAACTTCGAAGTCTGGAGATACACAATGATATCTCCATACCAAGGATCCTGTGGAGAGATAAGAAACAAATGTTCATCCGAGAAGGATTCAAAATAGACAGTCTCATCCCCACAGGGCAACTTGGAGATCAATTCTGCGAAAACTAATGATTTCTTGGACTTGGAAGACATAAACTCAAGATCAAATTCCTGCAAAATCACAATCCATCTATTGTACTTGCCCCCAATCACTCGCCTACTGAGGACAAACTGAAATGGATTGGCTGCTGCCAAAACATAATTTTTTCGTAGAATAATGTAATGCCATAGTCGCTGCATAGCATGAACAGCTGCCAAAGCTAACTTTTCTATCGGAGTATACCGGAGTTCAGGTCCTACCAAACCTCGACTAAGATAGTAAATAACATGCTCTGTAAGAGCATCATCCTCCTGAACCAGAACCATACCAATAGTAGATTCTGCTGCTGCCAGATACAAAAGGAAATCCCTGCTATAATCAGGTGGACTCAATAAAGGAGCAGAGGTCAATGCTTTTTTCAAAGCATCGAATGAGTGTTGAGCGAAGTCATCCCAAAGAAAAGGAACTCCCTTCTTCAACAATCTCATAAATCCCTTGGTAACTTCAACATAATTTACGATAAATCTCCGAAGAAAATTAGACTTTCCTTGTAGACTTTGAAGTTGACGAATAGAGGACGGGGGAGGCAACCGAAGTATTGCCTCAACCTTGAAGGGATCTATCCTAATCCCTTCTCTAGACACAATGAATCCCAATAACCGATCGGATGTAACCGCGAAAATGCACTTGTTCGGATTCAACCTAATCTTATAGAAACGACACCGTTCAAATATTTGACGGAGGTGAGCAGGATGATCCATCCTCTTTCGAGAATGAGCAGCTAAATCATCCAAATACGCCTTGATAATCTTTTTGATGTCGTGGAAGGCATATGACATGGCCCGCTGAAAGGTAGCCCCAACATTTTTGAGACCAAAAGGCATCTTCTTGTATGAAAAAGTACCCCAGGGACAAATAAAAGCAGTCTTATGCTGATCTTCAGGACGGATAGTAATCTGATTATATCCGGAGAAACCGTCCATGAAGGAGAAAATCTCATTACCGGCACACTCGTCAATGATCTGATCGATAAATGGTGTGGGGTAATTATCTTTAGGAAATGCTTTATTTAGGTCTCTGAAATCGATGCAAACTCGAATCGTTCCTTGCTTTTTATCTACCGAAACAGGGTTTGAAACCCATTCAGTCAAAGGAACAGGGAAAATGAATCCCACCTTAAGTAGCTTCTCAACCTCAGCTTTGATAGCTGCTGCCTTCCTAGGATTAACCGGATGAATTTTTTGCCTCACAGGCTTAGCGTTTTCGTAAGTCTTGATCTCATGCTGGACAATAGATGGATCTATACCAGGCATTTCCTCATAAGACCAAGCGAATACATCCCTATACTCTTTAAAGAGCTCGGTGTAAATCTGAATCTCTTCACGGGAACATTAAGCTCCGATGAAGACATTCTCAATAATATTGGGATCCCTGGAAATGTTCACCGGGATAGTAGGAGAAATCACAACCATGTTCCCTTTAGCATAAACCTGTGTTGGTGCTAAAGGGTTCAGGACTGGGCGAACAGGACCAGGAGACGGAGGACTTGGAAAACTTGTTTCAACTTCGCTCAAATCAGGTAAAAAGTAAGACCGATGATGTAAATCATCCCACGGTCTATCTATACCAGTCATAGATTCCAGGATGGCCTCTTCAGATGGAAGAGTGGTATCAAGGCAATCTTGGGCAGAAGAAGAACTAAGTGCCCAAGCCGGAGCCACATCTCCATCCAACTCTTCCGGTGAGAGAGGAGCTGGGATGGATTCTGCAGAGTCAACACTAGACTGATAAGCAATCTCTGCTGCAGACATTGGAAATTCCATTCCACCCACTTGACCTTCTGCTAATGTGGAAGTAGGGGAAGGTAAGGTCCAAGGGTCCGAAAAATAATGAGTTCTGAAGAACTCTCTTCAAAGAGGAGCCTTGGAGGATGAAATTGCATTAATATGAACCGTAGGAGGAGGAATATCAAAAGTACCCATCAAGGAAGAATACATTCCAACTCCTAAATTCTTAACAGGCGCCTTGGTATTATCCAAATTTGCAACAGATGAGTCAGTGGACGCATTCAGGTCTACAGGAGGACAGTCCAGTTGGTCCACTGTAACAATCCTCCCTTCGTGAGGGAAAACAATAATCCGAAATAATGAGGATGCAATGGCATCCATCTCATAAATCCAGTTTCTCCCCAACAGAAGGTTGTAGTCCAAGCTTGCATCAACTACCTCAACCTCTATATTCACAGTTTTGCCCCCAACACAGATAGGCATAGTTGGGACAATACCATGCGGTCTGTGAGAATGACCATCAAACGCAGTCAGAAGAGTGGTAGATGGAACAGCTTTGGGAGATCCAATCGTCTTCCAACATGTGAGAGACATCACGCACGTGGAAGCACCCTCATCAACAACCGTTCGAAAGATATTGCACTTCCGGTACGATGATTTAATATGAAAAGCCATATGATGGGGGAGTCTCTTCTTAAAATTACTCATATCAAATGTAATCAGAAGAGAATTTTTCAGATCAATAGCCCCAATGGTAGTGAGAAAAGCACTGCGCTGAGCCGGACAAGACTGGAGCACCTCTAAAGCCGACATGGCACAAGGACTCTATGCTAGATCTTCCACAATAGAGTAGTTCTGGGCAGCCCTAGCGTTTGGATTAATCGTCGACCGCTTGGTAGATGCTTTGGGCATCCGAGGTATAGGCTCAACAGTAGGCCTTGTAATGTGAAGCGGCTCAATAGCATCAAGAGCATCCTTAGCTTTCGAAGACTCTTCTCCGCCATAATCACGGGATCTCGTAGCGACATCCACGTGAGCACTCATCATGAATATGTTCGATGGAATTTCCCCTTCCTGGGTGTCCCCAGCGAAGTCGCCAGTTCTTTTTCGGGGAAAATCACCCTAGAGGTTTGTTGGGTCTAAACCTCCACAGAGCAGGGCATGCTATTCAGAAGGACTCACACACAACCATACTTGAATGCAAAAAACTAGTTAACAATGATAGCAGAACTCACCCGAAGTCCTACGTTCGATGTAGATCCCACAGGGTCCAAACCCCCAACAACTCTCCTTCCGCCTTTAACCTGGAAAACAAGAAAGAACGTGCACAGAAACCTAGTTGTTCAGCATATACTTCTCCTAAATGTTAGTGTAATCCATGTGAAACATTATATAAACCATAATAAATGCTTAAATGATAATATTTTCACATATATAAATAAACATTAACACACGAGTTTAGGAACAAGATGGTTCTTCATTATCACGAACAGCATGTACAGTAGTAAAAGTGGAGAGATCACCTGAATCCTTCCACGATTTTCGAGCAGACCGTCGTCCGGATTCGTCCCGCCCTTGCCTCACTAAGATTCTTCCAAGAATTGTGCACTCGAGATGGCATATAAATGGATGAACATCTCCAGGAAACAAGGGTTTCCTGTATAAATCTGGGAAAGTGCAGGAGACACGGGGAATCAGACTTGAACTGGGATTCCAACAGAGTATAATGTCTATAAAATTTCTCTCTTCCTTAGGCCATGCACATGAGGGGCTTTTATACTCCCTCAAAGTAGTTTCAATCAGTTGGAAACAGTTGGCCACGTGCTGGGGTGGTTGAACTACCAGAGTAACCATCAACCCAGCCCAAAAATAGGGATTTTTTTATATATTTTTTAATGATTTTAATGACATACGCGGAAAAGTACATGTGGACTCGCGTATACACGCGGACAAGTCTGGGCATATCTGCGTATGGGGATTTTAACACTGTTTTTTAGTGAATTTTGTTCAAGTCTGTAGGAATGGGTGCCCAAAGCCATAAAAGCAATCATGAATCATATGAAGATGAAAAATGATGCTATAACAGTAGCTGGACTACATGATACCAACCACTGCCCCCCGTCTTGGTGCTTATGTTCCGGAGTTGAAGCAACAATGGTGCCCATTCTGCTCATCTGTGGGACATGACGAACATAACTATCAGACATATGAATTAATGATTGACTGAGGAAACATGTACAGGGTACAACTGACCCTTCTTCACCATTATCTCCCTCAGGAAGAGGAGGCTCCCCAGCCAGAGGCAGGGGAGGGGGAAGAGGTGGAAGCGCAGGTCGGGGAAGAGGGCAATTAATCTGTTATAACTGTGGAGAAATAGGGCACTTCACAAGGGACTATTTGAACCCTGTATGAAAATCTTGTCGATATTGTAGACAATTGGATCATGTGATCGAAGATTTTCCAACACTTATAGCAAAAAAGCAGGAAAAAAAATAGACACCAATGCAGAATGTGCAAAGGGTGAAGGTAGAACTACGTGAAGAGGGACCTAGCATTAATTTCATAATGTGCAGTGGCATGGCTACTGGAGGAGCTGAGGAAAGAGCTGCAGTTGAACCCCTTATCTGAAAAGCTGCTATCAAACAGGAAAGCTTGGACCTACAGAAGGAGAAAGAAACCTTCATCGAAGCTCGTAAAGACTTTACCAAGGATGAGGCATCTACTTCCAAGGCTCCAACAAACCTAAGAGCAGACAATGAAGTTAAACCATTCCTCCAGGCATGTATGAAGCTGCTACGCAACCAGAAGGTAGTAGAAAATCTTCGAGCATTGATAGACAACTACGCAGATAGAACTGTCTCGCCCACAGAAGTTAAAGATGTTCATAAATTGTACAAGCATAAGAAACGCACTAGTCGGGAAATGCGGCTAACGACGCAGATTGGAAATTATGAAATGGATTAGGTCATGCTGGATCTGGGATCCGATGTGAATGTCCTGCCCAAATAGACGTGGTAGAGGATGGGATAACCTAAGCTGGAATGGTCTACTTTACAGCTGCGCATGGCTAACCAACAATAGATCATACCGTTGGGAAGACTGTCAAAGATTATGGTAGATATTGCGAGGGTGAAGGTATGCGCAGATTTTTAGGTAATCGAGATTGTAGAAGATGTGGACCCTTATCCTGCACTCTTGGGACTGGATTTGACTATAGACATGGGAGGCATTATCAACTTGAAGACAAGAAGCATGGTTTTTGAGAATGAGGGTACGAGAGTGATAGTCCCTCTAGACCCAGCGGAAGGAGAGCGGTATACAAAACCTGTGCGCGAAGACGATAATGTGGATCATATCTATAAACTAACCACCCTGGATGAGGATTCGATTAACCCTACAGCTGATGGCGTGCTTTGCTAGGAGAAAGACAATGAATGCCTCTCTGACTTCAAAGGGGAGATTAAAAATTGGCAGAATAAGTTACATGATGTATCTGCGCTACGATGTCTTAGGATCACGAAGAGATTTCGGTGTATCTCCTCAGAGGTAAGAGAGTTGCCTTATTTTTATGGTTATGGTAGTATTATGGATTTTTGGAGAACATTTGAAGCATAAATTCCAAGGGAGCGAAGAATGTGGGCACTTAACCTAGCCATGCGCGCAACCCCTCCGCGGTGGTGGAAAACCCATAAGGGGTTGTTCCAGGATTGGGAGGAATGTCGTGAGATGATGATCCTATGATTTGAACCTCCAGTTCACCTACGCGTGGAGGCTTTCCTTGGCCAAGGAGACTCGCACAAGTACGTGGCCACATGGATGGAGGTATGGTGTGAAAGGACCATGGAAGAATGGGTCCACCTGTTCATTCATGCCTTGGGACCTGTCCCCACTGCATAGTATCTGGATGCAGAAATACATCAATGTACCCATCATTGGGAGACCATGAATGATGAATTTGTGGGGACATTCGGGTTGATAGGCGGAATTGAAGCATTATACGAGGCCCTGCAGGATATATATTCCCTAGTATTTGATGAATCATGCTCGCGTGTGGAGTACGGGGCACCAGCTTGGGATATGCAGATGCAATATATTGTTAACTACAACAATATATCAATGGAGGAATGTGATGAAGATCCATGAAATATCACTATCCCAGAATCGAATGGAGAATGTGCAGGTACTGGACCCCCACTGTAGACCGTCGATGTGACCAAGCCTCTTAAGCTAAGGAAAGTCAACATTGGAACATAAGAACAACCTAAGCTAGCTAAAATTGGGACTACTGGGATGATGATACTATTGGGAATGTCACAGAGCTTCTCATGGAGTACCAGGACCTATTTACTATGAAATTCTCAGAACTCAAGGGTATTACAGGGGACTTAGGGGTCATGCGCATCATGTTAAAACCATATGCATGCCTTGTTAAGTAGCGACCTTTTCGATTGAACCCCAAGTATAAGTAGAAATTCAGGGAAGAAATTGACAAAATGATAGCCACAGGTATCATCGAACTGGTAGAACAGTTAGATTGGGTAAGCCCTATGGTGGTCCAGGAGAAAAGTACTAAAGGAGAAATAAGAATCTGTGTTGACCTGCGCAAACTGTGTTATCACAAAATTTCACCTGATATACTGCTAATCAGAAAATCTCATGTAATTGTTTCAAACCAATCTTGTGACTGAAGCTTAGCCTCTTCAGTTTTAGAGGGCTCTCTCAAAGGGTTAATGATAATGAATAAAGATGTATTTAGATGGCTAACTCTACTTGGAAAACAACTTGCTTGTGATGAGTATAGGTTGAAAATAGTATCAGTCTGCAAACATTGGGCTTATGGAGTAAACAATTTTAGTGATTCAGTAGTAAGTTCACTTGACATGGAAGCTGAGGCAGATAAGAGTTTTTAGCCGAAGTACACATACATGAAATAGGAAATCACACAGTTAATTCATCTATAAAGGAAGTCAGAGCATTACATGAATGAATTCTGAGTATTAAAGATGAAAACCACTGAAAATGGGACATATAAAAGATATAGATAATATAAGCATTAAAAACTCAATCAGAATCTCAGGTTGGTCAAGAAACAAGTCACTGTATTACTGGAAAAAGTCAATTTACATAAAGCTGTAGTTTTGCCAAAAAATATCCAACCCTTGAAAAATTAGACTCTCTGCCCTTTAATAGACTTTTTACATGATGAGATGATCTGCTTGTTGGCTATACTCATCGAATTTTTTCCTAATGACACCTTTCATAACCATAAAACATATATTTAATGAGAAAATGACAACTATCCTACTTGACAGTCCTTTTCCTAATAGGACTCAAACTGTTCATTATTACATTAACAACCTTATCTCCTAAAAACAACTACATCTTGAAAACTATGTTTTCACATGTTCGAATAGGGTGTGATGGGACTCATCACTACATGACATTTTAATTTACCTCCTCTAAAACTGGAAATAAACCATTTTTTGAAGGAAAACTGGTCTTTATCTTCAACGAATGGTTTGGTTGGTAGTTTGTATTCATTTCATGGTCTTTAAGTCTTGAATAAATGCTGTCATGGTCCTTTAACACTTTGATAGTATCCAACTGTCCAAAAATTCCCAAAAACATACTTATAAAGCTCCAAAATAGTACGCTACGAAAGTAAGAAAATATCGTAGCGCTGCAAAAAATGCCTTTTGATATCATCCTTTCTGATTCTTTCTTTCTGCATGATGTTAATTATGCTTTTATGCATTCTCCATACCATTTTCATCCCTTGGGAGCTCCAAAAACCGGTTCAAAATGCAAAAAGGAAAGCTACAGTAGTTTAGTAGCGTTTTGTTGTTCTTCAAGCCCAGGCACGGTACGAAACTGCTGAAAAATGTCAAAATTCCAGAAATTTGTGTAGCTTCAAAAATATACCTTAAAAGTGAAAAAAATTAGTTTCTAACATGCCATTAGTCTTCAAAATCATAAACTAGATCACACTATGATTCTTGAGGGGTTTCTTCCTCATTGATGATGAGTTGAGCAATTGGCTCCTCAACTACTATCATTTTAAGGCCTTTTTTCTCCAACTCCTCATGGATTAGTTCAAGCTGTTCCTAGAAGTCCTTAACCTGATATTTCAACTTTAAGTTGGTGGCTTTCAAATGTATGTTCATTTTCCTAACATGTTTGACCTCTTTCCTCAATGGAATGGTCCATTTGATAAGCTGCTGTGTATTATCTAGAGTCTTGGAAACAATGTCAACCTGCTCTTCCCAAATTTTCTTCATCTTTTCAAGCTGAACCTTCTCTACATTGTGTTTCCTTGATTCTTTCTTCATAACATTAATTTCATGGTTGGCCAACTTCAATTTTTCTTCAAGGAGTTGAAACTCTATTTTTTCCATCACTTTCTCTTTTCCTTTCTTTGATTTGCTAACTGTATCTTTCTCTGCAAGTGATGAAAGGTCAATGATGTCTTGTGGTGGTTGGAATGTGTCAGTAGGTGGATGAACCTCTTTACTGCTCTCTAACATCTTTCTAGCATGCCTTGTCATAGGCTTTCTTGCTTGGAACATAAAACCTACGTCTTCTCCTTCAAATTCTAATTTCTTTGCGGATTTGGCCTTTTCTAGCTTCTATCCACCTTCTACTATGTCCTCATCCTGGACTACAGGAGTTTCTTCTATGTCAATGGCATGTAATATGTCTTCTAGATTTCCTTTAGCTACTGCTCTGTCTTCTACAACCACTGTTTTCTCTTCTAAGGCCACTGTTGTTTGGCTCCTTGTGATCCTTTTGGTTCCTTGTTTACTCACAACTTGTTTTTGTTTTGCAGGTTTGACCACCTTTGATTTCTGTTTTGCAGGTGTGACATTTGGTGTATAAAAACTCTGCAATTGCTCTGTTTCCATAATGATTGGTTCACTTGGTTCTGCTCTTGCTGGTTCACTTGGTTCTGCCACCAATGGTTCACTCTGTTCTGCTGCTAAGGGTGATGGAATTCCCCTAGGTTTAGGAGTTCTTGAAGGAGTAAGAGCATCCAACTCAAAAACACTAACAAACAAAAATGAAGACCCGTCTCTACCTAGTCTTTGGAGTTCATCTAAAACCAACAATTTCATTAAACCATGATGAAACAATGAAGTATCACTCCCTTCAGATTTTTCTTGGACCTTATCTGCCATTTTTGATAAACTTCTATGTAAATAGAAAGGCAGATCAAGAGATATCTTTCTAGTAAAGTGAAGGAGTAGCTTGAAATGGTATGAGTAGACTTTATGATATCTTCCTTCACACGTAAAATTGATCAGGTGATCATGTCCTAAGTGAAGAAAATTCTCAAAATTGGAATTGCTCAGAATTGGTTGAAACCAGAACGACAGGATAGGCCTCGTCGATATGATCCTATAGCCATGAACAACACTCAAATCCGACACTGTATGTGAAAGTTATTCAAGTTTGAAAATTCACAATTTCATGCAAAAGACTAGTTTGACCATGGTTGACTTTGATTAAAATTTTTTTTTAAAAAGAATATTCCACAGAATATTTTGGGAATATTCCTTCAGCAGTAAGTCATGGCTCAACATTTGTCATTTTCAGATTGGAGGTTGTGTTGACTTTCAGATTTCATAGCCAATTAGAGGGCACCACGTGGCCTACCTGGAGGCCACCACGTGGCCCCAGAACTGAAGATTTTGGTGTGGAAAAATTATTGTGTGTTGGCATAATCGACCCTGGGTCGGGTGGTCGCTAGCCCACAGGCTCGACCAGCCCGCTCGCATGGTGGTTCTTAACTACAAAGGGCCACCACTTATATTTGACGTTTATTAAAGTTTCGGTTGGGGCCGAAAGGGGGCCAGCCCCCTCTACATAAAACCTCTAGCGCGGAATCACAGGCCATCCTACGATGATTAAAAAACCTCGACCGTTACTATATGGAGCGTTCACATGTTTATCGGCCGAGTCTTTGTAAGGAGTTAAGGCCATGATTTGAAAACCGTTGGGCCAACGGTTTAAACCGATGGGTTTGGACGGTCCATGTGACCACCGACCCTTAACATTTATTGCCACCCAAAAACCACACAGATAAATTGGAGTGGAGTCCGCCTTTTTAGGCGTTTATGCCAAAGTTGATGGAGCTAACTGCAGTTACTCCAAGTTTGGTGGAGTTTCCTTAGGCCAACTGGGACAAAAACTTCAGCTGGGCATAAATTTCACTAGAAAAAACCTTTTGGAGCGATTTTTTTTTTGATTTCGGGTATTTTGAGCATTCCATAGCCAATGGAACAGGTTACGGAGTCAATAGAGCTGATATTCAGGTACTTTTTCAGCAGATAATATTGGAGAGCCATCAAGGCCCAGGGAGTGTTGGAGATGTATTGGGCTATGGTTAACCACTGGAGGCGAAAAAAAAGCCAATATTTACTATTTTCTGTGTTCTGAACTCATTTAAATAGCTTATTTTTCTTGTTTAGGCTTTCTTATCACTGTATAACCAATTTTAGCATCTAATACGAGCAAGGACATGCCCATTTGGGGGCCTTGGACCCGAAAAATGTAGCCCAGGAGGGGTGAACTGCCTCATCAGCTGCTGTGTTATATTATGTGATTTTATCTTGCTGTGTTTACCAGATTTAATATGTTAAACAGTAAAAAGAAATAACACTCCTTCACACATAAGACTCAGAAATTTACCAAAAACACTTTGTTTCAATTTAAATACATGAATAACAGTTTGCACATATAATTTTATGGAAATGAATACTTGAACAACAAATAAAAGTAGTTTCATTTTCAGATCAGTTTGAGTGTTAACTTCTACAAGTTCTAAAGACAGAGTCTGTAAAGGGCCAGGTAGCCTCTGGATCTCATCCTTTTATCAAAGGTGACATATCCAGTAAATTCCCCTACAGTCAATCTATGGAATAGATATAAGAAGTTTCCTTTTCAGATCAAGTTGGTATCAGAGCTATGGTTTAGAGCTAGAGTTTTTACTCAGCATTTGTATTGTGCAAATATTAAGTCATTTGTTTGCAAGTTTTGATGCTGACTAGGTTAAAACTCAAGAGAGGTGAAGGAAACTTGTTTAGTGCAAAAACTAATCCACAACCAAGGAGGGTCAGAGAACCACCTCAAAGAGCCCTAGAAGTAGATACAAGCATGTCTTCAAGAGAAGGAGAAGCTCCTAAAGAAATGGATCCCAAGGAAGAAGAAAGGGTATTTCGGAAATCTTTCTTGGATATGACTGAAATGGTAAGGATCCTCTATCAAGGAAGAAATGATAGGATTGTTGGAGATGGGTCTAAAATCCAAAAAGAAGGAGAGGATTCATCAGGAGGAAATAAGGGTAATGATCAATCAAAGAAAGGAAATGAAGGAAATGGTGATCCACCATCTCCATCGTCATCCTCTTCCTCGTCACCATCTTCCTCGACTTCGGTAAATCATTCACATAAGTCGAAAACCACTGGTAAAAATCCTTTTCTAAAGCTTGATGTCAAATTTTAATTGCCCATGTTTAACAGTGAAGTCAATGTAGAGAAACTAGACAATTGGATCAGACAATTGGAAGTTTATTTAAGGATTCAAAACTTACATGATGACGACACCAAGATTCAGTTAGCTTCATTAAGGATGGATGAAGCAGCATTGGTATAGTGGGAGGCCAAGAACAAAGAGGAAATTCAAAAGCATAGTAAGATTAATTTATCATGGATTGAATTTATTTCCACAATTAAGAAGCAATTTTATCCTCTTTCTCATCTTCAAAAGGCTATAATGAATTGGCAAAACTTTAGACAACTTAAATGAAAAAGCGTTCAAGAATACACTCAAGAGTTTAGGAGAAGAGCACTGTTGTTAGGAGTATACTTACAAAGTCAAGATACTTTGCTGAAATATATAGGTGGATTGCATAATTACCTTATAAATACTATCCTTATGTTTAATCCAACTAGTCTAGACGAAGTTTGTGTACAAGCTATGCATGTAGAGGCTAGGGGGGAAAACAATTTTGATGTGAATGAGGGTAGTGATTTTAAAGGAAAAGGAAGAAAAAGGATTGCAAAATCTAGAAAGGAAAAAGGGAAATTCTTTTGCAAGAACTGGTCAAAAACAAGCCACGATGAAGACCACTATTGGAAGCTTCATCTGGAGCTGAAACCAGAGAAATATAAAAACAAAGACAAAACCAAAGAAAAGGGAAAAACTATTGCAACTGTTAAACATGACTTAGGGTCTAAATCTAGTGATGAGACTAAAAGTATCACCATGATATTAAAGAACATAAAGGGGAAAGAGGATGTACAAGGAACAAATCCCAGTTCTAGCACATTAAACTGTCACACAGAAACTCTAAATGAAAAGAGGAGGATAGAGCTATTTCATGTGAGGATAATCTCAAACCACACAAAGATAGACGCACTTTTTGATAGTGGGTCTCAAGCTAATCTCATCTCAGAAGACTTGGTCAAACAATTGAAACTTGAGACAATTCCACATCCATAGCCTTATCCACTTGGGTGGATATGCAAGGATGCAAAATTACAAGTCTCAAGAAAGTGCATCTTGCGCTTCGCCATAACAGCTCAATATGTTGATTGGATTGAACTGGATGTAGTACCACTTGACATTACAGGTGTTGTGTTGGGTCGTCCATATTTATATGACAGAAAGGAAATCTTCCATCACCATGAGAATAAGTATCACTTGTTCAAGGATGGAAAATAGTACATTGTGAGAGCACATAAGAAGAAGCTATAATCTTCTTTAGTCCATGCAGGGCAATTGAAAAGGCTAGTTAATGCAAGTCAAAATCTGACTTTGTTGATGATTAAACAACAAGATTTTGTACATTTTCCTTTTCATGATATTGCTGATATAAATGATGATATGTTTCAGTCTAATAACAGTTCGTCTTTGAAAGAAGATGACAATATGTTGCACAAGGTACCTTTGGTGTTGATCGGTGCAGAGAACGAAGTGTCGCTGCAAAGCGGTGCAAGAGTCCATGAGATGGAAAGGCATGCAAGCAAAGAGGGCACACAGTTGAGCAAGGGTCATTACTGGTTTCATAATGGAAGATTGGTATGACGAGAAAACTTGGTCGGGAATCGACACAAGTACAGAGCTTATTTGGCAAAAATTCGCCATGTGGATAGTTGGCAAGGTGAATCTTATTTTCAGTCTCCTTTGAAGTTTGACCATTGCATAAACAATATTTTTTCTGCAAATTATAATTTCTGTTCTGCAAATTTCAAGAATTTGCATCATGACTCAGTCAATGTTAGCAACGATCGGTCAGTGAATTCAAGGAACAATTTGTTGTTTTATGAGAAGCTCAATTTGATGAAGTCAGGAAGGATTTAGTGGTTCAAAGTTGGAAGAGTAGAGAATCAATCTCTTCATCTTCATTTTCTGTATTTAGAGAGATTTTGTGGGTCCAAAAGCTTCCCATTTGGAAGGTGTGACTAGGTGATCATATCCTAAGTGAATAAAATGCTCAAAATTTGAACTGCTTAGAATTGGTTGAAACTATAATGACAGGATAGGCCTCGTCAATATGATCATGTAGCCGTGAACGACACTCAAATCCAACACTGTATGTGAAAGTTATTCAAGTTTGAAAATTCACAATTTCATGCAAAAGACCAGTTTGACCATGGTTGAATTTGATTAAAAAAATATTAAAAAAAGAATATTCCATAGAATATTATGGGAATATTCCAAAAAATATTCCTTCAGTAGCAAATCATGGCTCGAAATTTGTCATTTTCGGATTGGAGGTTGTGTTGACTTTCAGATTTCATAGCCAATTAGAGGACGCCATGTGGCCCCAGAACTGAAGATTTTGGTGTGGAAAAATTATTGTGTGTTGGAAGGAATCGACCCCGGGTCGGGTGGCCACCAGCCCATAGGCCCGACCAGCCCGCCTGCCCACATGGTGGTTCTTAACTACAAAGGGCCACCACTTATATTTGATGTTTATTAAAGTTTCGGTTGGGGCCGAAAGGGGGCCAACCCCCTCTACATAAAACCTCCAATGCGGAACCACAGGCCATCCTTTGGCGGTTAACAAACCCCGACCATTACTGCATGGAGCATTCACATGTTTATCGACAGAGTCTTTGCAAGGAGTTAAGGCCACGGTTTGAAAACCGTTGGGCCAACGGTTTAAACCGATGGGTTCGGACGGTCCATGTGACCGCCGACCCTTAAAATTTATTGCCACCCAAAAACCGTGCAGATAACTTGGAGCAGAGTCCGCCTTTTAGGCGTTTATGCCAAATTTAATGGAGCTAACTGTAGTTACTCCAAGTTTGGTGGAGTTTCCTTAGGCCAACTGGGACAAAAAATTCAATTGGGCATAAATTTCACTAGACATAGCCTTTTGGAGCGATTTTTTTTTGATTTCAGGTATTTTGAGCATTCCAAAGCCAATGGCATAGGTTTCAGAGTCAACAGAGCTAATCTTCAGGTACCTTTTCAGTAGAGAATCTTGGAGAGCCATAAGGGCCTAGGGAGTGTTGGAGCTGTATTGGGCTATGGTTAACCATTGGAGGTGAAACAAAAGCCAATATTTACTGTTTTATGTGTTCTGAACTCATTACCACAGCTTATTTTTCCTGTTTAGGCTTTCTTATCACTGTACAACCAATTTGAGCCACTAAGAAGAGCAAGGACATGCCCATTTGGGAGCCTTGGACCCTGCAGATGTAGCCTAGGAGGGGTGAACTGCCTCATCAGTTGTTGTGTTATATTATGTGATTTTATCTTGCTGTGTTTATCAGATTTAATATGCTAAATAGTAAAAATAAATAACACTCCTTCACACACAAGACTCAAAAATTTACCAAAAACACTTTGTTTCAATTGCAAGACATGAATAAAAATTTGCACATATAATTTTATGGCAATGAATACCTTGAACATCAAATACAAGTAGTTTCATTTTCAGATCAATTTGAGTGTTAGCTTCTAGAAGTTCTAAAGACAGAGTCTGTAAAGGGCCAGGTAGCCTCTGGATCTCATCCTTTTGTCAAAGGTGACATATCCAGTAAATGCCCCTATAGTCAATCTCTGGAATAGATCTAAGAAGTTGCCTTTTTAGATCAAAAATACTTTTGGATGATGAGCAACAATTTTGAATAGTTATTGTTAGTCATTAGTAATTTTTACTATCTGTAGATGACTAAATATTGGTTCTAGATTTCTAAAAACAAAATTCTCTGAATATTGTGAGTTTTAGAATTCTCACTGCCTTCATTATCCTTATAGATATTTTTTCACTATTCTACCATTCTGCCATTCCATGGTCACCCCGCGACTCTTGAAGGACTCCTTATGGGCTTGTGCCACTCATCTCCATCCTTTTTCCCACCTATGACATCATTACTCTGTTTTTTCCCTTGCCCATAACTCCACTTTACATCCAGGGTTACCTATAAGCCTACTTCCCATGTTCACCAAGTTACTCAAGCATTTATGGTCTCAGAAATATCTCTATAGGCTCTTTAGATACATCAAGTACATTGGATTTTGGATCTTCAATACACCACTTTGTCAATGCTCTGTTTTTACATTTGAATACTTCAAGCCAATTTTCAGTCAAAGACCAGGTCAAAGAATCCCCCACTAGGTCAATTAGGGTTTCATATGTTCCAAGGTCATCATCTCCAAAGAGGACTACCATTCAGTTTCAGAGTCTGCACATGAGGTAATGGAAAATCTTGACACTTTTGTAGAAGTGTTGAAATTTCCATCAGCAAAATGAATTGATGAGGTAGATGGTCTGATCCTAAGTTAAGACAACTCACAACATAAGAAAGGGAAACACTTTTTCTTGAAGATAATTAGGGTTTTAGATTGATTGGGCTAGCAGTGTGCTAATCAGGGATCTAATGCAGAAATGACCATGGAGGAGGCACACCAAAAACCAAACATGAAGAAAATTCTTTGATAGATGATTAATGAGATATGGTAGAAAGGTGAGGTAAACTAGATAGAAGTGAATGAACTTGAAAGGGCTATAGAGAACTTAGAAGACAACACTGATAATTGTATAAAAGCATTCCAGACACCTAGGGTATTGGGAAAGTGGCCACAAAAGGTAAAAGGTATGAGTTCAAATCCATGCTGCAAGAAAAGGAATGATTTTGAAGATGTCACTGTTAAATCATCGCAAAGGTGTCAAGATAAGTTTGTGATGCCTCAAGGAACAAAGGGAAATGTCCAAATCACCATTTCAGTCACCTGTAGAGCAACAATGTAAAATTGTTAATGAGAAAAGGTGAAAATTTGAGTTAAGTTGATGATGAAAACCACAAAGGATTTTGAAGCTGCTATTATGTGTAATCATCACATAATCATCAAAATGAACTTGTCAAATCTGAAGGGAGTAAAAGCAAAGCAAATACAATGTTTTCAATCACCTGCAAGGCAAAAGTAAAAAATATCAGTGAAGAGGGCAAAGAAGGTTTAACACAGTAGGAATTGGGTTTCAAAGACTAAATTAAACTTCTATCTACCCATCAAGCCCATCTAACACTCGAAGACATTCATTGTTTCCTTGCAGAGAACTAGAAATTTCAAAGGGAGAAGAAATTGTGAATTTTAAAGCAGAAATTGGGCAAAGTGTTTTGGCGCTGCACCCTCAGGTTGGCGCTATGCCCCTGGAAACTGGCACTGCACCCTCAGGTTGGCACTACACCCCTGGAAAATGGCGCTACACATTTGGCAAGTTTTCCTTCTTTATTTTACACAGGTGTTGCGTGCCTGGGAGGTGTAGCTGTGCACCTGACAAGGCGCTACGCCTTTGCTCGACTTTCCCAACGAGCCCAGTGAACAAAGCCTTTAGTGCTGCACGCTTGGCCTAGGTACTGCGCGCTTGACCTTGGTGCTGCGCTCTTGGCTAGGAAGGATTCTAAATCCTCTAATGGCTTAAAAAACACCTAAAAGGCTTCCAAATTCTTCCTAAGGGTCCTCCAAACATAGTGAGAGGTAAGTACAAGTTATCCACCTATCCTTCAAGCATTTTTTCATCATTTGAATAAATGGAATGAACCCCTAAGGAGCAGCCCTAAGGCTTGAAACTGGAAATCACTGTTTACCATTACTTTCATATACTTATAAAGACAATCAGTGATAAACAGAGGGGTTTCATTGTTGAGTGTGATCTTACATCTGAGCCTGTTCATACCTCCATGACCTTCACTCACACACTCTGTACTCTCACTTGAAAAAGCTACCATTCCATCACCTTCTGTCTCATCTCAAAGTTCACATCAAACTCTAGGATTGGCAAGGCAGATTTTTTCAAATGTAAATGAGGGAGAGGGAAATAATGAGAAATCAAACACGTAAAGAAAAGTCCAGTGATGAATATAGCAGTGAGAAATAAATCAGTGGAGAATATGTCAGTTAAAGAGAGAAATGAATGAGATGTAAATTAAGAGTCAAGCAAAGAGGAGGAAAACAATGAGACAAATGCAAAAGAGTCATATGCTAATGAGGGAGGTAATAATGAGAAATCAAGCAGTGAATAAGATGCCAATGAGTCTGAAAACAATGAAGCACATAGAAATGATGATGTTGGAATTAGGTAAAAAAAAAATGAAGAACATGGCAGTAGGTCCAAGGGTCATGAGAGCAGTGAAGGCAACAAGGAAATGAGTCATGATAGCAGTGGGTCAGAGAGCATTAAAGCAAAGAGCAGTAAGGATGCTGGCATGTCAAAGAGCCATGAAGAAAGTAGTAAGGCTGATAAAAATGAGGCCTATGAAGAATATGGTGGGAAAAAGGAGGCTAAAGACAAATAAAACCTTGGTAACCTGGTTGGTATATCCCAACAAACATCCCAAACCTAATCAACAAGGTAAATCCACGTTTTGGTACAATTTTGAAGATTTTGGAATTTTAATTGTTTTAGAGGGCCAAAGGTGCAACGCTTTTTTTTGGGGCACTATTTTGAGGAGTGGTTTACATTTTCAGATTCATCAGGCCAAGGGCATCATTCACACAAAATTTTAGATCATTTGGAGTAGATCTGGTCCTCCAAAAGTGCCACAAACACCCAAAAAACCACATTTCTACCCTATTTTCAAAGCTCGCGCTGCACCCTGAGAAGTATTAGGAGAATGATTTTTTGGGTAGGAAAATGGACACCAAATGGAAAACCAAAATCATTTTTGGAAATTTTACTTGAGAATATTTCCAATGAGCTATCATGGAGCTCATTTGGACACCTGGAAGGCCTCCAAACCTTGGTCACAGAACATGCAATTTTTCTAGTGCAGGCGCTGCGCCCTTGACCTTGACACTGCGCCCTTGCTTGAACAGTCAAAAAAAGAAATAAATTTATTGAAAAAAGATATATTTTTGAATAATTTTGAGGAAAATCACTCCTATTTGGCTCAAAATTTATGTTAGGAGATATTTTGCATTTATTAGATTAGGATATTTGTGCCTTGGGCCTTGCATGGTCTCATAGGACAAATTTGGCATTTATGAGTAGTTAATGATATTTTCAAACCTTAGTTAGGGTTTGGGTCCTCCTTACTTGTTAAATACAACATTGAGGCCTCAATGTAGATGTTGGTTGGATGTTGGTTGATTGTGGAGAAAAACATCATAGACTTTGAGTTGTGAGGAGTTTTTGGCTTTGGAGCATTGTGAATATTTTGAACTGAATATCAATGAGACAAGCACTTTGTAGGATTCATGAACATGGTTAATGGTGATGTTTTTCTCATTTTTTACTTTTCATCTTCTTTTTAACCTATTGTTTCATCTTTCTCTTGCAATAAAATAGAAATTTTAGCTTAAGATATGCTGTCAAAAGCACCTTAAGTCTGTATGCTTCTCTTGCTCTCATGTTTTCCTATGCTAGGTCAGTTTAGAGAATTCTTAGTTGCTCTCTAATCCCACTCAGCTTTTTTATCTCAAGAATTATTTAACGGAGTCAGTGCCAAAGTATTTTATGGTTAGCCCTGCCCTTTGGAATCACTTAAACATTGTTTTTGAGGTCTTTTCTTCAAAGTATTTGTAATTAGGGTTTGACTGAAGAGGTTTATGGCTTGCCCTGCCCTTTTGTCCATCTTGAATGGTTTATTTGAAGTTATTTGTAGTTTGATTAAGGAATTTAGGAGTTCCCTACTCTTTTATCATTACTACTTGTTATCTTAAATGTTTTCTTTGCCTGAAGGTTAAATCACTAGAAACTTTACAAGTAAATTGCTCTCTAGGGTTTGCTGGATTGTTGTCTTGATGTTTACTTGCTAGGGTTTGGTCAAAGAAGTATGGTATGCCTTGTCTTTGGTTATTTATTTATGCATAGTGTTCTTAAAGACCTTTCTTTTTGTAGTATTTGTTAAAGGATTCTTAACTGCCCTTTGCACCTACTTTGTTCAAAATTTAATTTTCACTTCACTCACCTAAGCCTTGAAGATCCATTTAGCTTTGTTATACTTGCCCTCCGAAGCATCCTTTACCTATTGTTGTACCTTTCAAGACCTTATGAAGACTCCATAGCCCAATGGTCTAAACCTCTCCTACTATATCTGTTTTTCTTGACAACCTACCCAACCAACCAAACAAAAAAACAAACCCTAATCCTTATAACTAGCCTAAAATCAAAACCCTAACAGCTATTAAGTTACATATTTTACACAAATATAGAGAGAGCCCTCTATGAATCCAGGAAGGCTAGGTATTAGGAATCCAAAGACTGGTTTGATGTTACCCTTGTACATTTGGTCTTGCCAATCTAACAAATTACGGGGACCTAACAATTATCCTTCATGTAGATCCTTGGAATGGAATTAGTGAGATCCATTTCACTGCTTTCAGGCTTCATAAACTATTTGCACTGATCCATGTTGAACTTGAAACCTTTGAACCACCTTTCTTGTCCCCTTGGAATCCCTGTAGCTGCTGCAATAACCTCTGGTGTGATGGAAAGATTAAGCATCCCCAATTTGGTAGCTATTCCACTAAAGTTTAAGGAAAATTATTTGGAAACCTATACATGGCAGCCTTGTAATATTTCACAAAACTGTAAGCAACCTATCCTTCTGAAGACTTCCACAGCTGTTGGGTCTTCATTGATCAGATTCATATCTGCTGGTTCATATCTCAAACATTGTCCACCCTTATTTGTCCTTATTTTTTCTGCCATGATTTCTTTAATGTCTTCTTAGCCTTGCTTGATAGTTTGTAGCCTTGCTTGATAGTTTGCTCAACCTCACTTAATAAAACTTTGAAAACACCAACCACAACTTTGGTTTAATGCAATAGCTCTCCAGAGCTCAATGTCATGCAAAGAAGAAATGAAGATGAGAAATGACTGATTTAGGGAAGATTTTGAAGTTTGATGTCCACTTCATAACACAATGATGACTCATACATGCCTAAAATGGTGATGATGACTTCAAACCTGAGCATGTTCCTTGAACTTATCCGTCTATGACTCGAATGGTATCTATATTACCCTTTCCCAACGATTTTCTGACACCTAACAACTAATTTGACAAGACAGATAGGAAACCACACTTTCGTAGCATATTTAGTGTAAATCTGGGTGTTTTCACTACGAAATTATCAACAGTTTTGTAGCGAAAAATGATATTTCTCAGCGTATTTCACTATGAAACTGTGGTTTCTTGGCTAAAATGACCATTTCGGTACAAAAACCTTGGGAATTGAAATCTTTCAAAAAATTATGAGTGATGTGACATGAGGGGATTTGAAAGTGAGTGGGTTTAGACCTTAGGGTAAGCTTAAACAAGAAAAAATTAAAATTTCCCTTGACCAAGAATACAAAAAATTGAATCCTACAACCCTATCATTGACACATGAACCTATTTAAATTTGTCAAATGATGCTTCATTTTTTTGGTGATAATAGTGGCTCCACTTGGGATGGTGTGCGCTAGTGGTACACTAAAGAACCTGTAGTTCCAGTTCCATCAATCTTCTTAGAAATAAAAACTCTAAAATTTGCCAAGCTTCCTTCAAACTCTAATGACCTTCACATCGGGCCCAAATTTGATGATTACTATTGAAAAATCAAATTTGTAGCTACTAAAAAGATGCTCAGTATACTTGAGCTTATTCACACACACTCCTACCTACCCTAACAATTGCAATCTTCATGTTTGATTCAAGCAACATGAAACTTCCAATGAAGCCATTCATTGATCTGATCTGACACTTGAACCTCTTGAATGCACTTGAACCAAAAGTAAACATGATACTGAAATGACCAAGGCAACATAAGATGTATCTGATCTTCATAATGAAAAAATAATTGGAAATTTTGACTATAGAATTCTTCCATGTAGTTAGCTATAAGATCATAGAAGACATAATTTGTTTGATAATTCTCAAGACATTCTGCAGTTTCAGATAGCTCATATATGATTTCTTTAGCAACATAAGATTTCAGATGTGTGCTATCAAAATCATTTCAAACTGATTTTCAAGAACAAGGTTTTCTTCCTCAATCTCAAAAGAGAAAGGTAGCAACACCCTCTCTTTGTGTTCTGGCATGAATTTTTTTTGAAAAGACTGATCTTGATCATGAAGCCTATAATATTTAATTTGACCTTCTAAAACTTGAATGTATTTCTCCATGTTCTTAGCAACTTTATCCAAAAATTGAATCTTATCTTCTGAGTTGCACTCAAATGATTTTAGATAAGAAGACAAGGACAAAGAAAATTTTTCATCTACTTACTCATTGATATGATCATCACTCCATTGTTTAAAACCTTGAATTGAAGGAGAGTCTACCACCAAATCTATTCTGTCTATCCATTCTTCCAAAAACATAAGCTAAAAATCTGAAAATGACTTAATAGATTTGACAGGAAAGCTTTCAATCCACTGTTTACATTTCCCTTGAAATGAATCATAGAACAATATGATGCAAACATATTCATGTTTGACTCTAAGAAGCTAAGTAAAGTCATAGAAATATGATACTTCAAAGTCAAACTCAAATCTTCTCCATTAAATTTTGGACCATTCCTTAAAAAATATGGATCCTTGGGAAAAGGATTTGGGAAACCATAAATTCCTAAAAAATCTACACATGCATACCTTGCAAAAAGAATGGAAACATCTGAAATCTTCATAAGTCCAGTGGAATCACCATTAATCTATGAAATTTTGAATTCTTCAATAATGGAGTCACCAAGGTAGTTCTGTAGCCTCGAACAGATTCTGAGCTCCTGTTACCTTCAAGAGTTCAAATTCATAATTTTGGGAAAATATATAGCTTTAGGCTCCTGACAGATGCACCAAAATGCTATCACAAAATTTCACCTGATAGGATGCTAATCAGGCAATCCCATGTAACTGTTTCAAACCAATCTTGTGACTGAAGCTTAGCCTCTTCAGTCTGAGAGGGCTCTACTAAAGGGTTAATGATATTGAATAAAGATGTATTTATATGCCTAAATCTACTTGGAAACAACTTGCTTGTGATGAGTATAGGTTGAAAACAGTATCAGTCTGCAAACATTGGGCTTATGGAGTGTTACACAACATTTTGTCACTGTCCCTGCAATCCCCATCTCACCCATTGGAGGGTCATTTCCGTGATCAATAAGCAGCGTCATGCCTTGCAAAGACCATCATTGTATCCCTTTACATGAGAGTAATATTCCTTCTATTGACAATTCCCTGAACAAAGACTCAAAAACCCTTGTTTTTTCCTTGGCGCGAGTAGTCAGTTATGCCCTCGCACCAAAGAGGAAGATTAACACTGGTTTCCACCTCTTATGGGAACTTCCTAAAGGATATGCCTCCCTCCCACCTTTTTAGGGATCCTAACCTCCTCATTTTCCTCTATAAAAAGAATCTATCTCTCTTTGCATAAGCTAGCTGAACATGGAGAATTGAACATACTATAGCTGAACTATTGAAGAGAGATAATAAGAAGGAACTACGTTGAGAGAGCTTGAGTCCATTCCTTCATCCTGTTCGAATTCCCTGAAGAGCATCTGAGACGCACTTCAGTTGAACCCTGCTGGAGGAGACTGCGACGTCAAAGCATTGGTTGTAACTCTTCCTTCTATCAATACATATACGTGACTATTGTTTGGTTCCCATTTTGTATTATGTTAAATGTTAAATGTAAGATGCTTAGCCCTCTTTGACTGGCTAGTAGTTATGAATGAAATTATTATGTCGTATGTTATTCTTGTTTGCTGTTCTATGTGCAGGTATCTGAGCATGACTGCAGAAGGATTTTGACTTGCCAAGGCAGGAGCGAGAGGCCACCACCACTACAGCCACAACGACAACGTTGGATTCCAGGTAGGTCGATCTATCGTGTCCTCTTTTCTTTCAGTAATTAGGAATCAACACTCTGGCATGTCTCTTTGTTTCTAGACCCACCCTAGGGCTAGAGGGATCGTCTCTATCTGTAGAGAGGATTTACTTGCTTAAAAAATTGGCGACTCCGCTGGGGATCAGTGTGAGTTTTTTGTTTCATTTTTTTGGGTCAATTTCAATCATTGATATTATTATCTGTCTTTTTCTGGTTTGCTTGCTTGGTTTAAATCCTCTCTTCAGCTCCAGAGTGTCAAGATTGACCTCTGCTCACTGGATTTTGGTTTTTCCTTTTTTCCCATAGTTATCCGTCTTGGCGCACTTTTCGTTTGAACAGTCATGCCAATTGGCGCAGGTTTCTTTTGTTGCAGTCTCGCCAATCCCTATTTGGCGCGGATTACAGCCTTATAGTCGCACCGAATCCTGTAGGATTTGGTTTGAACTTCTTAATGAAACTTTTGGTTAGTTGTGCTTGCCTCTGGGTTATTTGTTGTGTGTAATTATGCCTTTGGGACTATTTTGACTACTGTCGACTTGTTTTTCTTAGTCATTTGTCTATCTTCTTATCAGTGAATTAAGGCCTTAGGGTTTCTAAGTGTCTTGGTGCATTGAGCCTTCTGTGTGGAATTCAAGTCTTGTTATTATTGTTAGTCTCATTCTTGGGTTGATTGCACTAAGTTTTCTTGATCCTTTTGAGTGTTTTCTTTGATTGAATGATCATTTCATTTTTCGATTGATTCTTCTCCTTGTTGCTCCAAGCATAGATTATATTGCTTGTTTTGGGTCGTTTTGAAAACTTTCTTTTGGTTTGGAAGATTGCAGCATTAGTTTGAGTGCTTTCTTGTGTTTGCTTTGCATTTGATTGAGTCATTCAATTTCGCTTCTTACACAATACTCAAGCTAGTGTTTGTTTTCGTTTTTCATGTAATTAGTGCATCATGTACTTCTTTTCATTGAAAAAAAAAAAAAAAAACATATTTTGCATTCTTTCTTTTGCATTGAAAGTGAATTTTTTTTTTACATAACTAGCAATTGATAGTGTAGGAAAGAGTTTCATTTTTGTTTGATTGTGTTAGGTGCATTAGTGGATTTCTTCGCATACTTTCATTGTTTGCTATTGTTTAAAAGATCTCTATCCTTCTCGTAACTAGCATTCATTTAATTCAAGATGATGTTCATTTGCATATAGCTTGCATTTAGGAAATTTGAGATCTAAATTTGATAGGGCCTTAAAACTGAAACATAATCCAAGATCAAATTTAAAATTCATTCAATTAACCTAAGGAAGCATTGAAACCTAACGATGTTGAATCTTTAATTAAACTGAGAGGGGAGGGATGAATCAGTTTAATACATACATAAGTATTTTTAAAATTTTCACCAAACTTATTTACAGCTTAATATGTGAACAGTCTTAGAATGTTGCAGCCAATATTAAATTAGTGTGACACCATACTTATGTTGAGAGCAGCAAACAATTAAGCAGATTGAAAGAATCACATAAAAACATAAGAAACACACATAGAGACAACATATGTAAGTGGAAACCCATAAAGGGAGAAAACCACATCTTATTATTGTTGTGATGCAAAGGCAAGCTCCAACTCCCTCTCACCACTGTTTTTCTGCAGGCACCAACCTACAAAAGGCTCTAACCTCAATTCTGTAAGCTACAACTTACAAGGAAGCACCAACTCCCTTCAATTTTCTGCAGGCACCAACCTACAGGAGGCTCCAACCTCAGTCAGCTACAACTGACAGCTATCAAGCTGCAACTTGATATGGAAGCTCCAACTTCCTCAATTTATCAAACTGAATGTTCGCTGATTTACCTCAGATATCAGCTCTGTTCTGTAGCTTTTATTTCTGCTTTTCTTTTCTTAATCTTCTCTGCCTTACTCTTCTATACTCTGCCTTCTCTATATTTACTCTCTCTAAGCTTCTTTATGCATATCTAGTTGATATTATATATAGAGTTCCTCACATGACTGTTTGTATTTCACAAAGAATTTGGAGTGAACAGTCATGAATCTTTGGCTTCTGTCTTCTCATTCCTTTTATCTGCTCATTCAATGAATATAACTGTAGGTATCAATTTAACATTATAGTGGGATATTTGTTCTCTTCCGGAGACTTGCCAATGCATCACAAACAATAAAAATCAATTAAAACATTTACAATCAAATTACAATGAGAACTCCAGCTCAAATCATTTAGTCTTTTGGCTCGCTGCGCATTTGTCTTTTCTTTGACTGTGTCTGTATTTTCTGTGACTGTGTTTTATCTCTTTTCAGCTCTGTTTGTTCATCTGTCCTCTGCTGTGGTGTAACTGCTGCATACATGTAACTGTGCTTTTTATATCAGTGCATTTTGTATATATATGTAACTGCTTACTTTAAATCTGGGCAAATTCCAATGCTTTTCATACAGAAAGTGTCTTGTTGATGTGGTGAGTTCCGCAAGAGGAACATACATACACCACGACCTTTGTTTTATGGCCTGATACAATTGCAAACATCACAATTGTATCATATTAATAATCGCCCTCCACCTTAAGCCAAGGCCCGTGGGTCCACAGACCACGCGGCACATTTCAATACAAACTGCCTTTTTAATATGACTTCAATCAACTCTCGGTGTAATAATAAAACTTGTTTAAACATATAAAATCCCTTTCGGGCCCACCTGCCACGTTATCCGATGTGATATGCTACTCCTTGACTTCTTCCGATTGGGATTGATCGCAATCGCAATTTCCATTTGAATGTACCGATATTCCAATGCTCCGAAGTTCCGATTGCGATTACTCTGATGCAATGCGATTAATCGCAATCACAAATTCCATTCGCATGTTTCGATGCCCTGCATAATCCCAATTGCGATTACTCTGATGCTATGCGATTAATCGCAATCACAAATTCTAGTTGCAAGTGATCTGCTGCCAGTTTTTCTCCGATGCGATCAATGTGTGGACCCGACTATATTTTATATGACGAAGTTTATACGACTATCGCGTCCGGCTTTGCCAATCGCAATCGCAACTTCCTGTTTGCATGTTCCACTGCTTTTTTTTTCTCCGATGCGATTTGGTCCCACCTTGTGGTACTTTGGTTATCATAAAGCGCTCCACTTATAAAAATATATATTTATGCTTTGAACCTTTGTTTATATGATCCGGGCTTCATCGCAATCGCAATTCTTTGGTTGAATGTTCAACCACATATCCATTATGTTTTATAAAACCATCGGGTTCGGAACTCAATCACAATTTCAATCCTTTATTGTCATGCTCCGATGCCCTGCTCCTTCTCCGATGCGATTGACCATTTTTAAGTTCTTCCGATTGCGATTAATCGCAATCGCAACTTGCGTTTGCATGTTCCGATGCCCATACTCAGATACTCCGATGCGATTAGGTCGGAATTCAAATTCATTTGAATCATAGTTCATATATCCATCGGGTCCAGGCTTCAATCGCAATCGCAACCTGTTGTTAACCTGTTCCGCTGCCCTTATAATCTCCGATGCGATTGGGAAGGGTCCCACCTTACGGTACTTTGGTTCTGATAATAAAGCGCTCCATGTAGGTTAATATATATGCTTTGGACCTTTGTGCATATGGCGCAATATATGTAAATACGCTGCATATATACTCCAGCGTGGGTAACGATTCCCGGAATGAGATTTATATATATAATTTGCTGCTTGGGTTATACGATTCCCGGAATTGTGTTTATGTATCATCCAGCTGGGGTAGCGGTTCTCGGAATTAAAAAATGGCTCTGCCTCTGCTTGTGATAATGGCTCTGGCTCTGGCTCTGCCTCTGATATAACGGCTTTGCCTCTATATTCGCTGTCTCTGCCTCTACCTTAGCTGCTTTTGCTGCTCGACCTCTGCCTCTGCTTGTGATAACGACTCTGCCTCTCTTTGCATCTGCTGCCTTCTTTGTCTGTCTCTGTCTTTGCTGCCTTCATTGCCATAAATGACAATATTTCCAACAAACGAAACATTTTTAGTGGTCTAGGCTAGAGACGTGTTCCGGCGTCTTAAAACCTAGTAGTTGTCGTTCGCTATCTAGCTTTAAACAACACTAGTACAGACTTGTGATCCCCGTACCATCGATTATATAAAGGGAGACCCCTCTAGGTTGCAATCCTTTTATCCATAGGAAGCCGAGTCTACCGCCTTGTAACTGTGATACACCAAACACAACATTCGGGGAGACTACCTGGACGTACGTTAAGTCCTTGGTCATTTCTCTTTCATTTGATCACTAAGGTGTATATGGAAGTTCATGGGAACCTGGTATACCCTCTTGCTTAGAGTATCAGAGTAGTTATTTTGATCTTTTCATGACTCTTTAAAAAGAGAAGAGAGCATCGAGAACTTGTCCTTTCATGCTCATTTAAAATTGAAAGTGACTAGAGTCATATTTTGCCTGTTTCTCGACTCTTAAAATATGAAACAACAGAATCTGGTTTCAGTGTCATAAAATTAATCACCTACGATCACACGCCCGTTAAAATTTTTGTTACTTGGCATGTTGTTATTTTCCTTAGTTTTGATCTTGGAGCCTTCGAATGATTATCTTTTTACTTTCTATTTTGATATACAGTCACGGTGGCAGAACCACCAGTTTCGTCATCCTCGCTGCCCCCTAGTGGTAGTTCTTTCCCGAACATTTCTTTCGAAACTCCTCAGTCCACTAGCTTTGCCGAGTTTTCATAGCCTATTCTCTTGTCTGTCTTGCCTCTTGCTACTCGATCTCCTCCTAAAGAGCCATTTGAATTCAATTGGCCTCCTTCTGGTGCTTGGTCTAGTTTTGGGAAAGAATGAGATTTTACTCCTCTTACGTCAGGCTCACCATTTTTTGTTGCTGCTGTACCTCCTAGTCCCCGTAATCTTTTTGAAGATCTTATGATGGAGTCAGACATGGATTCATCCAGTCTTGTTGGTAGTGAAGGAATGCCTATTTCTACAGGAGAATATCAGTTTTTTCCTGAATATGTCCCTCATGTTTCAACTCAGTCTTCTCCACCATCGGTATCACTTCCACTTGGATATAGGTCCTTGAGTCAGATTATGTCTGGTGTTGCATCCATAGCACAATCCAGTGCATTAACTCCTCCTCAGAGTTTGGTCCTCCCTTCGTTAGGACTATCACCTTCGACACCTGGTTCATCAGTTATTGTTACATCCATTCCAGTTCAACCAACTGTATGTGTGGCTTCATCCACACCAGTTGTTACCACTGAGTCGTTAGGATCTTTTCACACTTGCAGGTCTATTTTTCTTAATCCTACGTGGCCTGTTAATCCCAGTCCTAGTAGATCACAATCTAGTGCCACAGAGGACCCACTTGCTTCTAGTGCAGTTTCCACTACCCTTGTGATTCCTGGCGGAATTAATTTCTAAGAGTATCTGTTGGCTGTTCAGCAGCAGAGCTCTCAGGGTTCTCAGCCACTCCAAGCTCCTGGAAATCCTTGATTCCATCACTATGATGCTATCGGTAATCCTGTCTATTCATTCCCACATCATTATGATGTGTATGGTAATATTTTCTATTTTCCTCCTATTGATCCTCATCAGGCTGTTTATGATTCTTACCAAACAATTTCTCATGTTGGACCTACCTTACCTGTGCAACCCTCTAGCTTGCAAGGAAAACCCTCATTGGGACAACCTTTAGCTCAGCAGGGCTCTGCCTCTGGTCCACAGGGACAACCACATGGTCCACAAGGCCAACCTTCACAAGGTCAACCTTTGGTCCAACATGGTCAGCCCTACGGTCCGTCTAGTCAACCTTGGAATCAACCAGGACCATCTTATGCTCCTGGGGGGAAAAACTATTTGTCATAGGGACAACCTTTGGCACTACAACTACCGCCACACGTTTCATATGGAAAAAAATTTGTGCCACAAGGACAACCCTATGCTCCTCCTCCGGGTCAACCTAGTTATCAGGGACAACTTGGTCCATTGCAACCATCGGGCCAACCTTTCCCACAAGGACAACCCAGTGGCTCTCAGTACTCGGTTCAACCAGCTCAGCAACCGATTCAACTTGCTCCTCAGCCGGTTCCATCGTTTCAGCAGCCATTTTTACCTGCTTAACAAATTGGCGACTCCGAGGGTCCTTAACAAAGACCTTTGATGACTTTCAACACTCAATTACCATTTCTTTCTATGTTGGAATTACCTGATGTGTCAAAGTAAACGAACAATCCCATTCTTCATAACCCCTATTGGCCTCCGGTTCCGACCAAGATTCTTGGTGATTGTCCTAAATTTGAGGGCAAGTTTGGTGAAGACCCCCAAGTGCATGTTATGACCTACCATTTGTGGTGTTCCTCTAACTCTTAGGTTGACAATTCTATTCGAAACCGTCTTTTCCAGCGAACTCTTACTGGTGCCGCTGTAAAGTGGTACATTGAGCTATCTCGTGGTGTTTTCGAAGACTTCAATTCTTTAGCCATGGCATTCCTTACGCATTTTCAGTTACTAGTCCTCTATGAGACCAGGACGCACCTCCTCACTTCATTGAAACAAGACCGAGCTACTCATATCTCAGATCATATTCATGAGTGGCGATGTCGTCGTTGCATGATCAAATTTGAAATACCTGATCAGCTTTTGACTCATTAGTTCACCACATTGTCAATCAGATTGCAAAATACATCGCTATGGGGGCATGTGTAACCGAGGAACAAGCCATTTCTTACGCCCAGTACCTTGATCTTGTGTACTCTCAGTCTAGCGCTTTGTATGATATCTTGCCTGATTCTCCCTGACCTGGAACTTCTAAACCACCAGCGACCCCATCCGTTGATGGTATTATTGGTTCTGTGTCTCATACTTCTCAAAAGTATTCTTCTTCAAACTCTGGGAGGCCGAAGTCTTCTTCTTCCAATAATGTTGCTTCTTAGTCCACCTCGAATTTTGGTAAACCCGCAGAAGTTAATGCCGTTTAGGCCAATCCTACAGATAATGCTTCTAAAGGTAAAAATAAGGGTAAAGGTAAGGCCAAAGCCGATACCCTGAAGAGGGATTCTCAAAAACCTCGTGCTGGCGATGGTTCTCAATGCAAGTCGAAGTACCCTTGTTTGATTTGTGATGATGAGCACTTCACCAAGGACTATCCTAGATGATCTGAAGTGAAACGATTGCTCAAAGGCACCCAGGTAACTCTGGCCATTCTTAAATAACACTTCCCATCTCAGAAAACCCAGATGGTAGAGCAACCTCAGTCCTCTGCCCCATTTGGCTCTCAGGTGTTCATGGTGAACGGTTTTGCAGTCGTTTCTATTGATACTTGGTCAAAAGATTATACTGGATCGCATCAGGCAACGGGGAAGGAGATTGCTAATGGTCCTCCTCCTCCACTTGTTTCTGGCCCTCTTGAAATTGAAAGGCCCAATGCTGAATCCGTTGTACGACCACCATCTGAAGGTGTACTCCATAAGTCTTCTTATAATCCCAACGCTCGTGCCGCTCACCATTACAATATTGTTAAGGATTTGGCTCAGGTGCCCTCCGCGATGTCCGCATTAGAAGTACTTTAGAGTTGTTCTTCTCAGCGAAGAGCTTTGTTATCTGCGATTGGTGGGATTGGTCCTGCTGATACTAGCCTTCTTGCTTTCGATCTAGAGAATTTCATTCCATGACTTCATTATTCAAGTTGTTATTAATGGTCTTGACATCCATCGAGCAGTTGTGGACGAGGGTGCATCAACCTATGTCATGTCATATTTGTGCTGGAAAGCTATTGGTTCTCCAGCCCTGAATTCATCACCAAATGCTCTTGAAGCATTTGATGGAAGAGAATCAAAACCTTTGGGTGTTCTCGTTAGTTTATCGATTACTTTGAAAGGGAAGACAGTCAATGTCGAGGTAGAAGTCATTGATGCTAAACTCAATTATAATATTCTCCTCGGTCGTAGTTGGACTCACGCCATGTTATGTGTTCCATCCACTCTCTTTCGTGTTCTGAAATTTCCACACGAAGGAAAGATTGTTACTGTTGATCAATTGTACTTCTTCACCTCTTCTTCCGATAACTGTTAATCTAGGTTGTCATTGATGTCAATAGTTGATATCAATCGTTGATGTCAGTGGTCGGGATGGAAAATATTATTGAAGATTCTAGAGGCTGATTACAAATGATTACAAATCTTGTTTAAGATGTCAAGACACAAATGAAGTGTCAATTGATGATCATAATGGAAGACTACCATATCACTGCACTTGATGAAGGACTAGAAGACATACACATGATGACATGTCCTACCTCTAATGATATTGATGATAACACTACATGATTACATGTCCTACCTCTGATAATTTGATGATGACATGAAAAATATCCAATGATGTGAAGCTTGATGTCCTTATGATGAAGGCTACATAATGATGCTACATTTGATTGATGAAATATATTTGCACTATCTTAAGGAAAACTAGCCTAATGACCCTATGTTGAAGAAGGAAATGACATAATGGTGGTGATCCTATGTTGAAGAAGGCTAGGACATGATTATGAAGACAATCAACAAAGAAATCAAATCATGAAGAAGCCCTACACTCAAAGGAATTATTCCCTGCCTCCATTTCTGCACTCATAAATAATCAGTCACATTAAAAATATTTTTTGATACCTTAGAGAAAAAATTCCTTAATGACACCTACACCTTCTTGAAGAGAATAATTTTTCCTTTCCAATGAGCTATTACTCAGCCTGAAACTCCAAGCCATTTGAAAGTTATTAATTTTTCAAGTTTAAGGTAGAATTTTGTCCTTGAGTCGGCCTGTGCTAGGCTACTCATGTCGGCCTAATCCAAAGATAACCCCCTTCACTTTGATGAGCAGAAAAAACTATAAATACATAGTTTCATCCTCATTTTAGCCATCAGATTTCGGTGATATTTTCTGAGATTGAGTACAGAATTAAAAGGAGGCTGAGGAGCACATTATAAAACATTGTTTGGGTAATTTTTTAAGAAGGCTGAGGAGGAATACTTCTATGGTATTCTGGATATGTGAAGAAAATATATTGCAGGAGACTTCAGATTTATGACAGAATTATGGAGTAGCTTCAGGACAGAGCTCGAGTTAGCTCAGACTTAAGTAACTATTTAAAGCTCATTGAAGGCTTAGAATTTGGACAACATCTGTGGTAGTCTGTGGGTTTAGAATAGTGCTGTTGAGAGGTTTCTATTTGAGGACAGATCTGTGGGTAGTTCATATTAGTGCATAAAACATTACAGACCTGTGATACATAGTTTGGAGATTTTTTTTGGCATCGTTGAAGCTTTTGATCATTTTTCTTGAGATATTTTGAGAGCAGCTTATTGGGCACTGTTTAGAGCATACTTGGAGCAACTGTCAAGTTTTTTTTGAAGACAATTCTAGAGGGTGTTTTATGAAAGTATATGAAGTTGTATTTGAAGAAATTCATAAAGCATTATTAAGAGACATTTTTGTCTACTTTTAAAGCAGCAAGTGAAGATATTCTTTGGAGCAGGGTATTGCAGACCAGAAGAAAACTTGAGTGACATTTTTGGAAGCCATTTCTTGTGCAAGACTTGTGAAGACTAGAACCAAAATTTGAAGAAATCTTTGGAAATAATTTTTGGAGGCTTGGATCACTACCTAGAAAATCAGACAGTCCTCTACCTTGTCTCTAAGGGATTATAAAGGAATTGAAAGACATATTCTTGAACTGTTGAAGACTTAGCGTTGATCTTGGAGCCATTTGAAAACATCTTGAAGACGTGAATTCTTGTTGAAGTAACTTGTTAAAGATTTGGTGTTCATACCTATTAAAGACACTTGTAGAAGAAGATTGTGGAGACATTCTTGAGGACATAGGTTGACCTTGTAATGCATGTCTAAACCCCTCATGGAATGACCTTGAAGAAGGTTCCAAATTGAAGATATTTTGTTGAGAAGCCTTGAGTGATCTTGGAAGACGATGATGAATTGATGAAGCCATAATGAGGTAACTTGGAGAATTTTTTTGGGTACTATGAAGAGCAGTGGTGACACCTTCTAAGAAGAAAAGTTGTCATTGATGATGTGACATGGAGAATAAGTGTGTCAGAGCTTGTTGAAGAAGACTTCTGGAGCCGTGAAGAATAACCAAAGATATTTTGATAAAGAGAAGTTGCGGGTTGGAGCCTCATAGAGACAAGGTTGGTTCCTTGGAAAATAGGGTTGGAGCCCTAGAGGATTGGAGTCCTCAAGAAACCAGGTCGAAGCCTGTACGAGAGATAGGGTTGGAGCCCTAGAGTTTTGTGCCTCAAATTGACAAGGTTGGAGGCTTGGAAAGACCAAGTTGGTGCCTGGAAGATTGGAGTCTTCATCTAGGGTTGGAGCCCTATATCGTTATTGTACTTTAATTATTGTAAAGAAGAAATTAATAAAAGTATCTATTCCATCATTATTCATTTTTTGTTCTAAATATAAGTGATATAACTGGTAAAATTAACAACTGAAAAGAAATACTGATTCACCCCCCTCTCAATATTTCCAAAAATTGGTATTGGAGCCAATACCTTCACTCAAATCCTAACAGCTTGAAGGTTGATCATTAGAACACAAATTTCAAAGCCAAGGAAGAAACTCTCCAATACTCCTAAAGATGCGTCTTCCTCAACCATCAAAATTGAAGTCAATCAATTTGCGTAGGCCCCATTGTTCAATGGAAACTTTGATATATGGGAGGCAAGAATGAGGAATTTCTTAAAGACTCAAGGCATTGAAGTTTGGAAATTAGTGATTACTGCTAGCATGATGGAAGGAGAATCCAAGGATTATAATGCAAGAGTAATGAAACAAATCTTGAATGGTCTACCTAATTCTATGAAGGCCAATTTCAAAAAATATTCGTCAGCAAAAGTCATATAAGACAAACTTCATGATCTTCACTCAAAAGGAGCATTGACAATGATATCTAGTCAAGAAGATGATGGAAAACAAGAGAGAAGTCCATAATCCATCAAGGAATATGAAGATAATAGAGATGGCAACAAGGCTAAAGAAGACCTAGAAGATGAAGAGAACAAAGAAGACTTTGAAGAAGATCTCCAGAATAAAATTATGGCTTCCATGGACGAGATTAACAGTTTGAAAAAGGAAAATGAGGAACTTAAGAAGAAAGCACAAGATGGTAACCAAGATAAGACAAGGAAGGAAGTTGACTTTTTCAAGATTCAAGTACAAGAAAGAGATGAGGAGCTCACCAAACTTAGAGAGGAATTTCATCAAAACAAAAGAAAACATCATGAAGAAGTCATATCTATGACAAATCAATTGGAAAAGGAAAAGAAAAGGGAAGTAACTTTGTCAAGCCACCTTGAACAAACACCTAAGATCTTGAACAATCTTGAATTAGAGATTGGTCAATACAAGGAAGAGGTATCCTCTCTTAAATCTCAACTAGAAGAAAAGGATGAAGAAATCTTCAAACTAAAATCAGACATCAATCTTCTCAAGGCTAAAATATGTGAAGCTACAAGAATAAAAGAAGAAATGGAGAGCAGTATAGCAAAGGAGAATGAAGAAGTCTTCACAATGAAATCAAATATCATCTCCCTTAAAAAAGAAGCACAGGAAGCAACAAGGATGATGGAAGAAATGAAGATTGTGAAAAATTGAAAGAAGAAATTGTCTCTCTTAAAAAGGAAGTTGACTTGCTGAATAAGAGCTTGAAGAGTTATAAAACCCTAGATGACATCCTAAGTCATCAAAGATCCCCCTTTGATAAATAAGGTCTTGGCTATGCAGGTGAACCCTCAAGCAAGAATGATAATGCTTCAAACAACAAGGATGTAAGGAAGCCATGGAGAAATGATACTTCCATTTCCTGCAAAACGCAAGAGTCACGATGACATTAGAAGAAACCCTATTCGAAGGATATTTTCAGATGGTGTCAAGAATAAAAAAGGTAATGAATATCATCAAATAATCCCAGGGAAAAATGAGTTCAGAAGTACTTCAAGTAACTCTTCATCTCCAAAGTACCAAAGTATATTTCTTGGATATTGCTATTCTTGTAAAAAATTTGGCCACATGGCAAAATATTGTCGGGCATATCACAAAGACAAATATAATGGTCCCCGTCAATCTCCTAGAAGCAATTTTGCAAGAAGAATTCATGATTTCTTATTCATGAACAAGATAGAGTGCTTCAATTTCCATAACATTGGACATATGGCACGTGATTGTAACTTGACTTGGATTCCTACACAAGCTAGAACCATGCCAGAGAAGAAAGTTACACAAGTATGGAGAAGGAAGCAAGTCGAATCCAGAAGTCTCTTGAACACTTCAGCCAACAAAACATGTTTTTGACTAGATGAAGTCATCCTTGATATTTCGAGTATTTGATGGTGAAAGCCTACCAAAAAGAGACCATGCATACAATTAAGGGGAGTTTGTGATTCTTGAGTATTCTTACAAAAAGTGATCCGTGAGTGATCCATATGAACTCTTTGATGATTCACCCATGGACATTCATCCTTATCGATAGATAATCTCTCACGAGTAGCTCCATTGAAGAACATGATTCCAATATTTACTTCTTCCACCGTATCACAAGGCAACAATCTTTCTTGAAGCTAAAGGAGGTTATGCAGGCAAGGGGAGTTGGTTCATCACATGAAGAAATGAAAACATATCATGGACCACATTGCTAGAAAGAAAGAGCACCATGACAGTGGGAGTAGCGTACCTATGAAGAACTACTATTCATGAAGAAAAGAAGCAGCGTGTCAGGGGGAGTACTCGGGCACCCCGTTTGCCATTGATGTCAAAGGGCGAGAGAATGTTGAAAGGGTAAGAATATTTCCATCAATGACAAAGGGGGAGATTGTTAATCTAGGTTGTCATTGATGTCAGTGGTTGGGATGAAAAATATTCTTGAAGATGCCAGAGGATGATTACAACTCTTGTTTAAGATGTCAAGACACAAATGAAGTGTCAACCATCTATCGTGATGATCATAATGGAAGACTACCATATCACTGCACTTGATGATGGACTAGAAGACATACACATGATGACATGTCCTACCTACAATGATATTGATGATAACACTACATGATTACATGTCCTACCTTCGATAATTTGATGATGACATGAAAAATATCCAATGATGTGAAGCTTGATGTCCTTATGATGAAGACTGCATAATGATGCTGCATTTGATTGATGAAATATCTCTACACTATATTAAGGAAAATTTACCTAATGAACCTATGTTGAAGAAGGAAAGGACATGATGGTGGTGATCCTATGTTGAAGAAGGCTAGGACATGGTTATGAAGACAATCAACAAAGAAATCAAACCATGAATAAGCCCTACACTCAAAGGCATTCTTCCCTGCCTCCATTTTTGCACTCATAAATAATCAATCACATTAAAAAATATTTTTTTCTACCTTAGAGGAAAAATTCCTCACCTACACCATCTTGAAGAGCATAATTTTTCCTTTCCAATGAGCTATTACCCAGCTTGAAACTCCAAGCCATTTGAAAGTTATTTATTTTTCAAGTTTAACGTAAAATTTTGTCCTTGAGCCGACCTGTGCTAGCCTACTCATGTCGGCCTATTCCATAGACATGCCCCTTCACTTTTATGAGTGGAAAACACTATAAATACACAGTTTCGACCTCTTTTGAGCCATCATATTTTAGTGATATTTTATAAGATTGAGTAAAGAATTAAAAGGAGGCTGAGGAGCACATTATAAAACACTGTTTGGGTAATTTTTTAAGAAGGCTGAGGAGGAATACTTCTGTGGTATTCTGGATCTGTGGAGAAAATATATTGCATGAGACTTCAGATTTATGATAGAATTTTAAAGTAGCTTCAGGAAAAAGCTAGAGTTAGCTCAGACTTAAGTAACTATTTAAAGCTCGTTGAAGGCTCAGAATTTGGACAACATCTGTGGTAGTCTGTGGGTTCAGAATAGTGCTGTTGAGAGGTTTCTATTTGAGGACAGATCTATGGGAAATTCAGATCAGTGCATAAAACATTACAAACCTATGATACATAGTTTGGAGCTTTTTTTTGGCATCGTTGAAGCTTTTGAGCATTGTTCTTGAGATCTTTTGAGAGCAGCTTATTGGGCACTGTTTAGAGCATACTTAGAGAAATTGTCAAGTTTTTTTTGAAGACAATTCTAGAGGGTGTTTTTTGAAAGTATATGAAGTTGTATTTGAAGTAGTTTATAAAGCATTATTAAGAGAAATTTTTGTCTACTTTTAAAGCAGCTGGTGAAGACATTCTTTGGAGCAGGGTATTGCAGACCAAAAGAAAACTTGAGTGACATTTTTGGAAGCCATTTCTTGTGCAAGACTTGTGAAGACTAGAACTAGAATTTGAAGAAATCTTTGGAAACAATTTTTGGAGGCCTGGATCACTACCTATAAAATCAGACAGTCCTCTACCTTGTCTCTAAGGGATTATAAAGGAATTTAAAGACATATTCTTGAAGTGTTGAAGACCTAGCATTGATCTTGGAGCCATTTGAAAACATCTTGAAGACGTGAAGTCTTGTTGAAGTAACTTGTTAAAGATTCTGGTGTTCATACCTATTAAAGACACTTGTAGAAGCAGATTGTGGAGACATTCTTGAGGACATTGGTTGACCTTGTAATGCATGTCTAAACCCCTCATGGAATGACCTTGAAGAAGGTTCCAAATTGAAGATATTTTGTTGAGAAGCCTTGAGTGATCTTAGAAGACGATGATGCATTGATGAAGCCATCACGAGGTAACTTCGATAAATTGTTTGGGTACTATGAAGAGCAATGGTGACACCTTCTAACAAGAAAAGGTTGTCATTGATGATGTGAAATGGACTCTAAGTGTGTCAGAGCTTGTTGAAGAAGACTTTGGGAGCCGTGAAGAATAACCAAAGATATTTTGACAAAGTGAAGTTGTGGGTTGGAGCCTCACAGAGACAAGGTTGGTGCCTTGGAAAATAGGGTTGGAGCCCTCGAGGATTGGAGTCCTCAAGAAACCAGGTCGAAGCCTATACGAGAGATAGGGTTGGAGCCCTAGAGGTTGGTGCCTCAAATTGACAAGGTTGGGGCCTTGGAAAGACCAAGTTGGTGCTTGGCACAATACAGGTTGGAGCTTGGAAGATTGGAGTCTTCATCTAGGGTTGGAGCCCTATATCATTATTGTAATTTACTTATTGTAAAGAAGAAATTAATAAAAGTATCTATTCCATCATTGTTCATTTTCTGTTCTAAATATAAGTGATCTAACTGGTAAAATTAACAATTGAAAAGAAATACTGATTCACCCCCCTCTCAGCATTTCCAACATGGTTCCTCCTCTTTTGTCTCTTGTTTCTCAACTTTGGCATCCTGCCTCTCAACCTCTGCCTCTTTTTCATCACCTTGGGCATCTTCTCCTTCTAGTGGTGCCTTTTCCTATTCTCCCTTGACATTTTGCTCTTCCTGTAGGAAATTTTGAGTTTCCTGTAGCACTATCTGAGTTTCATGTGGCAAACTCTGTGTTCCTGTAGCATACCCTATTTTTCATGTTTCACATTCTTTTCTTCCTCTTGGAGGTCTGTGGGTGATTGTGCTTGTCATGCCAAACTTTTCTTTGCAGCTGGATTACTTCTGTGTGAAGGAGGGTCTGCATCGTAAATTCATCCAAACCATTCAACAGAAGCAGTCTGTCTTGTTGTGACTTTGTGATGTCCAAGTCCAACCGAGCTGCCATTCTAAGGGTGCTATACTCAAACTCAATGGAAATAAAATCTTTCTTCCCATAAACTAGATCATATGGAGTAAACCATGTATTTTTATTCTAGGTGGTATTGTAAGCCCAAGTGACCTCCACCAATCTGTCTTCCCAATCTTTCATATTGTTGCTCACAACTTTGGCGAGGATGTTCTCTAAGGCTCTATTTGTCACTTCCACTTGGCCATTTGCTTGAGGATGATAAGCAGTGGAAGTCTGGTGCTTTATTTTGTGTTGCCTGATGAGGTTCTCAATGAGATGAAATGTAAATTGAGCCCCCTGATCAGTGACTACATCTCTGGGGTATCCAAACTTGTGGATAACATTCTCTCTAAAAAACACAACCACCTTAACTTTTTTGGTTTCCTTTACAACCCTTGTTTCAACCCACTTGGTCAAGTAATCAGTGCAAACTATGATATATCTCTTCTGCCCGGAAGGTGGATCAATGGGTCCAATGAAGTCCATGCCCCACTTATCAAATGGTTCTAAAGCCACCTGAGGTTGTAAAGGAATTTCATCCCTCGATGTATGTCTCCCCATCCTCTGACACTATTCACAACTGCTGGTGTATCTCTTGGCATCTTGGTGGAGGGTAGGCCAATAATAGCCAGCTTGCAAGGCTTTGAAGGTTGTCCTCTTAGCACCAAAATGAACCCCATAGGGACCATCATGACATGTTGATGGGATGTCGAAGACCTCCTCTTCCCTCACATATCTTCTGAGAATTTGATCCAGACCCAGTTTGAAGAGACTACCACCAATCCAAGTGAAAGAGGTATTTTTTTTTATAATTTTTATCTTTTCTTTTGATGAAAGGTTTTTAGGAAACCTCTCAGCAACCAACTAGTTGGCTATGTCAGCAAACCAAGGAGAGAGTGTTGACATAGCAAATATATGTTCATCCGGAAGTTGATCATCCACCATTCCTTCCTCAGCTTCAAATAAAGTTAGCCCAGATAAGAAATATGCAACAACATTTTCCTTTCCTAGTTTATCAACAATTGTCAAATCAAGTTGTTGCAACAACAAAAACCATCTAATTATTTTAGCATTGACATCAGGTTTATTCATTAAGTACTTGATTGTTACATGGTCAGTATGTACAAAAGTATCATAACCAGTAATATAGTGCCTGAATTTGTTTAGGAATGGACAATAGGGTAATTTATCTTCCAATTTCCCCAAGGCTGCCCCCACATCTTTATTCGATGCATTTGTATGAATGTGGAAGGGAAGATCCTGATTGGGACCTCAAAGTATAAGGGAAGTGGTTTTTTTTCCTTGATGAGATGAAAAGCCTCCTGACAAACAATTGACTAGAAAAACTTAGAATACTTAGCAAACAATCTAAATAACCAATCAAACCTAGGAAACTTTTGACATCTCTCTACTCTTGAGGAATAGACACCCTTTTTATGATGGTGATTTTGTTTGGGTCTACTATATTCTTGCTTGGGATATAGAGTGGCCCAGGACTATCCCTGTCCTCTTCAAAAATTCGCACTTTTCAGGCCTCAGGGAGAGATGAATTTCAATGCACTTCCTCAACACCTTTCCTATATTGGAGAGAGCCTCCTGGAAATCATACCCATAAGGTGTGAAATCATCCATGTAGATCTGTACAGAATCATGGACTAGTTCAAAAGAAATGCTTAGGATTGCTCTCTAGAAATTAGCAGGGACATTGCACAGGCCAAAGGGAAGGACTTTGTAAGCGAAAGTGCCCCAGGGACATGTGGAAGTGGTCTTGTCCTGGTCCTCAGGGCTGATCTGAATTTAGTTATACTCACTGAATCCGTCAGGGAAAGAGAAAAAAATATTTCCTACAATACCATCCAATACTTGATCGATGAAGGGAAAAGGGAAATGGTCCTTCTTCGTGGCTTTGTTTAGTCCGCAATAGTCAACACAAATTCACCACTTCCCATTTTTCTTTGGGACTAGGACAAGAGGAGACACCCACTCACTGTCCGAGATGGGGTAGATGAAAACTGCATTCAACAACTTCTGTAGTTCATCCTTCACTATGTAGTTTAAGGTTAGGTTCATCCTCTGGGGCTGGTGCACTGGCGTGAATCCCTCTTTAATATAAATATGATGTGTGCACACTGAGGGATTCACCCCTTTCACCTCCTTGTAGTTCCAAGAAAAAACATCTAAGTTTTCCTTCAGTAGCTGGCACAATTTCTCTTCTTATTTGGCCGAGAGGGATGAGTTAATCTTCAGGGATTTAGATGGGCCAAATTCCACATCCTTGGTGGCTTCAGAGGTTGAGTGAATTAAGTGAAACTCAATCCAAGGGTGGCTTTCAGATTCTCTGATTAGGTCGTCGAGTGGAATGGCAGTGGGGGGCTGGATTTGAATGATGTGGTCAATCAGATCATCCTCATCGGGTTTCCCCCCTCTAAGAACAATATCTATGGTAGAAATGGGGTAGGTTGTGGTATTGTACACTTTATGTTCTTCTTCTTCATCCTCCAACCACAAGGGTAGGTCATGGTCAATGGAAGGTTGGGCAGGATGATATAATACCAGTTGTTTGGACAAGGACCCATTCTTAATAGTCATGTTTCCAGCCATATAACTAATATAAGCATCGACAGTGGCCAACTAAGGTCTTCCTAAAATGAGAGGATATCCATTAAACTTGGTTTTTGGCTAGAGGACCAAGAAATTTGTGGGGTACACCCAAGAGTCAATCAAGACCATAACATCCTCAACAATTCCTTCCGGAGCTAATGTGGATCTGTCTGCAAGTTACAAAATAGTGGTGGTCTTTCTCAAGGCTCCTTGGAGGTTGAGTTTAAGAATGGTTTCCTTGGTCATCACATTGATGGCAACCTCAAGATCAATTAGAGTGTGGGGGACTATGACACCATCAATGTGTATATCTACTACAAGACTTCTATGGTCCAAGTAATTCAAGAAGATCACCCTTCCCAACATTAAGTTATACAAGTGTCCTAAAACATTGATGGTGGGGGTGTCTGTCTTCTTTCTCCCAGGATTTTTAAAGCATTTTTCTTTGATGAGCCTATTGTAAATAGAGACATCATTAATGGCCTGGAGAAGGGGTATTTTTACACAAATTTTTCCATTCTCTCGAGAGTTTAGTCTCTTATGGGGTGTGTTGAATAGGGTGGATTAGGCACTCAGGAAAAGGAGGTGGATTGGTCTGAGGGTTTCTCTCTTCATTTTCCTCCTAAACCTCTGCAGGTGGAGATGGAGGATTACTGTCTAGGAGTACTCTTCCAAACTTGAGGTTAATTCCATGTATCTCCATAGCATAAGCTAGATAGGATGTTTCCCCACTGTAAACCTATTGTGCCTACTTGTTGTTCGGGTTTGTATTGGGATAGGAAGGCATTTGAAGCAACTTAGGTGGAGCAGAATGAGTGAGCTGAGGTTGAGGTTGGATTATAGGTAGTAAAGCAGGTGGTTGGTGGTGTTGGCGCCTCCGCCCTTGTGATGGGTTGCTCAAATGAGGTGGTTGATTTATGAAACATAGTTGCTCTGGTCCTTCTTCCCCACCTTGATATACAACTTTGAGACCAGGTAAGGAGGGACACTTATTTGTGGCATGATTCTCTTCACAGACTAAGAAAACCTATATGACATTTAGTGGACATTCATTTCGAGGGTGTTTTCTGGTACACCTAGGGAAAAATATAGCTAAGGCCCTCTCTTATTCCTCTTGTTTCCTATTGATATTCATTGTGTCCATTTGCAAAGCAAAGGTGTGCAACATCTCACTTTTAAAATCCTCCAACATATTCCCAATCTCATGCTTGATGGAGGTGGAAGAGAAAGGGGTGTTGGTCATGCTTTGGCTAGATCTACCGTTCTTTCTAGCTGTCCTAGAGTGGTTTCTAAAGACAGTTTTGATGTCCTCATAAGGTAGCTGGTATATATCTCCTCCAGACAACATATTAAGGGTTTCTATCACCTCTTCAATGATCCGTCAAAGAAGTACCAATTTGAGTGATCCGAGATCAAGGGTGCAGTTGGCACTTTTATAGTTCAATTGGAATCTTTCTTCATAATATTCTAGGGATTCATTAGGTTACAGAGTCATCCTAAATATCTCCTCTTTGGTCTTTGGACCTGCAATAGTCTCTATATTTGTTTTTTAAGGACTCCTGCATCTATGTCCATGTAGTGATATTGTTCCCAGGAAAACCCATGATCCAGCCCAAGGTCGTATCCTTGAGGGTGGATGGGAACAATTTTAGCTTTTGGTAATCCAAGGCATAGTCATAAGTCCTGCAGACAACATAAAACTTGAACATGAAGGTGTCAAGATCCTCAGAAGTAAGGCCATGGAAATGTGGAAGAGTTGAGGGACTGGTGTTCTTCATTCTATTTTCTCCATCAATTTCTCTAATGGGAAAGCCTCCTTGGGACCTAGTTTCAGCCATGGCTTGAATTGGTGAAGCAGGTAGGCTTAAGTGAAGCAATTTACTCTTCTTCTCCAATAGGTTCTTCAAAATTTTCAAGTTGTTCACCTATAGGGTGTTCTACCTCACAGTCACTGAAGAAGAGTGAAGGGTTACTGTGTGGGGATGTGGGGGTTTTTGGTAAGAATTTTCCTTGGTTCTCCCTAATCTTACGAGGCATGAGAGTCAACCAGTTTTTGTATTTTTCAATATTTTGGAACTGAATGTAAAATAGAAAGTAGAAAATAATTCTAAAGCAGAAACAAACATCTTCTTAGACACCTCCCCGACAATTGCACTTAAAAGTGGTGACCCCTACTATTGCACCAAGAGTGTTGCAACTCCCAGAGGCTACTCAACTTTACTTTATCAATCCAGGGTTTGTACAAACTGGAGGTGACAGTGCTATATGCATAACAGATGAGCTCTAATAATGCCATGCTCGTATTATTTCTACAATGAGGTGCTAATGCTAGTGTTACTTCTAGGAAAGGAAGTTTGTCACACTTCTAAATGTAATATAAGACTGGAAATAGATCATAACCATTAGTCTATCAACAAGGAAAGAAACTACTCTAGATTACACTGATTCATCTAACTATTTGCAAGAAAGAAATATTGAAACTTATGTTAATGCAAGAAAGGAAATTAATCTAAGTGGCATTCATAGCCTAGATTGTTGAATTGAATTGCAAAAAAAAAAACTAATCTAGAGCACCCATACTGAATCAATGACTAACTAAGTCCTATCTAACTTATGCCTAACTATTGTGTTTAATGACACATCTTGTAATGAAATAATCACACTTTAAAATGACTTTCTTTTGCAGCAAAAGAAGACAAAGCCTAGGTGGTCTTAAAGGGTCCTTGGACCAAAGGTTCAGAGCTAAAGGTATATTGGTGGCTTGGCTGGGCTTAGATGAGGTGGAAGAATGATTTTGGGCTAAAGGAGAGGGTGTGTGTCACTGCTATAGGAAGTTGCTACAGGATTTTCTGTAGTGCTATAGGATGTGCTAAAAGGCTAGAGGAAACAATTTGAGTGGAGTTTGGGGCTAGAAATGGTGAGAAAAAGGTTAGGAGAAGTGGGGTAAAGGTGGATCTTGGTAGATGAGGGGTAGCTAACCCCTTGGTCAATCTCAAAACTCTTCACAAAGCCTATCTTGCACCCTCAAGGTTGCTCTCAGTGATGTGGTGGTGACCTCAAAAACAGGTTTGTAGGTGACTTGGATGGAAGGTGGTTGATGAAGGGCGAACACTGAAGATGATGGTGTTGAAGGGGTCCTCCTCTATTGCTCTATTCAAACCTGCAATCAAGATACATGTTCATGCATTCATTATTGACAAACTTATCATAAAAATGGTGGAAAATATGACTTGAATTTAAATAATCCTACCTATGCAATTGAAACATAAATCTACCTCTACACCTACAACATGTTCATGATAAGCAAAGTAAACCTATCTAACTTTTCCAAGAAATCATAAACTGAAAATATATTTGGTGTGTGGTGGAAGACATTCCTCCTCAAGCTTGAATGGAAAAGGTGAGAGAGGGAGTCTTAGCACACAATTTTGATGTTTTCTATGCTCTGTTGTGATGTAGTTTCTAGATCCATCGCATTAAGTAAATTATTTCATCTGACGTTTTGAACCATCTATTGTAGTTCACTATCAAGATATAGAAAAGTGTGAAAAACTTATCTCGCGAATGTCAAATAAATAGGTGAGGGTGCAAAAATTTATGAGCCGACAGTGTTAAATTATATAAATTATAAAATTAATAGCTTATTTTATTAATATTTCAATAAATTTAAATAATTATTATTATTTTGTTATCTTAATGATTTGGATTTATGCATTAATTTTTACTACCAAATTATTATAAATTACAAATCTTTTTAATATTATGTTATTATTACTTGAGATTTATTTTAAAGTATGTATTTATTGTTAATTTCAAATTATTTTATCTATGTCTTTAATATTATGTATTTATTATTAGTTTTAAATTATGAATTTAATATATTGTATAAATTAAAATTATATTAATTTAATGATATTGATTAAAATAATGATTTTTAATATGGAATAAAATTAGAATAGGGATGGATGATATGGTTTTTTAATGGTTTAAGGTTTGTTATTTTTTTGGAATAAATTAGTCTAAGGATGTAAAATAAGATTAAAATAATTAAGCGATTTTAGGTTTTATTCATGTTTGTGATATTGGTGTAAAGAGAAGTTACATCAAAGCTAACTAATATGTCATTAGAATTAAGTTTGATATTTTTAATTTCATTGATGAAATGTGTAGAGTCTTTAACAAATGAATCAGTTTTGCCAACAAGAGATTTTAGTTTTTTGGCTAGGTGTTTAGCAAGATGATAAGTGGGCCCACCAATAGTGTTAACTATGGGTCTAAGAGATATACCATCTTTGTGGATTTTGGGAGCACCATAGATTATGGGAGTATAACGATTGCTTTCAATGAGGTTCTTCATGTCACGCACATTGCTAATCTTGATTAAGTTATAAACTTCTTTGGTTATTTTTTTTAAAGGTTTTTTATTTAACTTTTTGTAACATCCACTATTAAGGAGATGAACAATAATTTTTTCATTATAGTCCTTTCTATTCATGATTACAACGGCTCCCCACTTATCTGCTTTTAGTACTACAATGTTGGGGTTTGAGTTTAAAGATTTTAATGCTAGGTGTTGTCGCACAGAATGTCTAGGCACTGCGACAACATCTCAGATCGGGGGCTGTCATCATGATCTCCAATCTCTCTATTTAAGTTACCTCCCTATAAAAGACTAAGGGGGGTAGACCCTATGGAAATGGAACGAAGGAGAACTAGTAGTGAACCAACCAGTTCGGGAGACATAGTTAAATGACAAAATACTTGTAATAAATCTAGCAAGATTAAAGGATTCGATTAGATTTGAATGATTGATACCAGTGCCTTATGGAGTCAACTATCTTGCTAAGAATTTAGGACCAAGTACTTGATGAGAAATTGTTGCTTGGATGAATAATTATCCTATATGCAATGCGAATACTAAGACTAACGTGAAATGCAGGAATCTTCGTTAATTTTAATTAAGTGTCTACTCTAAGTTTAAGCCCTTTGATCTTTTTTATATTGAGCCTAATTACGTAGTAAGTAGCAAAGATAAGTTAAGGAGAAGCACACTAAGGTGTGATTAATGATACCTATCCTGAAATTCTAACATACCGGGTGCCTCCGACGTTGTAGAGCGCCGTGGCTCTAAGGACTGCAAGGTCATTGATTTAAGTACTACTGAAGCCAAGCTTCTCAAGCAAATATCAATGAGACCTATCTTTCTATCGACCAAGCTTATGCTTGGAAGTAAATTTTAAATATGCAAGGCTAATTTAATATGAAAATGCATGAGAATTAAGAGGCGATGAAATGTGATGTTAAAACCCAAAGCACTTAGATTACAAATGATCTAATTTAGCCACTAAGTACTTAAGAAAAAATGTTGATTTATGTCGATTATGAAGATGCCAAAAAAATACTCAATTAAAAGATATTCAATTTGTCACAGATCCACAATAGAGTGCTCAAAGGTATCAATGACACATGAAAATTTTCCTAAACTAAACATTCAATATGGATCCAATAATTCAAGCAAATGAAACAAAAGTTAATTAAACAATAAGTGATTTTAATCGATAACAAACATTTAAAATCCCATAAAACTTAGTTGAAGCATATGAAAATAATTAGCACTTAAATATCAATAATTAATCATCAAGGTCCACGTGGTGTAGAGCAATCGATGATGGAGTGCGTTGTTAAGGCACTCCATATGCAAGGTCACCGATTCGAAACCCATGGGTGGAATGGGAGGAAGAAAAAAATGGAAAGATTAGGATTAGTCTAAACTACCAAAAAAAAAAATAATAATCAGCAAGAACTACCAGGAAATTTAGATGCTAAATAAACATTTCATCAAGTAATTTACGGATTAAACGATATTATAAAATAATGCAAATCCAATAAATATTCTTATTTTTCTCCTATAGTTAAACTTATGATATATTCTTCAGCAAGATTGTAATATCCCAAAATAGGGAAATTCTACACTATTGGGAATATCTTAAGATATTCCAAAAGTGGAGCCACAACAATACATGAACACAATATTGTAAACACAGCAAATACGGTTATGTCATGAGAGAGAACAGTATTCAGCCATTATTCTATTAATGGATCAGCAAAAATGTACAAAATCTCATGAGGGACATGCCACTCAAGCCATAAGAATGAGTCTCCAATGATCAAAGCAATAGATACATGAGATGCTGCAACTATATAGAATGCCGGAGAGTAGTGACTGCGCAGCCTATATTAGTGTAGCTGTTGCTGCAAATGTACATACATGAAATATGGCTAAAGGAAACAAAAGAAATGCCCAACAATGAAGATATGGGCTCCAATACAAGATTTCTAGCCAACCCGGAAAGGATTGCTAGAAATGTCGGAAAACATACAATGTGACAAATAACCCCGGGGTTAATGTCACTGCAAACTGGATCTGTTATAGAATGAGGCTATCACAGATCTGAAATACTGATGTCCTCCTCCAACGGTATTTCTAATTAGAAGGCTGATCCCCCTACTCAGAAATAGACCCTCCTGATGAGCTCAATGAACCCTCCCAACAACTGCCTCTGAAAATAACGTAGATCTGGTCTGAAACTACGTTGTGAGGGATGGTAGATGGTTGGCCTGATGCCAAAGATATGAAAATATGCCTGGGAGTCCTCCTTACTGATCTTCCAATGGATAGACAAGCTCTCCACTGAAAAACAAGCCCGAAAATGACTCAAAGAGATCCTCCGTTGCTACACCCTGCAACACAACCCAGCTCTAAACAAAAACTGCGCTGTAGCTGAAGGAGATAGCTTGGCCAAAATGCCGGAATGAGGAAATTTAGCTCAAGAACCTCTCCTTCCCTGAGGATAAGGTAGGGATTCCTGACCGGGAACACCCTTGTGCTAAACAGCACTGAAACCCTGCTAAATAGCAAGAGGAAGCAAAGTCTCAACAGACCAAAGCAAATAATAATCCAAGCATGAATACAATGGCTGTCCTCCTCTCCATATATAGCAAGTTCTCCTCTCCACAATGGGTCCCATCCATATGTGCCACCTAGCCCATGCAAGTTGCCCTCCATTAAAACTGCACAGTCCATCATGGAGATACAATGTATCTAGATAGTGCATGTGGAATTGGTCAAATATGACTGAATCAACATGATCCAATCATGTTCACACCTATAGGTGCTCAATCCAGCTGCTTATTCTTCCCCTTTTCACATGAGGAATGTTATTTTTCCTTCTGAAGAGGTTAATGGGCCTCCCTACTCATTTTATTCATCTACTGCTAACTATAATGTTCCTTTTAGCTTGAGACTAAAAATTGGGAACATTACAATCCTCCCTTCCAAAATGTTGCTTGTCTTCAAGCAGCTGTATAGAGAGAGAAAAATTCCTCCCCTTCTCCTCTTGTGGCCTCCTCATCAATAGTCTCCACCACTGCTCAAGATTATCTGCAACAAATCTGCCCTCCATTGTCTCCTCCCAAAGATGCATGACCCAATGGCTCACATCATGAAAAGGTGGAAGGTGTAAGTGGAAACCTTCTTGCTGTCTCATGGCCTCCTCAAGGTAGGAGTGATGATACACATGGAAAATCTCATTCCATGCTATCATCCAAATTAAATGAGCCATCCTAGGTAGCTCATCAAAGAAATCTGCAATCCCGGTTTTATGCAATGTGTTGGGGTTGAATGGAGAGTTTATGTTTTCCCATCCAAGTACTTTCTCTCTCCACTTATGGTAAGTATGAGGTGGCTGTTGATATTGGGCTGCAATGTCATGGCCTTCAAAAATGGCCCAAGCTACCCCACAAGATAAGTCAACCATGAAGTGCCTCCTCCAAGAACGCAAGTTCACCCAAGGGCTCTTCCTACATGAAGGAAAGAGGTGTGTGGTGGCAATCATGGTGTGCCCATTGTTTCTCCTGAAACATACAACATGTAAAATAGGGAGAATCATACTCCCAATGGGCATCTCCATCTCAAATTCTACTCTCCAAACAAAGCTTCCCATGAGTACAAACATATCAGCAATATATGGAAGCAAAATACTATGAAAACAAGCTGTCAAATGACAACTGGAGAGTGAATCAAAGTTCCACACAAGGAACCAGCGCAGTGCATTCCATGCCTGTCTCAAAACAAAATATAACAAGTGCTTCACCAACCACGTGTTTGCTGCCATAGTCATCTCATAAGATGAAAACATGAAAATACAATGTGGTGTCAATGGTGCACACCAAGAATCATGTGGCTTCCCCAACAAACCACCAAAAATATAGCCAAAATCAATGCTACAAGTAGCTGCAAGTACATCATCATACAATATGCAAGAAGAGATAATTCTTCTTGATACATCATGCTACTCAAACAAGGAAAATAAGTACAATACAAAATGTGAAATTATACCTCCTCCATCATGTACTTGAGATCTTGAGCTAAAATTGCTCAACTGGAATCTTTCCCACACCTCCAATGAGTAGGGAAGTGGCTGTGACCTCCTATCTATCACCATCCGGGCTATGCATCTCTCCATATGCTGAAATGTGTCATGTTGGATGCCCTCCCAAGTGAACTCCTCTACCAAAGAAAGATATGCATCATAATGCATGGAAAGGAAGTCCTCATGTGCTGCAAGTAGCAACTTCTCCTTGAGACTAGAAGCTCTAGTCAAGAAGACTCTGTCATGTGAATAGATGACCATATCATCCACCATATACTCATCATCTCTATCCGAGTCATCGAGAATCATGCATGCACCAAGATCCTTGGAGTACTCTACTAAGAGCTGAGATCTCCAATAAGGATCAATCCTTCTAAGAGATAACGCTGGTGATCTGACATGTGAAGCTCTCCTCATGCTGTTGCCTGCTACTTTGACATCCCCCATGCCAAAGTCTTCTTCCAAACTCTTCACCACTCCAAAATCCAAGAGTGGTGAATCAAAAGACAATATGTCTCTCATCAAATCTAGATCTGGTGGCCTCCTAGGTGGAATGCCTCCATGTAGTGAGACATCAATGTCAAGAGTGGGTTGTACATATGGTTGGGCAATACAGTCTGTCTCCTCTTTGCATTAGCTCCCTGAAATAGAGAAGGGTGTGTGCCTCTCATCACATGATGGTGCTCTTCCTTCCTACCCCCTCCTTCCAGCTGCAATGCTTCACAATCATGCTGCTCACTGATTGTGCTTGAACCTCTATGTCTGAGATCCTGGGGAACTTCTTGCAAGGATACAAGAATCCCTCTTGTTGGAGCATGTGCTCCTCCTCCCTCTGCATGAGGTACTAGATATGCTCTAGATGGGACAGCGTTGTTGCCTTCATCTTCATCAATGTGTATGGGAAACATCTCAATAGTTGGATCCTCTTGTGAAAAAGAGATCCCCATGCCTTCTTTTTTAGGAATATGAACTAGAGGTCTTGCCTCTAACAATGTGGAATGCAAGATGTCAGCTTCTCCCATGGTTTTTTGAAGTGGAGTCTCCTCCATCACATGCAAGGTTTTTGTTTTCTCAATTTGTTCTTGCTCATGTGTCTTAGGAAGTTTTCCATCAAACCTTCCCACCAATGTTTCAATGAATCTTGCATAAGAGGAAGTGTTTTCATTTTTCAAAGAACAAGATTCAAAAATCCACCATGCATGGGCCTTACCTCTGAAATGTAGCGCTGCAACTATGATGGCTTCATCTTCAGAAATATGGTGTTGCTAAAAATAGGAGTCTAGCTCCTCCACCCAAGCTCTAGCTGAACATGTAGGTGATCCTGCAAAAGTAGATAGAAGAAATTATAGAAATTTGAATAATATATAACTTATTCACTGAGATTATCCTGATCACACACTATTTGAGCTTCATGCATAATACATAACCTCTTCTACTATTGATCATCAATTGCGGAAATATAAACAATCGCATGCGCACATTAAAACCACATAATGAATCACACATATAAACACAGTATGTAATGGGAAAGCTTAAAGTTGAAAACCCCCAACTATCTGTATATTATAATGATAGAGTTCATGTAACAATACATAGCACAAAGCCCCTCACAAGCTCTCAGCGCTATCTCACATGCTACACACTACACAAGCTCAAATCAAGCAAGTCACATGCTCCAATCCTGTCCACCTGTTAGCCTGCCTCTATTGCGCAATCCAACCTGGATAATTGTGTGATCCAAGTTCGAATCCCACTAGTATTAATTGCGCAATTCTCATTGGCATCTCCATCAATCTGGGGTGAAAACTCATGCACCAGTATGGTCACAACTGATAGTCAACCTGCTCTTTCACCTACCTCCATCACTGATCTCCACTGAAACTGTCCATGCACTGAAGTTAACTGATGTGTTCATTAGTTGATTTATGAGTTAATAATTAGTGAATTAATTAATAATTAATTCACACCACTCATCACTAGTGTATTAATCAGCTAGACTAAATACAACTAGTTCAACTAAGTCAAACTGAACACAACTCCATCAACTCCTCAATCAACTCCACCAAACTCACTCACATGAGTTCTAACTGAAGTCATCATGCAATAGCTCCACTTAGACCCTAGGAATAGCGTAATTCCTTCTATCAGCTACATGTGCCACATCTAGGCATCAAACTGAAGTGCTCCAAGAGGATAAGATAATGTTTATAGTCCAAATATTATTAAGAGCTAATAATATTCGACATATCTATTTTTAGACTGGAAATCTAAAAATAGATTCCGCCCAGTATGTCTAAAAATAGACGTCCATCTATTTTTCCAACTTGACCATCCCTCCATAAATAACATCCTGCAATTCATAGAATCATGATCGACATGTCTAAAAATAGACATAGTCTAAAAATAAACTTTGCGCCAAAAATACCCTGCGGGCCCACTTAGTGAAGGCGACTTCTTTCCACTAAGCTCCGTCATCTTGTTGCATTCTCAACAGAAATATATTTGCATCCTGCTACTTGCTCTCCTCCACTTGCATCTTGCAAAACTCCTGGAAATCAGTATAATCTCTAAACCTCTCAGTTTGAGATTCATACTCCTGTAGCAAATCACTAAGAGTCCTCCTCTTAGGCATTCTTCCTCCTTTCATCCATCTCAATATAGATCTTGGCACTTTTCTGCATTGTGCATCATGGTGCGTCGCTGCATGCTCACATTCACCATGTGCAAATCTAGATTCAGCTCTAGATCCAAACTCCTTTGGAGATCCCATCTCCATTCTCATTTTCTTCAACTCTCCTTGAAAGCTCTGCATAGATTTTGGAAGAAGCTTTGTGAGCTTGTCTTCCTTTCTCCCTTCACATACTGAAGCCTTCTCTTTTCTGTCCATCTCTCCTAAAAGTGTAATGGCCTGAGATCCACAGGCTGAGCCAAAATTGAAGCTTTGATACCACTGTAATATCCCAAAATAGGGAAATTCTACACTATTGGGAATATCTTAAGATATTCCAAAAGTGGAGTTACAACAATACATGAACACAATATTGTAAACACAACAAATATGGTCATGTCATGAGAGAGAACAATATTCAGCCATCATTCTACTAATGGATCAACAAAAATGTACAAAATATCATGAGGGACATGCCACTCAAGCCATAAGAATAAGTCTCCAATGATCAAAGAAATAGATACATGAGATGCTGCAACTATATAGAATGTCGGAGAGCAGTGACTAGCAGTCTATATTAGTGTAGTTGTTGCTGCAAATGTACATACATGAAATATGGCTGTAGGAAACAAAAGAAATGCCCAATAATGAAGATATGAGCTCCAATACAAGATTTCTAGCCAACCCGGAAAGGATTGCTAAAAATGCCAGAAAACATACAATTTGACAAATAACCCTGGGGTTAATGTGTCACTACAAAATGGATCTGATATAGAATGAGGCTATGACAGATCTAAAATACTGATGTCCTCCTCCAATGGTATTTCTAATTAGAAGGCTGATCCCTCTACTCAGAAATAGACCCTCCTGATGAGCTCAATGAACCCTCCCAGCAACTGCCTCCGAAAATAATGCAGATCTGGTCTGAAACTGCACTGTGAGGGATGGTAGATGGTTGGCCTAATGCCAAAGATATAAAAATATGCCCGGGAGTCCTCCTTACTGATCTTCCAATGGATAGACAAGCTCTCCACTGAAAAACAAGCCCGGAAATGACTCAAAGAGATCCTCCGTTGCTGCACCCTGCAACACAACCCAGCTCTAAACAGAAACTTCTCTGTAGCTGAAAAAGGTAGCTTGGCCAAAATTCCGAAATGAGGAAATATAGCTCAAGAACCTCTCAATCCCTGAGGATAAGGTAAGGATTCCCGACCGGGAACACCCTTGTGCTAAACAACACTGCAACCCTGCTAAACAGCAAGAGGAAGCAAAGTCTCAACAGACCAAAGCAAATAATAATCTAGGCATGAATACAATGGTTGTCCTCCTCTCCATATATAGCAAGTGCTCCTCTCCACAATGGGTCTCATCCATATGTGCCACCTAGCCCATGCAATTTTCCCTCCATTAAAACTGCGCAGTCCATCAGGGAGATATAATGTATCTAGACAGTGCATGTGGACTTGGTCAAATATGGCTTAATCAACATGATCCAATCTTGTTCACACTTGTAGGTGCTCAATCCAGCTGCTTATTCTTCACCTTTGCACATGAGGAATGTTATTTTTCCTTCTGAAGAGGTTAATGGGCCTCCCTACCCATTTTATTCATCTACTGCTAACTATAATGTTCCTTTTAGCTTGAGGCTAAAAATTGGGAACATTACAAAGATTTCAGTTTTGAAGTATTAATTACAGCAGTAATTTAAACCATAGATCAAAAAACAAACGATACCAACACCAATGACCAAAATGACTAAAAATAGTAAAAAATAATGAACTTGATGAAAAATCAATTTTTAATGCTTGATTAAAAGGAACTTCAGATTTGATATTTTTATTTCAAAAATGATATAGTGACAGACCAACAAAATAAAACTGCGAAAAATAGCTGCCAAATGCTTCCAGAAATAACAAAAATGTATTAAAACTTAAAAATTTCAATTTTAAGGCTTTAAAAGAGTTTGATTCAGTAATTTTCAGAACTGATAAGTTTATAACAACAATAAATTGGTAACAAATCAACAAACTAAACATACTGAAGATGATCCCCACAATGTCTAAAAATAGTAAGTTTTTCCGACAAACTGAAAATTCAAAATTTTTAGACCTTATTTAGGATATGCATCTGAAATGTTCAGATTTCATTTTTCACTGTTATGCAGTATTTACAGCAAGCTTCAAAGTCAGATCGAGGCAAAATTAAATATTTCCAAGTGACCAAAAAATCTAAAAATGAATATTTTGCAATTTTAAACAACTTTGACCATTTAAAATGTGTTTTTAAGGCCTAATTATTTGAGATTTTTTTGATGTAATTAAATTTGCAGAAAATATGGGTTTAGAGATCAAACCCTTAGCCCAAGGCTTTGAAGATCCCACTGTTGGAAATCGTTGAAATTTTGGAATAATGTTGCCGCTTGAAAATCAGAATTTTGGCGACCAAAATCCGGCAAAAATAGTCTCAAAAGCCTAGACGTCCTCAAGGGCCTAGATCCATCTCTTCTTCCACTTGATCTCACCTGCAAACAAATATTGAGCCTAGATCTTGCCCTCCAAGGTTTAGATCTGGCTCAAATCTGAAATTTTTCCTTGGCTGATTTTTCAAATCTATTCATGCACAAGTGAAAAGAGAAAAATCCAATGCCCAATATGTACAAAAATAGATAAAATCCTAAAACTCAAATGTTAAAATTCAAAATTATGTTACAAAACTTCAGATCTACACAAGTAAATTATAGATATATATATATGTCACAGATCTATACAAATAAGTTACAAATCTATATAGTACATCTACAGATCTATGCACAAGAGTTGCAGATCTGTCAGATATGAGGAGTGTAAGTCTGACTCCGTCCCAAGATCTGAAGATCTAAGGCTCTTACTAGCCAGATTTAACTTTAAATTCAATAAAAGTTAAGATAAAATTTTTGTATCTAGGCACAAGCTCTAGAAAACCCTGCAAGAAGATAACTTGAGGTAATATTGAGGAATTAGATTAAGAGGGCTCTTCGAATATTATTTCCTTGGGAGTCAGTTGGTCCAACCGAGGACTTCCCTAAAATCCCAATTCTAAATCCAAGAGATTTCTGCACACTTAAATTTAAACTGTTAAATCAATAGAGAAATAAGATAAAAATGAAATTTTCAAGAGTTAGAGATACCTGCTAACTCAATCCAATTAAAATTATTACCCTATATCTAGTAACCTAAGCAAGATACTTGTGCAATAGATTATTCTACAAGAGATTAATCAACAATTCATTGAAATAATTACCAGCAGAATATCAAGAACAAGTTTATCATAAAATGTCGAAGAGGAACACAACCATCAAGTAAAACCCCAAATACTTCATTTGTATTATTCCATAAAAGTATCACAAGAGAGATTGAAGAGCTAGTACACGATCAAGATATCGGACAATCAAAAGATTGGCACTAATCTCTAATTTATAGATAAATTCTCCAACGGCTAGTTCACTTGATCCCCATCAAAGTAATCTCGGCCGTCAAAAAATACTTGATTATATTTTAATCTCGTCCGTCGAAATTATTATTTTGAGGAATTTAGAAAGTTTCATTTAATTCATTTTTAATTAACTCAAAAATAATAATTTTGAGTTAATTACCTCAAAAATAAAAATTTTGCGTTAATTACCTCAAAAATAAAAACTTTGAGTTAATTACCTTAAAATTTTGACTTTGACTTAACTACTAAGGCCCAGTGGTCCAAAATTTCTCAAAATTTTCAATATTTCCTTGGCCTAGAACCTTTAAAAATTTATTTTTCAAGGACCCACAAATTTTTCCTTTAAAGAATTTAATTTTACCTAGAACACAAAATTAATTAAATTTCTGGATTAGGATTTTTAATTCAATTTGTCCAGAAAATTTAATTATTTGAGTCATGAGGAGATTAATTATTTTCCAACCGTATTTACATAAGATTAATACATTAAACCTATGAGGAGGAACACCCGTTTGTAATAGACTCTTAATAATATACCCAATTCTGTGACTCAAAATATGATCTAGTAGATCCATCAATATGTAATAACATGATCTAGCCAATTAGCTAGGATCATTCCCAAATTACTTTTACAAAGAATCGATAAAAAACATTAGGACTCACTTAATATCTTCACAACAAAATCCACCCTAGCTTTGGGGTGAGGTTGGAAGGGAAAAACTATGTCGATCATTTGTGTCTAGAGACTCAGATGAATGAGTGAGATGAAAAACCACCTCCGATAGAAATTGTCATCAAAATACTAAGCTTACCTAGGCTATTACATACATGATGGTTTTACTAATATCATTTACATTATAGATATGCAGAATGGATTTAAATTATTTACAAAATTGTCGGCTGAATGATGAAATATGAACGACACGAACACTTGAACATGATAGATCCCTTTTGCGAAAAAGAGGTGTACTACTATGGGGTCTTTGACAAAGAGTGGTCAACATCTGGCTCTACTTGGGGACACATTGCTTCATCGGAGGAATGTGAGAATCCAGAATCTACATCCAAGCAACACACAATATTATATAAGTATCGTCCATCCAAAATTCATCATATAACATTAAGCACATGAAAATAGAACTTATTCATTTATTGACTATTCTAATAACATTAAATATAAATTTAATCTAACTACAAAATGAAATGCTTGAAATAAATAGGAATAAGGTTAGAGATACAATACAAAGGATGCCCTGAGGCATTAAATGTGTTCAATATAGTGCATATTGAGAATTTGCCTGCTTTCAGGCAAGTCTGTGGGTTGCTTCTCAGATGTGCCATGCCCGATCCTGCATATTCTAGGACTCTGTCTTATCCGAATATCGAGCTGCTCTCGACCATCAGACGCATATAGCCACTTACTTATTCTTTTCTGCTTTTTTCTCTTCTTATTAGTGGCAACATGTCCATGCCATTGTTAGGAAGGTCATTTTGATAACCTTGAATGTTAGCAAAGTTACAAGGGGCAAACAAGTCCATGATGTCTTGCTTAAAGGGATGCTAGAGAGAAAAAAATCCTTGCTCAAGAAAAATCAAAAGATCTGCAAGAAGTGAGATTCTAGCATAAATTCTTGTAAGAAATTAAAGGAGTGGAGTCACCACTTGAACATGAATTTAGCTGCAAGATACCAAAGGCAATCTGAAATATCAGTCAGGGAGAAGCAAATGGATATCAAAGAGGGCTTCTTGTTTGAGAAATAATGGACGAATAAGTGGAGTCTCCACCCAAACATGAAACCAACTGAAATGTCTAGGTGTTAAAGGTGCAAATAGAAAATATGAAAATATTAGTGACATGACGAAAGATATGGTGATGAAAAGATGAAATGACGCCAGAAAATGTTATGTCTTGTGATAGGCTAATGAATGGCAAAATAAAATATTCAAATATTATAAAATGTAATTGAGACCAAGGACATAAAAACTATTTCTGCGGCAACGATGCTGAAAAACGCTGTTGCACAGAATGTCTGGGCTCCGGGACAACGACTCAGATCGGGGGCTATCAACCTAATCCCCAATCTCTCTATTTAAGATGTCTTCCTATAGCAAACCAAGGGGGGTAGACCCTATGTAAATGGAATGAAGGAGAACTAGTTGTGAACCAACTAGTTCGAGAGACACAGTTAAACGACCAAATACTTGCAATAAATCTAGCAAGATTAAAGGATTCGATTAGATTTGAATGATTGATACCAATGTCTTATGGATTCAACTATCTTGCTAAGAATTTATGACCAAGTACTTGATGAGAAACTATTTATTGGATGAATAACTATTCTATATGTAATGCAAATACTAAGACTAACGTGAAATGCAATAATCTTGGTGAATTTTAATTAAATGTCTACTCTAAGTTTAAGCCCTTCAATCCTTTCTATATTGAGCCTAATTCCATAGTAAGTAGCAGAAAAAAGTTAAGGAGAAGCACACTAAGGTATGATTAACGATACCTCTCCTAAAAATCTAACATACCCGATGCCTCCGATACTGCAGAGCGCTGTGGCTCTGACGACTGCAAGGTCATCATTTTAAGTACTACTAAAACCAGGCTTCTCAAGAAAAGATGGATGGGACCTATCTTTCTATCGACCAAGCTTATGATTGGAAGTAAATTTTAAATATGCAAGGATAATTTAATTTGCAAATTCACGATAATTAGGAGGTGATGAAATGTGATGTTAAAACCCAAAGCACTCAGATTACAAATTATCTAATTTAGCCACTAAGTACTTCAGCAAAAATGCCGATTATGAAGATGACAAAAAAATATTAAATTAAAAGATATTCAATTTGTCACAGATCCACAATAGAGTGCTCAAAGATATCAATCAAAGTTGAAAATTTTCCCAAACCTAAACATTCAATATAGATCCAATAATTCAAGCAAATGAAACAAAAACTAATTAAACAATAAGTGATTTTAATTGATAGCAAACATTTTAAATCCCATTAAACTCAGTTGAAGCATATGAAAGTAATTAGCACTTAAATCTCAATAATTAATTATCAAGAAATACCATGAAATTTAGATGTGAAATAAACATTTCATCAAGTAATTTATGGATTAAATGATATTCTAAAATAATGCAAATCTAATAAAAATTCTTATTTTTATCCTATAGTCAAAATTAGGATATATTCTTCAGCAAGATTTCAGATCTGAAGTATTAATTGTAGAAATAATTTAAACCATAAATTAACAAACAAACGATACTAGCACTAATTGCCCAAAATGACTAAAAATAGTAAAAAATATTGAACTTGAATAAAAATCAATTTTTAGGGCTTGATTAAGAGAAACTTATATCTCATATTTTTATTTCAACAGTGAAACAGTGACAGACCATCAAGATAAAACTGTGAAAAATAACTGTCAAATACTTCCATAAATAGCAAAAAATGTATTAAAACTTGAAAATTTCAATTTTAAGGCGTTAAGAAAGTTTGATTTAGTAATTTTCAGAACTGATAAGTTTATAGCAACAATAAATAGATGACAGATTAGCAACTTAAAAATACTGAAGATGATCTCCACAATGTCTAAAAATAGTAAGTTTTTTTTTCTGAAAAACTGAAAATTCAATTTTTTTAGACCTTATTTAGGATATGCATCAGAAATGTTCAAATCTTATTTTTCACAGTTATGCAATAATTTCCAACAAGCTTCAAAGTCAGATCTAGGCAAAATTAAAGATGCCCAACTGGCCAAAAAATATGAAAAATGAATATTTTGCAATTCTAAATAACTTTCACCATTTAAAATGTGTTTTTAGGGCCTAATTATTTGAGATTTGTTTGTTTTAATAAAATTTGAAAAATTAAGGGTTTAGAGATCAAATTCTTAGCCTAAGGCTTTGAAGATCCCACCGTTGAAAATCGTTGAAATTTTGGAATAATGTTGCCGCTTGAAAATCAGAATTTTGGTGACCAAAATCCTGCAAAAATAGTCTCAAAAGACTAGAAGTCCTCAAGGGCCTAGATCCATCTCTTCTTCCACTTGATCTCACCTGCAAACAAATATTGAGCCTAGATCTTGCCCTCCAAGGTCTAGATCTGGCTTAGATATGAAAATTTCCTTCGCTGATTTTTCAAATCTATTCGTGCACAAGTGAAAAGAGGAAAACCCAATATCCAATATGTACAAAAATAGAGAAAATCCTAAAACTCAAATGTTAGAATTCAAAATTATGTTACAAAACTTCATATCTATACAAGTAAATTACAATTCTATACAAATAAGTCACATATCTATACAAATAAGTTACAGATCTATATAGTACATCTACAGATCTATGCACAAGAGTTGCAAATCTGTCAGATCTTAGGAATGTAAGTCTAACTCCACTCCCAGATCTGAAGATCTAAGGCTCTTACTAGCCAGATCTAACTTTAAATTCAATAAAAGTTAAGATAAAATTTTTGTATTTAGGCACAAGCTCTAGAAAATCCTGCAAAAAGAGAACTTAATATAATCTTGGGGAATTAAATCCTGAGAGCTTTTCAAATCTTATTTCCTTGGGAGTCAACTGTTCCAACCAAAGACTTCCCTAAACGTCCAGTTCTAAATCCGAGAGATTTCTACACACTTAAAGTTAAACTGTTAAATCAATAGAGAAATAAGATAAAAATGAATTTTTCAAAAGTCAAAGATATATGCTAACTCAATCCAATTAAAATTATTACCCAAAATCCAATAACTTAAGAAAGATACCTATGCAAATAGATTACTCTACAAGAGCTATTAATCAACAATTCATTGAAATAATTACCAACAGAATATCAAGAATAAGTTTACCATAAAATGTCGAAGAGGAACACAACTGTTAGGGTCCTATAATAATAGGGATCATAATTTTGAATTAGCTATTTTTAATCTTGTAATATTTTTACATACCTTTGCTTTATGCAAATGTTTTCCCATATTAAAAAATGAAAAGAGGGTATGTCCTAAAAGAAAAATCAAAGAACCAAAAGAAAGAAGATTAAAAAATGATATAAAGTATGAACCCCATAAAAAAAAACAAAAATAGATCCTAAAAGTGTTGTACATTCAAATGGCACTACTTTTAGTTTACTTTTGCAAATAAAAATTGTGTGCAGCTTGTTCAAAATGCCACAATTCATGATGGTCATATAGTTTAATCATGATTCATTCATGCTTTTAAATTTCATGTTATGATAGTTAGTGAATAAATATCTGACCAAACCATTTAATCTTGGCAGATCAGTAGTTAGGTAGAAAATAAAATGAGTTCATGAGTTTAATCTAAGCCATTGGAGGATTTAAAGTTAGAAATAGGTTAGTTTGCTTATCAAAAGAAAATAAAATGGTTGGTAAGCTCAAATGCACCCAATAAAGGAAATAAAATATGCTAGGATAAATAGTGGGTAGGAAGAATACTTTCATAAGTTGTGGAAAGCATCATTTGTTTAACTCTTGTCACTAAGGCCATTTCTAACATTTCCCCTTATCCCAACTCTTTTCACATACAAAAACACATTCCCCTTGCTAATATTCCTTTCATATCTTGGAAATAATTTTCCCTTGTAGAATCCCTTTCTCCTCCTAAAAGACACTTTTCCCTTCCTAAAAAAACCTCATTTCCCCTTTGAAAAACCTATTTCCGTTACTAATATCCCTTCCCCTTTACTAACTTTGCTTTTTTATATAAAACGAAGAAACCCCATTTATCCAAAGTTTGCAGCACTTAATATATATTGGGTCCTACTTCATTTTAATATTTTCGCCATAATACATTTCCGACATTTCTTTAGCCCATTGTAGTGCCCTACTCTAGTTGACTGACAGTGATATGAATTTTAACATTATTTAGCCTTAAGACCCACACTTTATTCTTTAAGGACCTCAGGTTGAGGATCTGGACACATGACTCTATTATTAGTGGATTTGATGGTTATGTATGTCTTTATTGATACTATGATGATTGTAGCATTAATGGATATGCATGTTCTCTATTGATATCATGATAATGATAGATTTTATGGATATATATGTTTTCTATTGATGTTACGATGATGATGTCTTTGATGGATATGTTAATTTACCATTGATGTTATGATTATGATAAACATGATGGATGTGTCTCATATGTTAGCTACTTACATTAGTTCTGATTCAAAATAAACAATGATGTGAATGACTATGTCATGTTGATGTTTCTATTATGATAATGGCTAACACTGAGAAACTTTGTTACTGATGATTATTGAGTATGACAGGAAACTACTAGAGGCACTCGCATATGATGGGTTGACAACATCTGGTTTGATAGAAATTAATATTTTGTCTTTGAAATTCTAAGTTCAGTTTGAAACTTGTTATATATATATACATATACTCTGATGATATGTCAGTGGTTGCAGGAACATGTTAGTTGCTTGGCCGAATGACTCATTTATGGGTGATGGGGTTGTACAATTGGATGGAACAACATGGGAGGGGTGGGACAGTGTCCCTGATTTCACCCGCTAGCACTCCCGCTGTGACTTGCGCTGGAAAGGTCAAAATACCTTCGCCTTGAAGATCACGATGTCATGGGGGCAAGTCCAAAATTTGGTTCGCTCACGAGGATTTCCGAGGGGGGCGCGCATCAAGGCAGATTCTTTGATCCCCAGCACCATTAGTCTCACTATGGCAGGCAGCATACGAGATGATAGGGGTCTCTGTCGTTGCACATATAATTTCCCCTCGTAACCACTGGATACTTGAAGAGCAGGTGGTGTGGCACCCTTGGAATTTCAAGAGAAATTCTTGAAGGGATGATCGACTTGGAACCCTTGGCATCAGAAATAAATTCTTAGGGATGGCACCCTTGGAACTTCGAATGGAAGTTCTTGAAGTTGGACACCTTCGACATCATTAAAGAAACTAATCAATATAGGAAAATCCAACTAATTCATATCAAGTGATATATGATGTTAGAACCAAATGAATTAAATCAAGAATAAAACTTAGGGTAAGGGAGAAATAGGAAGAAATAAAATATTTTACCATGATAACTCTACCCTTTCCATGTTAAAACAAAATATTAAGTGGATAATGTACATAAGTAACTTAATTAGGCAAAAGAGGGAAAGAGGGACATAGAGTTGAGTATAAAGATTTATTAAAAACTTCATTAAGAGAAGATGGTGGTGAATTAAAATAAGATTAATAAATCAAAATTTGAGAAATTTAGAGAACTTCGATGTGGCAAGAGTCAACATAAGAATATTCATCTAAAAGGAAAATTTAGGTAGTTAGGGGACCAAATCTGAGACTTATCAATTAACTTCAGTAATAAACACAAATTAAGAGTAAAAAGGGGAGAATCAAGAGACAACTAGGAGAAGAAATATGAAGTCTTGTTGGGTTGAGGAATATACTATTTTAAATTAATAATTAAGTAAATTATTTTTGGAGAGTCTTGATGAGAGGGTGACACATGGGTGAGTGAATAATCAAATTTTGGGTTAATAAAAAAATAATTATTTATGCATGAAATTCCAAGTGTCACTTATGAAGCCTTCTATAAAAGAAAGGGAAATGGAAGGGAAAATGACCTTTTGTTTACCCTATTGTTGGATGGAGGAGATTATGTCATTTTGAGTGGTTACGAGCTATAGTTGAGTTTGGTGAGGTAGAGTATTATAGAGAGGGGACTCTTGAGCCAAGAGGGGCTCAACTCTATCAGCTAGCACATTCCTTTGTTGTACAACCCCATTGCAGCTCGGGGGTCCGTAGGGAAGGAGAGTACCAAAGGAGTAGGCTGGGAGGTCAACCAATGGGTCATTACATTCGGATTACGCACGATAATATTCAGGCTTGGAGGTAGACGACAACAAAGGAGCTCAAGTAGCGGCAAGTCAAGTTTGGCTCTCGTCTAAGGGTGAACGGTACATGTGTTAGTTATATTGTCTTTTTATGATGACTTCATTGTGCCTATAATCAACAATTTAAATAGATGTATGTGTTATGAAGTTAAAGTTATGGACTTGATATCAGTGATTTGGTTTTATTGAGTTTCAAACTTATATGCTTATGGTTTAAATTCCTAGTTACTGTGTTAAAAAAAATAAAAAAAATTAAAGCCTAGCGCTCATCTAGTAAAATATGGGGTTGGTCTTTACACCCATTATTAATATATATCATATTAACCCCCTACCGTTCATTATTAAAATTCCCCGGTCCCTTTTAAATTAACTTCCCAATTAATATAGTTCCCCATTATATTATTCAAACCCCATATCTATTATTCTCGACTTCCCTTATTTTAGTGTAGCCTAGAGTTTTATAACCCCACCCCACCCCCGCTATCCTTTTAACTCCTTCGCATATAATTCCCTGGGCCCACTTTCAATTAACCCTTTGTTTTCGTTTAAACCCTCCATTTAAACTTTTCTTGACCCCACCACATTTAAAAATCACAAAGCCCAGCCACCGTACGATTACCACCAACAAATCTAACGGCTTCCACACCCTTTCGCAATCCCCGACAATCCGATGTTTAAAACCATGGGGGGAGGGGGGGTGCGAAATAGGTGGTTTCACACCCCCTCTCCCCTGCCACACAGCATTCCTATGCTTTATCGCACCCCTCAAGTCCCAAACCGCCAAACCATCAATCATCGTGCTATAAACCGCCTGTCCACTCATGCATTGTGTGATAAACCATCATTCCACCTGCGCCATGAAACAAACCATTTCTACGCCTTGTGATAAACCACCGAAGTTTCAAAAACCCTCTTTACCATTATCTTCTTATCTCTGCAGGCTTACAAAAAAGATTAAAGGCAATTTCCAACCAGAAATAAAACCTCCATAGTCTGGACTCCTTCCATGGACCTCCCTATTCCCTGAAGCCATTTTCGCCTCCCTGCAGACCTGTGTTTTTATTAATGAATTATTTTATTTTGCAGGTAATTAGCAAGACCAGGAGATTGGACAAATAGTTTTGATACTAGTTCCAAAACCTGTTTACTCCAGATTCTCGGGATAATAATTCAAAGGCTTTAGTCGACAGAAGTTTTATGTACAAAAAGAAAACCAAGTTAAAAAGAAATAGAGGAGGAAAAGACAATTTACACAGAGACAATAATGGTTAACAGAGATAAAAACATTTACACCAGCAACAACAAAAAATAATACAAATCACTCTCCAGGAAACATTTTTGTATTTTACATATGTCTTTAGTAAAATCCACTTTTACTAAAAACACAGAAACACAAGAAAGTTAATATGATTTATAGAACAGAAGAAAATAAATATAGGTTAAAGATGAAACAGATGAAACAAATAGATGAAAGCAGTCCGATGAAAAAGAAAGTGAAAAAGAAGATAAATGAAATAAGACAGCGTGAAAGAGAAACAAACAAAATAAGAACAATCAGAAAATTAGCGCCAGATTTCAATTAGTTAGAAAGGTTTCACTACATTTTTGCATCCAGATATTTTATTTCCTAGAATAAATCCTAATCAGTTGATAGGATATTTGGTAATAAATTGTATAAATACATCATCAATTCGAAGTATTGAAGGTGGATTCCTGAACATTTCTATAGTTGAATTCATCTGCTTCCTAAGGGCTTACTGTACCTTTTTCAAGTTGGCAGACATGACAAGTAATAAATACATTTCATTACAGGATTCATGTGTTGAGCTAGTTTAGTGAAGTATATTTCAACTGTTCATGTTATTTCCTGAAGTATTCCATAAACTTACATGTTTTCTAAATTTAAATATTATAACAGGGATATTATTGCAGAATTTGTTTAAATACACTCTGTTCTGAACTGTTATTCATTTTAATGTTTTCTTCTAATATCTGGATCTAAGAATCCTTAATTTCTCTCCCATCTTGATTGACCTCTTTCAACTTCCTTCATCATCCGGTTTAAGGAATCCTTAACTGCTCCTTGATCCCGATTGAAAATCACTTCACCATTCAGGCTTTAAAATCTAATTTTTCTCAGCTACCTTGCTCTGTAACACTTCTTTTATGACTTGATTCTGTCTTGTTTTCTTGATATTTGACTCCATAGCCCAATTGAAAAGTAGAAAGGACAACTATCCATCTAAATCAGTAATTTCACCAACAAATCAAAATCAAACCGAATCAACCTTACATAACTAACCTAAAATCAATTAAAACAACAAAGTTAAATCATTAAGAGAGATTCCTCTCTAAGCCACTAGGAAGGCTAGATCCTTATCTCCAAAAATGGTTGCTAAGTTCCCTTGGTGATATCTTTCATAGTGACAACCATACTGGGGAAGAATATCTTCTTTAGAAAGATTATACAAGGATCGGATATGATCTATGATGGTGGACAGTAATTAGACACAGAAAGGCTAAAATCATCCACCTTGCGACTCCAAATCAATTTCAAGATCAATTTCAAGATCAAATCCAAGACTCCACTGGAGGAATGAACGTGAAAAAACAACATGGGAAGATCAGGTTTCTAACTTGGATTATAATCCAAGACACCATTTTCATTCTCATCAAGAAGGGTTTTCAATGTATATTGTATTTTAGAAAAGATCTTAGACTAGTATTTAATTACTTTCTTTTGGATATTGTAAATATAAATTCTCCTTATCCCTTTGAGAAACTTTCTTTTGAAACTTATGATGATCATCTTCCGATTGATAAGGCTCAATTAATCAAGAATTATCTTACAATTCCTGTACATATTCCTATACATTGTAAAGTTCCGGCTAAATATAAGCCACTCATCTTACCTCCTATCCTCCATGATTTCCGTGATAACTATTACAAATATCTCCCCATGGTTGATGGAGAAAATTGTAACATCACCACCGAAAAGCATATTCAAGGTTTTGAGAACTATCTGAACCTATTTGAGATTGATGAAGATGATGTTAGAATCAGGTTGTTTGCTCTTTCTTTGCAAAGTAAAGTAAAGAGTTGGTTCAAGAACCTGCCTATTGCAAGAATCTCAAATTTCCAACAGTTTGTAAATTTTTTCTTTGATAGATGGATAATCAGATTCAACTTTTTTATGATCATAGAAGAATATGATCAGTTGAAAAGACAGTCAAACGAGACAATACAACAGTTTTCTGTCAGATTTAATCAAGTTTATTATTCAATGCCAACCAATATAAGACCTCCTCCTGACTCAACTCTCTTGCATTATCCAAAGGCCTTTGATCCAAAAATAGAGTTTCAGCTAAGAGAAAGAAACTTGGCAACACTTGAATAGATGCAGAATATTGCAGTAGATGTAGAAGTTAATCTGCTAATTAAAAGGGAAAAGTTGAAAGCAGGAGAAGAGAAGAACAACATTGTAGAGCACCTGACATCTTCAGAGGTAAATCTCGACATTTTGGTAAGTAAAATAGAGGAAATGATACAAAAGATCATCATGAAAGATGGATTTTTCGTTCAAGATCAACATGACCCACTTATTGCAGAAAGAGAAGAAGTTGTTGGCCAAAAACACTTTCCTGCTAATCCCAACTACCATAGATGAGAAAATGGATTTATATATCAATATGTGGAGAAGCAATCTGTTGATCTAATGTGTATGTTTGATGACATCCTTTATTTTAATGATTTGCCTAAATATGATCAGTATGATGATAATTATGTTCTCCAAATTCAAGCTAACTTTACAAAGCAATCAGTTGCTAGTTAGTGGGATGAGGAAATTCATTTTCAGCAGCTCAAATACAGTGATCAACCAATACATATCAGCGATGGGAGTAAAGAAGAAAATGCAGAAAATTTGGAAATAAGTTCTTTGCCTCTTTGTTTTACTTCATTTCAGTTTATCAGAGACAACTTTAATGCAATAAAAAATCAACAGTCTCTAGGTATTGTTATTGAAAACAAAGGAGACAATGAAACTCTTGATCATGATTCTTCAGTTTCACAATTACAGTTATCAAATTCTATTGAAATACTTGATCAAATGACACAGGAAATTTCTATACCATTATGTTTTGAAGCATTTCAGTTTTTAAAGGAATTTTTTTATAATATATCTAAAGCAAAGGATGAGTAGCTTGTAGAAATCTATTAAGTCCCATTGAAACCCATATGTAATAGGTTGCAGCAATCCTTCCAATTTTTTCATGATCTAATAGCTGATGTGTTGGATGATGAATGTAATCAAAATCTTTCTCCATTAACTAACTATGAGCTTCAGAATTAAGATGATAAAAGTCTCGTCAGATAGAAATTTCCTTCAGTGGAAATATCATCACAAATCTTATATGAAAATCAACAATTATCTCAGGACAATTATAGGTTAATTTTGCAGGGAAATAAAGGTAAAAATAACAATTTAGTTTCATGGCATGGAGGCCATCTAGAACAGATGTACAATTGCTTGGATCAGTGGAACATTAGTGCATATGCCTTGGAAGATCCTTTTGTACAGTTTATGGAGTCAACAAAGGAAATTAATTATTTCCTTATCAAATTTATATTTGTTGACAAGTTTCTATTGGGTTGTAGAACTTCAGTTTTGATCACAAACAAGCAAATGCAGCAAAATCCATCAATGTATATAATGCTTGAATGGTTGTTTCAATTTACCTAATCATCAGTTGTACAACTGATTAGAGTAAGTAGGTAGAATTTCAGTTTGATTGGATTTTATTTTCAGCAGCAAGTTTCTTTCAATCTCAGTTTCCATTTTTCAGCAAGAGTAGACAAGATTCATTAAGATTTAAATCTGAGGAGAAGGCCCTAAGGTCTTGATGATCTATTAGTTTGGTTTGAGGATTACAGTATCTTTTTAGTTTCAAATCAGATTTGAATTCAGCATGTGTCAGATTTCAGTTCGCAGACATTCCCCTCTCCACTGCCACGCGACAATCCCACGCTTTATCGCACCCCTCCAGTCCCAAATTGCCAAACCATCAATCATCGCGTGATAAACCACATGTACGCTCATGCACTGTGCGATAAACCATCATTCCACCCACGCCATGAAACAAACCATTTCTGTGCCTTGTGATAAACCACCGAAGTTTCAAAACCCCTCTTTAACATTATCTTCTTATCTCTGCGGGTTTACAAAAAAGACTAAAATGCCATTTCCAACCAGAATTAAAACCTCCACAGTCCGGACTCCTTCTAAGGACCTCCCTATTCCCTGAAGCCATTTGCGCCTCCCTACAGACCTGTGTTTTTATTAATGAATTATTTTATTTTGCAGGTAATTAGCAAGACCAGGAGATTGGATAAACAGTTTTGAGTCTAGTTCCAAAACCTGTTTACTCCAGATTCTCGGGATAAGAATTCAAAGGATTTACTCGACAAAAGTTTTATGTACAAAAAGAAAACCATGTTAAACAGAAACAGAGTAGGAAAATACAATTTACACAGAGACAAAAATGGTTAACAGAGATAAAAAAATTTACACCAACAACAACAAAAAATCATACAAATTACTCTCCAGGAAACATTTTAGGAAACATTTTTGTATTTTACATATGTCTTTAGTGAAATCCACTTTTACTAAAAACACAGAAACACAAGAAAGTTAGTATGATTTACAAAACAAAAGAAAAGAAATAAATTTTAAAGATGAAACAGATGAAACAAACAGATGAAAAAGAAAGTGAAAAAGCAGATAAATGAAAGAAGACAACGTGAAAGAGAAACAAACAAAATAACAACAATCATAAAATCAGCGCCAGATTTCAATTAGTTAGAAGGGTGCCACTAACTTTTTGCATCCAGATATTTTATTTCCTAGAATAAATCCTAATCAGTTGATAGGATATTTTGTAATAAATTGTATAAATACTTCATCAATTCAAAGTATTGAAGGTGGATTCTTGAACATTTCTATAGTTGAATTCATCTACTACCTGAGGGTTTTAAGTACCATTTTCAAGTTGACAAACATGACACATAATAAAGGCATTTCATTACAAGATTCATGTGTTGAGCTACTTCAGTGAAGTATATTTCAATTGTTCATGTTATTTCCTAAAGTATTCCATAAACTTGCATGTTTTCTAAATTTAAATGTTATAACAGGAATATTATTGCATAATTTGTTTAAATACACTCTATTCTGAACTGTTATTCATTTTAATGTTTTCTTCTAATATCTGGATCTGAGAATCCTTAATTTCTCTCCCATCCCGATTCTTTCGACTTCCTTCATCAGTCGGTTTAAGGAATCCTTAACTTCTCCTTGATCCCAATTGAAAATCACTTCACCATTCAGCCTTTAAGATCTAATTTTGCTCAGCTACCATGCCTTACAACACTTCTTTTATGACTTGATTCTATCATGTTTTCTTGATATTTTGACTCCATAGCCCAATTGAAAAGTAGAAAGGACAAATATCCATCTAAATCAGTAATTTCACCAACAAATCAAAATCAAACCAAATCAATCTTACATAACTAGCCTAAAATCAATTAAAACAACAAAGTTAGATCATTAAGAGAGATCCCTCTCTAAGCATTAGGAAGGCTAGATCCTAATCTCTAAAAGTGGTTGATAAGTTACCTCGGTGATATCTTTCTTTAGCCTTGAGAAATTACTGAGTGATAACAACAACCATCAAGTAAAAACCCAACGACTTCGTTTGTACTATTCCAAAAAAGTATTACAACAAAGCTTCAAGAGCTAGTACATGATCAAGAGATCGGATGATCAAAAGAATGACATTGACCTCTAATTTATAGATAAATTCTCCAATAGCTAGTTCACTTGATCACCGTCAAAGTGATCTCGACCGTCAAAAAATATTTGATCATCTTTTAATCTCGTCCGTCGAAATTGTTATTTTTTGAGGAATTTCGAAATTTTCATTTAATTCTTTTTTAATTAACTCAAAAATAACAATTTTGAGTTAATTACCTCAAAATTTTGACTTTGACTTAACTACCAAGGCCCAAGGGTCCAAAATTTCTCAAAATTTTCAATATTTCTTTGGCCCAGGACCTTTAAAAATTTATTTTTCAAGGACCCACGAATTTTTCCTGTAAAGAATTTAACTTTACCTAGGACATAAAATTAATTAAATTTCTGGCTCAGGATTTTTAATTCAATTTGTCGAGAAAATGTAATTAATTGAGTCATGAGGGAATTAATTATTTTCCAACCCTCTTTACATAAGATTAATACATTAAACCCATGAGGGGGAACACCCATTCATAATAAACCTTAATAATATACCCAATTCTGCGACCCAAAATATGATCTAGTAGACCCATCAATCTGTAATAAAATGATCTAACCAATTAGCTAGGATCATTCCCAGATTACTTTTACAAAGACTCGATAAAAAACATTAGGACTCACTTAATATCTTGATGGAAAAGTCCACCCTAGCTTTGGGGTGAGGTTAGAGGGGAAAAACTCTGTCGATCATTTGTGTCTAGGGACACAAATGAATCAGTGAGATGAAAAACCTCCTAGGATAGAAATCGTCACCAAAATACTAGGTTTACCTAGGCTGTTATATACATAATGGTCTTACTAAGATCATTTATATTATAGATGTGCAGAATGGCTTTACATCATTTACAAAATTGTCGGCTGAATGATGAAATATGAACGGAACGAACACTCGAACATGATAGATCCCTTTTGCGAAATATGGGTGTACTGTTATGGGGTCGTTGACAAAAAGTGGTCAACACTAGGTATTCATGTTTACTAATATTTCTTTTAGGTGGTCTAGATTTTCTTAAGATAATAGAGCAATCTTGTCATATAAGTTATTTAATATTGTTAGGTAGGTCCTTTATGCCATATTCTATGTGTCTAAGGATGTATTCAAAAGGAATGCGATGAGGAGAAATAGATAAATTTAGTACTTTTTCAAAAGATATAATGTGTGCTCATCGAAATGAATGTTGGAGAGATTAATAACCTGATTATTAAAATGATTATTGGCTAAAATATTTTTGTTTGCAGTTAAGTTGTTATAATGGGAGGGAGAGATGATTAAGTCAAAGGTTGGTGAAGAGAGGGGTTTATCACGTTGATGAGAGGATGGGGTTGATTCAGAATGGGGATGGATAACTTTCTATAGATATATGTTACCAAACATGAAATGGAAGAAATCAACTACTGCAACATAAAAGAAAACACAAATACATAAGAGAGACTGAGGCCAATGGATTGGGCCCTAACCCACAAGATCAACTCCCTGAAACTAACTTAGTGGAGAAGAAGCCAAATGCTCCTCTTATTTCATAACCAGTCTTTTACATGAAACATGAAAGTCAGAAATGTCTAATACAAAATCCAATAGTGATATAGCTACATCCAAAAATCGAATCCTAGTAAGCTCTTGCTTTGGCGTATTTATCTAGAGGGTAGATACCAACCTCTCCTTAAAAAGTAGGTCTTTGTTCACTTGGAACTCGAGAGAAGTGTAGCTTGGCTCCCTTTGATCATTCACTTGCTTAGCTGCTTGTGATTTCAAATTGTTGGAGGAGAACCTTGAGATATTGGTTTCATTTAGGAGTTAATAAGGTGGTCAACCCTCCTACAATCACTCCTTGTTGTCTACTTTGAGCCCAGATTATGCAATCTTTCTCAAAAATGGAAATATTCCCTTGTTTTTCCTACATTTATACCACATTAGGCCTCGAATGATGAAAACCCTTAATACACCATTCTCACTTAAAAAAATATGACAAAATGAAATTAAATGTGTGTGAGAGAGAAAATTAAGCTAAAAAGGTAACAATTAAACCCTTAGAATGTACGTAATGATGGTTCTCATCATAACATTCGACTCAATCTGCACAAGTGTGTGTTTTGTGTTAGCTCTTGTCGACTTCTCAACTTCGTTGTATCGAAGTATGGAATTCATATTGACCCATTGATCTGCCTTCTCCTTCCTCCTTTCTTTAGCTGTAACGACTCCAAGGGAAGGCTAACTTTCTACGGATATTTGTTCCCAACTACACAGAATTGTCCAAAGGATTTACTCGCTTCTTAAAGAAAGGGGTTTCCTTCCATTGGGATGAAATTGCCCAAAAGGAGTTTGATGCATTGAAAGGTGCTCTAATTCGGGCATTATTATTGTATCCCCCATATTACCAACGCGATTAATTCTTGTACCTTTACGTTCCAGTTCCTACCATTGCTATGGTATTGGTCCAAGAGGATAATGTAGGGACAGAACATCCTATCTATTACCTAAGTCAAAATCTGAATGATACTAATATCAATTATACTCACGTCGAAAAGTTAGCTTTGGCGGTTGTTCAGGTTGCCTAAAGTTTTCGTTACTATATCCTGCTTCGCAAGACTATGGTTGTTTCCGATTGCAACCCCATGACGTGCATGTTGTCATGACGATTGATGGGGGGAAGTACTCCAAATGGATTGTCTTCCTCTAGGAGTTATATTTGGAGTTCGTCAAATCCAAGGCAAAGAAATCCTTAGTATTTGTTGAGCTTATTTGTGACCTTCCCACTGTCGAAACTAAAAGAACATCTACCAATTCTACTCCAGACGAGTCATTGTCCTTAATCGATTCAGCTGACCCGTGGTATGGAGACATTATCATATATCTCCAAACTCAAACTTTCCGATTTGATACCTCTCACTCTAACCAATGACGTATCCGATATCAAGCTAAAAAATATATTGTAATCGGCGAGACCCTTTAACGCCATGGTATTGATACGATTTTTCGAAGGTCCCTCACTCATGAGGAGGCAAAGAAAGCCATAAATGAATTCCATGCTGGTGGATGTGGTGTAAATATGTATGGTTATGCCACCACATCAAAGATTTTGTGTGTTTTCTACTGGTGGCCTACATTGTTTCGTGATTGAATCCTCATGGTCGAAAGGTGTCATGCCTGGTAGATATACGATCTAAAAACCTATGCTCCACCAACTCCTTTACACCCTGCTATCATTGTTGGACCTTTTGTGAAATGGGACATTGACTTCATGACGCATAACCCTCACTTGGTTGAGGGGCATGGATACATCATTGTGGTGGTATACTATTTTACCAGGTGGGATGAGGCGATTCCTACATCTAATAACACTAATGAAATAACTGCCTTATTTTTCTTCAGTCATGTCATTGCAATATTTCGTGTACCACAGGCTATAATTATAGACCATGGGAAACATTTCCATAACCAAATGATGTCTAAACTAACTAGCAAGTTGGGCCTCTCCCATGAGAGATCAACTCCCTACTACCCTTAGGCGAATGGGAAAGTTGAGGCAATAAACAAAGTTTTGAACATGGTGCTTCAGCGCATGATAGGGGTACACAAATCGAACTGACATCTGATCCCTTATGCAACCCTATGGGCATATCAAACCTCTATTTAGATTTCTACGAGGTTTACACCATTCCAATTTGTATATGGTATGGAATAAATCCTCCCTATTGAGTTTGAAATTCCCAGTGTTCCACGGGGTCACGTCCCCCCACCTGGGGGTCGATATTCCTAGTCCCCTCGCGCTCCGGGGACTTGGGGATGGCTGGAGGTCGTTTCCCCAAGCTCCAAAAAAATAGGGTACGCGAGGAAACTTCTGAGGGGCCATTTCCTAGGAAAGAGGGGACATGAGGGGTCGTTTCCTACGAAAATTAAGGGGACGTGAGGGGACGTGAGGCGTTGTTTCCCTAGTAAAAAAATTGCAAATTTTTTTAACCAAAAAAAAAAAAATTTCGAATATCTAAGGGCTTGAGTTAACTTAAAAGTTTATTTCAATGTTTCATTGTTCATTTCACATTTCATTTATGCTGAATTTGTCACCACTGCCTGATTTTATGTTGTATTGTGGGGAAAGGCAAAGGATCAATCCAAATTGGATACAAGCACATAAAAGAATGGACTTGAAAATGAATCCAACAACAACATCACAATTACAGAAACATAATAGCCTAACATTGACATTAATAAACCCCTGTTACAACATGAAGACAATGTTGAACATTTAAATCATTCTCACACACAAATTTCTCATAAGTACTTTTTTATTAGATCTAAACACGAAACTGTTTTGCTGAGAAGTAGATTCTTTTAAGTTCTTTCCACCTTTAGTTATGAGAAGGGAAACCATTGTCAAAATTCGCAAGAATATAGTTTATTTTTCTTCGCTTCTTATCTTCTATTATTTGACATAAAGGCCATAGTCTCCAATTTTTTAATATCACAATTACAAACTTACATGTATGATATCCTTCATGATGTAAGTATTATATATTATATAATGATAAAGATAGTTACACTATAAATATCAAAATTTCAATGATATATCATACATTTTTATATTTATAAGTTTTTAAGACCCCGATGTCCCCCCACGTTTCCTATAAATTGGTGGGGAGCTTATGCATAGGCTGCTCCCGCATATCTCCGCTCCCTCTCCCCCACCTCCAGGGTACTTGGTGGAACAATGGAAATTCCATCTTTGAAACTTGTTGTCGAACTACTCCTTGCTCCTTCCATAGAATAAGAGTGTCTCTTATATATGACATGCTTAGTCGAAACTCGGCATGATGCCACAATGGCTAATGAAGCCCATAAGAAACACATTAATGCATGATACAGCATGAATTTCAAGCCTCGTATCTTCTAGGAAGGTGACCTTGTCCTATTGTATGATTAAGAGTTTGGTAAGTTATGGTATCAGAATTTCGAGCCTATGTGGTTAGGCCTATACATTGTTAAACTTGTTCTTGCAAAAGGGACCTATCAGCTTGTTGATTTTGATGGAGTTCCATTGGTGCAACCTATAAATGGGTTGTACTTCAAAAAATGCTATGCTTAAGCTATGTTTCCGCAGTTCACTGTGTACATGTTGTATATAGGTGTTTTGAGTGTGTTTGCAGTGTGTTCCCTTCAAAGTTTCCTATGATTTATGTTAATTCTGTTTAAATTTGGTTTGCAGATGTCGACATCCCTTCAACCATATGTTGGCTATGCTGATGGAACTAGTCGTAGTACTCATAACCTTTCTTCCACATAATGGGCTATATATGCTCTGAATAGCAAGTTAGTCAGTATACAAGGAATTTGTATCAGTCGCTTTACTGAAAACATCGTTGAGTATAATGCAGTGATTGAACTATTGTTTGATGCTATTTCCCATGGAATTTGTTGTATAGTTATCATACTTGACTCACAACTTGTAGTACTACAGTTGACTAATGTCTATTCAGTCAGGAGTTCAACTGTGCTTTGTATGTTCTTAAGGGTTCGCCTTCTGAAAATATATTTTTATTATATCCAATATCAATACATTTCTAGAAATCTAAATATATTGACAGATGCATTGGAAAATCATGTTTTAGATAGACATTTGCTACATATGTAAATAAAATTCAATTGACATCACATACATTGAATGAAGATAACAAAATGCATAAAAAAACCGATAGGTATATATATAGAAAGTTTGGTTTTAAAAAACTTGTGCCCGAGACACATATGGCCGCACAAATTGTCATATCAAAAATATACATGCAGTCAAAATATGGCTACATAAGCCTCCTAGTAGAATAATCATGATTCTATGATAGCAAGACACTGCGCGAGCCATTTTTCATAGTAGTTGACTGATACAACCAGGCGCACCAATAGTATAACGTTGCAATCTCATAGGGATCTGATCGACCCTAGTCTCATTTATGTCGTGGGTCAACCCCTCCATGCGCCACTCGACCTCTGCAAGGGTCTAGGTCATATTTAGATCTTGTAATATCTCTCGTCCCCCTGACGCAATTTGTACTCCAAATGGTGCCCATTGTGAGTCTCTTGCATGTTGAAGATAAGAATAACCCACAGGTTGAACGGGTCCAAAATTTGCATGTAAAAATTGATAGTTAGTCTTGGATACATAAAAAAGAAAAATTGTAAAACTTTAAAACTCAAAAAATGATCAAAATGTTTTTTTTAACTATGGCACCCCATCACTCACCATCAGGAAGCACATGATCTGAGTCTCCATGAAAATTCATCCGTGTATGGATAGTCTTCAATCATAATGAGTTGCATGCGTAACCATCAAAAGAAGACTAGTGTGAAGCTCATCGACAACGAGCCTACTTGTCTAGAAATGAGATCCACCCATCTCCTCATTCGTGGGACTCTTGGATCTGATGGCTCGAGTGATATATGTTGTACTCGAACAAATGGAATTCATTCTAAGGAAAATGAAATAAAAATTGAACTATACCCAAATTTCTTTAACCTTCCATCCTTTTCCTTACTAAGCTTCTCCTTCATATTTTCCAGTACTCCCTCACTCAGTTGAATACTGTCAATTTTATACATAATAGTGAACATTGCATATGAGACCAATTGACCAAATGCACGGTAACAATGCCAACCAATCTAGCAATTAAATAGAATTTTTCTTAAAGGAAACCATACCACATATTTTATCTTGATTTTCCTATCCTTGGTCAGTTGGGATCGAGGTATACATTGTGTACTTATGTAATCCTTGACTGTCTTTACACCCCTTCTTGAACGAGATAATGAGATGGGGGAAGCTCTCCTAGATAAACCTTTTAGGAAATATATGTCTTCCACTTGTATCTAAAGTACATGTGCTCCAAGCTTGAAATCTTTTGCCTGACCATCCCATACTCGAACACGATAATGTAATATCTCCATCTGTTGCCTCATACAAGGAAGCATGAATAATTTCAGAAGCCCATAGTTTCTCAATGTCTTGATAGTGGCTGGATCATTAGCTGCATCATAGATTTTTCTTCATGTTCTCTTTCTCCCCATATTAGAGCCATTATGTTCGAATGGAAACCTTAAACATGATAAGAAGAACCATTAGAAGGAATCTCATGCAAAAAATTGAGAATATTTTTAGTGAAACAGGCTAAATGATTTTATGAAATGCATCGAGTGCACCCTCCTAAAGGGGGAAAATGCATTGCAGCGCCCTCCAAAGTGAAATATATGCCTGCCCAACGCACCGTTCGACATTGCTGTGGTGCGCTGGGCCTAGGGAAAAAAATTAAGGCCCTAGGTTACCAAAAAATGCAAAAAATGTGCATGGAATGACAAAATGGAACCATAGAAAGAAAGATGAAGGTTAGATCTCCTACCTGGAAGTGATGGTACACGAAATGATCCAACGGATTGGGCGCAATCAACTGCAAAATATTAGGGGAAAAAAGCACTTAGAGCTCACTCACCAAGAGTTAAAATGTAAAATGGCAAAATTGAATTACTTTTATGCTTATTTATGGTCATTTTCATAATTATTTTAATATTTTGACCTAAATGTGACCTACTTTTACCATGGATCAGGTATTTTTAATCTATTTATAGTGTTCTGAGTAGGTTAATAGTCGTTTGATGAATTGGATTGAAACAAATCATTTTAACCAAAGAGCATACTTTTATCACTTTTTTGGGCTCTGTAAACTTACAAAAAATAACACCCTAGAGTCCTCTTTCATCTTTTTTCCGACTCCCAAAACATGAAAATATTGTTGAGCACTTGTATTTTAGAACTTGTTAAAGTAAATGAAAATACATCTACTCAGTATAATTTTAACCCTCTTCTGGGCTAAGATAAACTATTTACAAAAAAGGAATACCTTAGTTGAACATGGCTAAGAGGTTATCCTGAGTATTGTTTTCTGCCTTTTTGGACTCAAGGGACTATTTATGAAAAGGAACCTTTGGAGTATTCTTTTTCGCCTCTTTAATTTTAAAACTCTCTAAACATAAAAAAGGAGCTTATTTAGACCTTCGTTGGACTCGTAAAAGCATCAAACAATGATGGAATTGTCAAACATGACGGGACTGAACAACTCCTTCTCAGGGTTCATTAAAGATACTCAGAGGGATTCATCCGAAGGATGAAATTAAAAATCAAGCATATTTTATCCTCTTGGAGCTTGTAAAAAATAAAGAGGTACTGACCAACAATGGTTGGGAAAATTGAGAATATAGGGTACTCCACTTGTTAACAACAACGAGTTGCTCTTGAACATGACACTCTTCCACTTCATCTTCATGGTTGTTGGATTGGGAAATATTCTTGACTTTTGGTTCATCATACGATATCAACGCCTCCACTTTCAATTTTGAGTCATTGCTACCAACTCCATTCAGTGTCACCGATATGTTCAAGAGAAGTCAATCAATTGATATCTCCTACAATACTCTTAAGCCTTCATTCATGTTTGTCGCCCCTGAACTAGTTTTGCGTCCACGTCATTCTATCTAAAATCATGATACCCATTTCGTGTCGTTGATGGGGGATACATCAAGGCCCTCCTGTGACAGGTCACTTCCTATCGACATCAACTCATTATCCATGAAGTTGACTTCAAAACACCCTTCAATGCCTTGGGACTTTCATACATTAATGGCAAATGTCCTAGCTCTCGGAAACAAGTTTTTATCATTGGCCTTCAATCAAAATATTATGTGTGGTTTTCGAATTCAAATCATTCATTCACACCATACATATTGTACTACAGTACCTTGAGAGCCATTAACATCATCGATGGTTTCTCTCGCATTTGTTAATGACTTACATCATTGGACGGTAATCAGATGGTTCCTACTATGTTTGACTCTAGTTCATTTATTCGCATGGTTAGACTCGTACATTGGACAATCGAGTGAACGAGATAGAAGAACACGGATCTAGTTTCATCCATCTGGGATGCGCTTTCAAGATTAATACAAAATCACAAAGTTTGATGGCTATGATCATACAGACAGTCATCCAATCATGGGTCCACATGTTGTTATCAGTGGGCATGAATTCTTGATCATTGTACATGTAATGTTAGCTTATGTGTTGAGCATGGGTATGCCTCCCTTAGCAAAGATATCATGATGAAAATGTATTGTAACAGATGATGGTATCAACTGGTTGTTCTTGATCTGAACTTGTCACAAGGTAAATCATTTCAGTCATCAACCATCGCCTTTGATTTTGTGCTTTAGGGGGGAATGTGTTATAGGCCATTTTGTCACATCTGGTCAATATGACTACAAACCAGATCAATCATCATCCATGAACATGTTGTCATCATCCTGACATGAAGCCCTAAGCATGACCATTCCAAATAACTGAGTTTCTAGGTCTAACTGCTCAAAATTAGTGCTTTTAAGCCCCAACACACCCTGCCCCTTTAGGTACCTGCATTCATCAGTATGTTTCTTCCTTTTTCACGAACGTTGATCACCAACAACGTACTCCTTGTTGGGGGTTTGTTGATTCTAGAAATTCAGGAAAATTAAAAAGATTTATGAAATTTCCTCTTCTAGAAGCTTCCAGGGGTTGTTTTAACTATTTACCTTGGATGAGAAGCTCAAGTCCTATCTCATCCTGCCTTGGATATTCAACCTGTTATCCCTTCATCTCATCTTCTCATATTAAGTGGATCTCAATCCTAGATTTGTAAATGGATAAGAATTCCTAGACTACCATCCCTCTCCTATATATTTACTATCATCCATAACATCAAGGTTGGATTTTGGAGACTCATCATACCCTCATGCTTCTGCCTTGAATCTAAGAGATTCGTCATCTTCATGCATTCGGGTGATATTGAGGTGTGATTTGTGAAATGGAAGGAGAAGTAAACGTGGGGAGATATCTAAAAAATCAAATACTGTCCTTGGTTGTAAACTCTCTCCTATTTCTATTAATACAAAGAGCACATTGTTTTCCTATGTGTGTTATGTTATGTTTACATTCCTGTATTTCAATGCCTCGTTGATTCATTAAATAGAATAATTGAATTATGCTACATAGATATTGTGGATCCTTAGCTTGTTTTGGTTGCATCTGTAGGTTCTAATTATAGCACTTGGAGCTATGATTGGAGCTTACAACTTAGGAGGAGAGTAAAGCTTGCAACGGATTCGAAGTAAGCCTCTTTCCATTCTCCAATCACTCTAAGGGAGACTCTATATTATTTTCTTTTTGTTGTTCTAGACCTGTCCAATAGGTTTAGGGAAGATACTTTTGTTCGTAATCGTAAATTCTGCATAACACCTCACACAAGGGACTTAAATAAATTTCATGACTAATCCAAGGAGACTAGATCCATAACAAGAGGATCTACAAGCTTTTTAAGAAAAGCAAAGATACACCAAATTAGGATCTACAACCACTCAAGGGATAAAAATGAAAGACAATCCTAACCATGTCCATGATATTCTCAACTTCTCCTTGAGACTAGGAAACTAATTGTGAGGTGGATTCTCACACATAGTTAATTTGCTTTTTTTAGACATTAATGAGGACTTTAAGTTCACATAAATTATTAATCATTTACATTTAAATCATTACCATATTTTTTCAAAGTTTTATGTGAGCTTCTTTTTGGTGTGCAAAGATAATAGTTTCTCAAGTGGATATCCCGCTAGATTAGTGGGGTTTGATTTTGTATAAGTACTAAATTCCATATAATTGTGTGGTGAAAGTTCCCATGGTTGGTGTTATGCATGTAGAATGATAACAAAAATTTGGAACCACTTCTATTCCCATTATGGTTCGAGTGTGGTAAAGAACCATTTTTATTAGCATCTGAGTCACCTGTACTTCCTTTTTCCACTTGCAATGCTCAAGTGACATTTACCTTGATGCTAACTTCATGACATGATATGTTATTTGACTATATCACATGAAATGTTCCAGGTACACTGGGAGCCTCAATCTCCCTATTTTTGTGTTGTCATGATGTCAAGATTTTTTTTTTGGGGGGGATGAGGTACTTTGTAGCTATATCTCAACAGAGAGATCAAACGGATTAGGGAATATCCTATCTCCAATCCAAGTAAAGAGGATGAGCTATTATACTAAGACCAAAATTGGCTAACTTGTCAACTAGTTTGTTTCCTTCCTTATGGACATGGAAGTGGAGGGTACATATAATTTTGGATAGGATTTTTGCATTATTACATATGAAAGCTTCTAACCTCCAAATATTAGAGGCATTGGATGAATTTGAACCACATTGAATTTTGTAGAAGATGTTGATAAAAGCCTTGGAATCTTTCTAATAATCATCCTATAAATTTTTTTATGGATACCAATTTAGAAACCCTATTATTTACTAGTTTCATCACAATGATTGGTGTTGAGGCATATTCAGATTTTGGGGTGTTGGGGTAGCATCGGATGTGCTCTAGCCCCCAAAATTTGTGGAGGAGCTAGAGTACATGAGATCTCCAAGACCTAGAAAGAGTTTAGAATAATTCCATCAAGTTTAAGTTTTATTCAAATAATTAATCTTTTTAATTAAGGACCCTAAGTCTAACTTAGGAAAATTAAAAGATTAAAGCAAATTAATTAAACATGTCATGATAATGACTTAAGTGACGGAGATCAAGAAACTTATAATCTTAGCCGTCGATTAGAGATTAGATCACGGCCGTTGGTTTCCCGACGAGAAAAGTATAAGAGAATGGATTGGGGTCAGTTGGAGGACACACATTGGAAGAGCATTGAAGCTAAGTTGAGATTCTAGGGCGTGGTTTGCTAAGAATTTCAGAAGTGTTTCAGCTGCAGCGAGGGGAAGTATTAGCAAGAGGGATGGTTTGATCCCAGGCCAAGAGTACAACGAGGGCAGAGAAGGAGCATTCCAGAGCAGCATAGAGGCAAAAACTACGCAGTCCAGCCAAGAGCCTAGCAGGGGTAGCGCAGAGGTAGCAGGATCCAAGCAAGGCTGACGCAGGCCTAGTTAGGGAAGTGCAGGGAAATGTAACCCCTTCTAGGGTGACGCAGGTCCTTCCTGAGCAACATAGAGGTTGACGCAAGCCAGTCAAGCTAACGCAGAGGGATTTAGACAGCGTTGGGGTTTCCAGAGGCCAGAATGGGATTGAGTTCTTTAAATCCCATTTGAGGGTGTGAATCAATCATTTTTTTTTGTCTCTAGGATAGAGGTATTGCTGCCATTTATATTTATTTGTCGGGTTAACCAATTTTGGTGCTCAGGATTGTTGTACTTAGAATATGCATAATAATAAAAAACCTCCAGAAGCTAGCAGCACTGGTTTTCCCTCATTGGGTTTTTCTGGGGACATTTGTCTAGAAAATCCCTGTGTGTCACTTTATCTATGAGTATGTTATTTAGTATTTGATCCGTATGTGTAGGTTGTTAACTTTATTTACTTTGATGTTAATTTTGAATATTAAGATTAATAACTTATGTAAGTAGGAGAAGTAAATCAAGATTTAACAGTAGGGTTTCTTAAGTTTAAGAATTTTTCACATGGTATCAGAGCCATTGCAGATCAAGCTGGATCTCCAGCAAGACGGCTGAAGAAATCTGTGTTGCAGAAAGCAGCAACAGCAACAGAGAAACTGCAAAAGGTAGCGCAGCACCAGAAGGATGCAGGGGTAGAAAGATCCACTCAAGGGCTGATGCAGTCCCAGCTGGGTGACGCATAGACAACCCAGTGCCTTCCAGAGGGATGCAAGAGCAACCTGCACTATGCAGTCACTACGCAGAGGCTGCACTGAGCCAGTCTGCTCATGCAGAGGCCATCCAGGGTGATGCACTTCAGTAATTGATTGCTATGCAGAGTGTCGTGATCCGGAAGCTGAGTTGCAGATCTTCAATAGTTGCTGGTGGGGTGAAGATTTTGCTGCTGCAGAATTAAGCCTAAGCTAAGTTGAAAAAAGCGGGAGGATAAAAATTGCTCAACAGATTTCATTGCTAAAAGAAATATGAGGATCAATCGTAGGGTGACCAAAGAGAGTTGATTCGTTTTGTTTGGCATATTTCTAAGGAGGAAATAAGTCGTCAGAGGGATAAGAGGTTTTCACCAAGGACCCTAAGTCTAAGATTTAGTTGAGAAGCAAGGAGAGGAAGATATGTTTCGACAAAGTAGATCTTAGCAGATGGCGCCTCATAGATTGTGTGATTAGGATAGGTTGGACGACCTGTCCAACTTTGTTATCTTGAAGGCCAGAATCCTAGTAATCATGGAGGCATACGACTTGAGGGAGCATGTATAGAGTGTCTTGGCTACACCAACCAATGCAAAACTCCTGGCAGAGCATAATGAATCAGCGACACATGCCAAGCGCTTCATCATGGACGAGGTTAAAGATCATGTGGTACCACAAATAGCCGAGAAGAAGATGGCTAATTAGATGTGGAAAACTTTAACCACATTGTATCAAGGGAAGTCTGTCCAGAGGAAGATGCTTCTGGAGAACCAACTGAGCTTATTTATGATGACAAAGGGAGAGGAAATTGATCCTTGCCTATTCATACTGTAGTCGATCTGGGATCAATTGACTAGCATGGGTGTCAAGGTGGAGGATGATGTCATGGTGAGGACTGCTCTAAATGCAGTCACGTAGGACTGGGAAACATTTGTCCAAAGAATTTTGGGTAGAGTGGACCTTCCTAACCGAAACGATATATGGGCTATCCTCCAACAAGAGGAGATCCGTTGAATGACCAAGAGGCAAACCAGCACCGGAGCGGGCAAGGTGAAGGAGGAGGAAGAGGAATATGAAGCCCTGGAATCAAAGAAGCAACAAGGGAAAAATAAGCATGATCAATCAAATATCAAATGTTTCCAATGTGGCGAACTTGGACACTTCACCAACAATTTTTCTCAAAGGAAGAAGGGCAAGGAAGCTTCTAGTTCCAAGGTTGTTGTAGCAGATGATGACGTAGACATGAGTGCTCGTGAACCAAGGAGGTGGGGCGATATTAATCTATAAAGTAGCTACAGAGTGGTGGTAGGATCCTATAGTAGCCCAACTCTTGGATCACATCCGTGCTATTGGAGCCTTAAGACAATAGCAAGGAATGAATGGAGCAGTGGGTACAAAGATGACAGATGAATCAAAGGTAGAGGCTGAGACGTTGGAGAGGGAGCAACGCAGTGAAGATGCAGCAACAACATAGAGGTAGCAGCACAGAGGAGGCATGCTTAGGCAGTGCAAAGCTGTAGCAGCGTAGTGGGTTCAAGAGGACAGCGCATAGCAGTAGCCTATGAAGCTTCAGTGATGAGATGCAGCCCGATTGAATTTTTTGTCATTGTGCAGGGGTCCTTTAGTTGCTTACTCTCAGCAACTAAGTTGCAGTGTAACAGTTGGCAGCACGATGCAACAATTTGAGAGGGAGCTGCAGTTCGGATGTAGCAGTGACGGTCGCAGAGTCATGGGCAACAACGCAGTGATGTAGGGCATCAGGCCAAGCATCAACTAGAGACCAATACCAGATATCAGAGCAGTGCTTCAGGGTGAAGTGTATTGCTAAAGCACATTCCTCGCTAAGAGGGAGTGTTGAAATTTTGGGGTGCTAGGGTAGCATCAGATGTGCTCTAGCTCCAAAAATTTATGGAGGAGCTAGAGTACATGAGATCTCCAATACCCAAAAAGCATTTAGAAGAATTCCATTATGTTTTAAGTTTTATTCAAATAATTAATATTTTTAATTAAGGACCCTAAGTCTAACTTAGGAAAATTAAAATATTAAAGTGAATTAAATTAAACATGTTATGAGAATGACTTAAGTGACGCGGATCAAGCAACTTCTAATCTTAGCCATCGATTAGATATTAGATCACGGCCAACGAGAAAAGTATAAGAGAAGGGCTTGGGGTCAGTTGGAGGACACACACACTGGCAGAGCACTGAAGCTAAGATGATATTCTAGGGCGTGGTTTGCTACGAATTTCAGAAGTGTTTTAGATGCATCAAGGGGCACTATTAGCAAGCGGGATGGTTTGATACAACGCCAAGAGTACAACGAGGGCAGAGAAGGTGCATTCCAGTGCAGTGCAAAGGCAGTAGGAGCCAAGCAAGGTTGACGCAGGCCTAATTAGGGCAGCACAAGGGTAGCGTAACTTATTCTAGGGTGATGCAGGCCCTTCTTGAGCAACGCAGAGGTTGACGCAGGTGAGTCAGGCTGATAGAGAGGGATTCAGAGCAGTGCTAGGGTTTCCAGAGGCTGGAAAGGGAATGAGTTCTGTAAATCCTGTTTGAGGGTGTGAATCAGTCATATTTTTCTGTCTTCGGGATAGAGGTATTGCTACCATTTATATTTCTCTGTCGGGTTAACCAGTTTTTGTGCCCAGGATTGTTGTACTTAGAATCTGCATAATAATAAAAACCCTCGAGAAGCTAGCAACACCAATTTTCTTGCATTGGGCTTTTCCGGGGACATTTGTCCAGAAAATCCTTCTATGTCACTTTGTCTATGAGCATGTTATTCAGTATTTGATCTGTATGTGTAGATTGTTAATTGTGTTTACTTTGATGTTAATTCTGAATATTCCAATTAATAACTTATGTAAGTAGGAGAAGTAAATCAAGGTTTAACAGTAGGGTTTCTTAAGTTTAAGAAATTTTCACAAGGCCTATGCAACCTATTTAAATGTGTAGCATCTTTCCATTGGCATTGTGAACGACTCCACTATAACTAGATTTGCCTAGGTTTCATTTCGAGGCTCCATTGAAGTTGAGTTTGATAATGTTTCTAGAGAGAGGGATAAAATAGAAAGGCTATAAAGGACAAAGTTGAGGATTGAGGGAGTATTCCCTAAATAACCAGGGGAGATACCCATATTGGCTATATAGTGATTCTTTTAGGTTGATTGCATTCCCAATATTTGAAGGACCAAGGAAGAGAGGAAATAGTTTCCCTTAACTTAATTAGAATTAATTTCCAAATAAAGTATGTAGAGGCTCTAAAATTCTTGATTGTATGTCTATTTTTCTCCTTCCAAATATTCCATAGGATGAATCCTAGGATGTGTTTCCATGCTCCGTTAACAATGGGATTAGTGAAAGGGTAATCATGTAGGAATTTTAAGGTGGAGAGACCATTGTTTTGGATCTTTTCAGTTTGTTGAAAGAACATAGAAAAGTTGTCCAAAATAGAAGCAAAGAAGCTACAAATATAGCAAAGATGATTGATACTTTTGAAATTGGTGGAACAAAGGAGACAAATTGAGGATCCCTAAAAGCTAAAACTTCGGATCTTGTCCTATGTAACAGTTTTATTCCATGATAAGTTTCATAGAAAAAGAGTAATTTTAGGCTAATGCTTAAGGTTCCATATCTACTACCATTTGATTTGATCCTCTTCATCGCTATTTCTTGTGAGAAGACTACAATATTTAGAGAGGTTAAAATTACCCGAAGGATGATAGCCCCAATAAAGAATGTTGTAATTTCCATGGACCATAATCCTTATGTTTACTAATTCTTGTTTAGTAAATTTACTTTAATTTTTGGAGGGAGGCTTAGTCCATTCCTCACTCAACTTCTGATTATGTTATTTTGAAGTGCAAAGGGATGATTCCTATCATTTTTTACTAAGGCTTGGCCCCTAGAGATGAGAGAGTCCTAGATTGGGTGGAATTGCTCATTTTAGGCTAATTTTGGTCATTTATGTCACAAGTCATCACAAAAAAAAAAAAATATATAGTTTATTCCTAAACATTAGGGGAATACTTATGTTTCCACATTATGCTCCATAAAGCCTCTAGGTTCTTGATCCATCTCCACTATTTTTTAGCACTTAAGGCTTTGTTGAGAATGCCTAGATCATGAAGGTCAGGGTATCTTTCTTTTCTCAAACAACATATGTTATGCCATGCTACTAGGGCCCATTTTTTTGTCTCTTTTGGCACTCCCCCAGAGGAAGCTATGATGAATTTTTATGGCCTTCCATGGTACATGGAAGATATGTGGGGAGGGATTGAAGGAAATATTTAAGAAATATTACATGACATGATAAATTGAGCGATATAAAGGTCCAACATAAGAGTTTGGCTTCAAATTTTAGAAGAATAATTTCCTATAATTTCTACCTAAGAGGGTTTCTAGTTAAAGGATCCCCTAGGTATTTAGATGGAAGAAAGATCCTTTGAAAACAAATCAAATGAGAAATTTTAATTTGGATATAAAGTTGGGTATTAAAGAATAATATTTCAAAGTTTTCCTTGTTAATGAATGTTTCAAAAAAATCACAAAAATATTGAAGGGAATTTTTAGGAGTGGTTTCTTTAACTGTGGGGATACCCAAGAGAAGAGAATCATCCAAAAAATGTTGGTGTGAAGAAGAGAGATCATGGGAACCTAAAGGAAGACATTTTCGTTATCCAAAATATGGGGTTGAGTTGATATATTTACCCAACCCTTCAGCCATAAGAAGAAATACATAGGGAGAAATTTGGTCTCCTTGCCTGATACACCTCGAGGGGAAAAAGGTGGGAGAGAGAGAGACATTAATTAGGATTTAGAAGAAAATTTTCGAGTTGAGGAAAAGAACCCAATGAATCCATCTTTTAGCAAACCCAAAAGCAATGAACATGTGGAAATACATTTCCATATTAATTTGTCAAAGGCCATTGACATATCAAGTTTGATGAGTATACTTGGAGACTTGTTGGAATTGAGTGAGTACATGTGTTCATGTGATAGGATAATGTTGTTCATGATTTTCCTTCCTTCCATATCTCCTATTTTCTTTAGGGAGATAAGTAAAAGGATAATGGGTTTAATTTGATTATTGATGACTTTAGATTATTTTATAAATAACAGTACATAGTGAAATGGGCCAAAATTTTGAGGGAGAATCAACCGGGATTTTTAAGGAATGAGAGATATAAAAGTAGCATCAAGGGATATAAAGGACAGATGATTAGTGTTAAGAATATTCTACTAATTTCCAAATATCATATCTAATAATTTCACAACAAGCCTGGTAGAAATCGGTAGTGAACTTGTCAGGGCCCACAGGCTTGAATTTAGGCATCTCCATCATTTTTGCTTCCACTTCCTACATGATGATTTCCTTCAGAAGGAGATCTTTATGTTCCCTTATTTTAAGTTTAGGAATGTGATTAGTTATTTTCCATATATCAAGCCTTTTGTCCTAAATTTTTTCCATGAGTATGGCTTGGAAATGATTCAATAGTTCTTGGGATATTGCATTATGTATTTCCATATCTTATTGATTGGATGTTTTTATGCTTGATAGCCTAATATTTATCCTATGGTTGATCATGGATCTATGGAAAAAAAAAAATTAGTATTTTTCCCTCTCATTTAGCCATTGCACCTTGTATTTTTGCTTCTAAAGTATTTCCTCTTGCTTCAATCTTCCTTCCTATTGGAGGTGAGTAACTACTTCTTAATGTTCTAATTTCTCAGAGCTTCCATTTGCTATTTTTTCTTGGACAATAGCCATCTCTTATTCTAGATTTATTTTTTCTTCGTGGATGTTACCACAGTCTTTAATATTCTTGTCCTTCATTTTCATTTTGAGATATTTAATTACTGTTAGAATCGATACATAAGGGTCCCAGGAAAATGATCTCATTCTCTTCACTACTTTTCCACATTGGAGAGAAATTTTGGATGCCTTGAATATAAAGCCTCAAATTTGAAAGGCATGTTCCCAGGACTACCAAACTATTCCATTAACAATTATATGGGCCAATGATATGAACCATAGCAAGGGAGGATAAAAGCTTCAAAATTTATACATGAAATAAAGAGATACTCTCCAATAAGGAATCTATCTAGCCTTGAAGCTATTTGAGAGAGGCCCCTTTTCTCATCATTCCAAGTGTATAAGCCGTTATAAGTAATCAAATCTATAATTTTTGAGTTGTTGATGAAATCTAAAAAGAGAGGGTTTTTTTCAGATAGGCTACGAATCCCACCTTTCATTTCATTAAGATTATTGATCATGTTAAAATCCCCACCTAAAATCCGATTGTTTTCCCTAAAATATTAGATGATTTTTTAAGGTTTTGAAGGAATATATTTTTATTAGCATGAATACTAGGGACATAAAATTTGGTTATGAAACTTGAACTACTGGAAGCAATAGTCTGAAAGTTGGAAGTTAGGATTCTGTGCTGAGAAAACGGATCTCAAAGAGTGAATGAGGAAGGGTTCCATGAGATGGAAATTCCTCCTAATGATCCTTATGCATCTTATGCTAGATAATCACAGTTTCTGAAAATAAAATTTCCAAGCTTAGTGAGAGACTCGAAAGAAAAATTTGCTTCCAAAATCATCATGATATCAAGGTGTTCTTGATGTATTTTACTTTCTAGGAATATTTTCTTCAATTTCACATTAATACCTATCTTATTCCACAAGATAACCTTCATTCATGATATTGAGAGTAGGGTTCAAAGATGGCATCCATTGGTGACACCCTACCAATGTTCCCCAAGTAATCCTCTAGGTCTTGTAGTAATTAACTATTGCTCTTCTTCCTTTTTTCTTTGGTTCCATTGGAATATTAAATTGGTCCTTTGGAGCATTTATTTTGACTCCATGAGAGGAAAAACAAGAGTTGTGAATAGGGGTATTGCTTGATTTCTGAGCTTGAAAAAGAATTAGATCTTGATTTCGAATGTATACTCTAGTGATCATTTAAACTTTCTCTTTGGGAATGGTTGTTGGGTTTTTATTTCTCCACTCCACTATAAGAGATACCATAGAAATGTTATGCAATTCTATTTCCTCAAGATATTTAGAATTGATAATTCTTTGTGGTGTTATCGTCCATTTCTAGGTCTTCCTAGTAGTTTTTTACTTTTGAATTTTCTTGTGAGTCTTTTTTTTACCGTGGTTGTTGCTAACTAGTTATACCAATCTCTACCATTTTGGGATTTTATCCTTCATTGACGATATTATTTCCTTCTAGTTGTTGGAAGATTATGTACCAGTTAAGACCCACTACATTTTCAGAAGTTGGTTTCATTTTTATTAGTGATTTTGGTAAACCTTTCTTGATCCAAGGATGAATTTACTTGCACATTTTGTTGGACTATTTTTGTTGGGAAAATTCCTAGAATAGATGGTCATATACATGGAATTATTGTCGTCTAAATATGATTTTCCCATAGTCTATTGGTTGTTCCCATGTTTCATTTTCAGTGCTCAATTGAATGATATCTGGAAGGGGTTTGGATATGTCTAAGTTAGCACAAAGGTAGGCGTAGGAAGTGTATTGACCTTGCTTTGTAGTTTTTGAGATCATAACAAAATGCCCTATGGCATTGCCAATTCTTTCAAGGATATAGGGATCCCAAACTCTTGTGGTAGATAATAAAAATGGATTTATAATGGGGCCAACAACAAGTCTCCTTTGTCAGAGTGCAATCTTTGAATTGATGGCTTTATGAATAACCCATCCAAATCCTTGAAATATGGTTCTCCATAAAATATGTTGTCTCTATCCTCTATGTTGTTGAATATGGCTGAGAAGAAACTCTTAGAACCAAAATTGAGATTAACATCCCTTTTGAGTGCCCAATTCTTCCAAATATAACTAAGTAAAGTTTTTTTGAGGGCCAAAGGCTTGCACATTTTTATATTATAGTTTTCTCTAGCATATATTAACTTTTTCCTGATTTTTTTGAGGCGATTTCCAAGAGGGGTGTTTTGGCCATCTCAGGGAGAAAGGAACCCATACTGTTTGGATCATTGATTGTTAGAGTAGCAGAAGCATCTGTTGTGGCTTTGTTTTTGGTTTTGCTAGATGGATTCATCTTTGGCTAAGATTTTTGAGCTAAGAAATTGTTGAATTTTCCTAATGAAGCAATATGGTTAGATTTTGAAGTGATGACATTTCTAAAGGAGGGGCCTTATCCAGCCACAGGTGGACATTCCAAACCCTATGATATGTCAATAGCGCTACTCAATCATTCCAAAACCTAGGATATGTAAATAGTGCTACGGAACCATCAATAAATCGAAAACTTGCTTGTTTTGAAGTTTAAAACGTAATTACTTAAAATGTGTTCTATTCTTGTAAGTTTAATCTTTGTTTATGTACAATGTACAAAATTATGTGAAAAAAGTAATAAATTGTTTAGATGATCAATTAAGCATTGCAATAAGCGTAAATCCATTAACAACATAGAAATGATGACAACAGTTTCAAGTAATGATGCATCATCCAATTTGATCACATTTTATTTGAAATGTTAAATTTTGTTGTAAAACAATGGAATCAGTCCATATCGACCCAAAAATTATTCCATTAATAAACCTCACTGACCTATATGCATGAGATATGTATCAGTGCAAAAAGTAACAAGAGCAAGAGCAACATCTGGCTGATCTTCAGCAGGCTATCTAATATCATGAAATTAGAAGGAATGTTGGTCTTCAAAGAGGTCGCTCTTAACACCAAAAAATAAATCATTTGTCTGGTTCACCAGATCATCAAGGAGATTATCTGTATGACCCATCCCTGGAAACATATCATCCGTATCAGTCGGACTTGAGAGTGGAAATATATGAGGATCGAAATCATTTGAAGTTTTCATCAGGTCATCAAAGAGATTAGCTCTATAACTCATTTCTTGAAAGACATCACATGTAGGGGTTGGGCATGGTGGTGGACGGATGGGTTGGGCTCTATTCACCTCTTTTCAGCTAATGTTGTTATGCGAACAGTGGGGATCATTTTTTCTCAATATAAGGGTGGAAAACCATTTATGCTAACCCTACTCTACTATTAACTGTTATTGGGTGGTCATTTTATCGCTGGTAGTCTTGGAGGACTGTCAAGCTTTCGCACACCATCGTGAGGGTTTCCTCAGTGATGCACGAATCTATCAATTTTATGTGCAATGGAACCCAACGATGTTGGCGAGGTGACACATAGGAGAACATGTTTCTTCAATGTGGCACCCTCATATCATTGCACATTTCATTCGATAAGGTTAATTTTTCCTTCTTACAGAGTCCCGTCTCTCGTGTTGGGTTCCTTTAGACCTATTTCGTAATTTCCTTTACACCTATTTTTGTTACTAAGTGGTTGTGTGGTGGTTCAAGCTCTCAGGCACTTAAATATGGTTTTATCGGCGGCCCTTTGGAGCCAAAACTATCCCACCGAACCACCTACAGTCATGGTATCCTCGACGAGTGCTTTTAATTTTATTTTTCCTTGAATTAAAAATTTATTTATCAATCTCTTTCTTAGACATATTTTTCTTTTTCTTTTTCAGGCATGGTTAGTACTTCAAATTCACTACCCAGCCAAGTATTTGGGTTCAATTCCTTTTGAAGACAAGCTTTCTGACGAAAATCCATTTTCTTTTTCCATGTAACTATTATGTAACTGTTTCATTTAAAAGAAATAATAAGACTTTAACGAGAGTGAGGCTACTATAGGTTTATGCTTTCGTATATCCCTAGCTCTAACTACAATGAGTTTTTGTTCTACATGAAGGAGAACAACAACAATTTTCCCTAATATTTAGGTGAGGACTTGTTTCGTGACATATGCCTTATTTTTCTAGCTTGTTTATGTATAGGGAAAGGTAATGGGGTTTTCTGTGTGACCCCCTTTTTGTTTTATGGTCTTTTTTTATATGTAGGTGTAGGTAAAATGGTTGAGCTGATATGTGATTCTTGTCTTACTTCCACTTGGGCATACTCTGCCTCCAATCCCGTCGTCTTTTGATTTTAGGTAGGTCAAGTTTGATTTATTTCTGGCTCAACGCGACCCATTATGAGCTGGATGTGTCTGTTTAATCGTACTTAACATTTAGGATTATACAAAAATGTTGTAGAAATAGTTCTCAAAAAATTTTCTATAAAGGCATGATGCGTTTTTGTTGGGTTCTTTGGGTTCTTTTTTTTTTTTTTTTACAAGGGCTTCTGACCCAAACAAAATGTGGTAAATTTATATGTATTTATTTGGACCTGTTGGTTGTAATGGACACAAAATTTCAAGCTAGAAGAGACTAGCTGACCTATAGATCGATCTTATGGTTTTGTTGGATAACTAGTTGTTATTTCACAGTAATGTGATGTATTTCCTCAGTATTATTGATGGTTCTTATACATTTATTTTCATGTACACATAGCCATGAATATGTGTAGCTAACTATCATATAATACCTTTGGTGGTTGTCTATTATTATGCTTTCGTCAATCTGGTTCATGAGTTCAGGTCTCAGAAAGAAAAATATTTTGTAGATGTGTTTCTGCCCCTACTCTAGCATTTCAATCAAGCATGTTCCTTAATTCGTCCTTAACAATTTTTATTTTTCTTTAGACTTGAGTTAGAAATTATGGCGTTGAATATATTAACTCTAAATCAAATAAGACTATAGGTTTTCATGTCAATATTGTTTCTCTTTGTAATATATATATATCCACTAGTGCACCACCACTGAGGCTTGTCATGAAAAAACTCCTTTCCTAGTCTCTACAGTTATTATTAATTAGACCTATATCCCTCCCAAGGAGATCCATTACTATGAAGAGTCCTACACGAAATGTCTTAAGTTTTCTACCAGTTGAACCCCAAAATTGCTTCTTTTTTACAACCCTTTTTCTTTCCATTTTCCTCCTTTTAACATTCATAACTTTAATTTGGGAATTAGTTCACAAGGCTTATGGAATATCATGTACTTGATCATCTTCTATTTCATAAATGACAATGTTTTTTTTTTTTTTTTAGCTTAATATTTACATTGGCTACAAAATTATTGTGATTCTGCAACTAATGTATGATTTTGCAGTTGAGTCCAAGGTTTGATAGGTTCTGAAGATCTAGCCGAGGAACGGGGCATATGGGTAGGTGGAAATCAGCTAGTACAACAATTTTTTCCTACCTTCATAGCATGGATTGATAAAGAAGACACCCTAGTAGCTCGGTCAAAGGAAAAGTCAACCATCACAGGATGTGAAGTAGGCGAGCGAGATGCATATTTTTAGCCTCATCATTTTTTTTGTTGATAGAAAATCATGAGAGGATCACGTTATCTTATCTTTCAAAGTTAATTTTATCTAGTTTCGATTAGCATAAGGCGTAATTCTCAGAAACATTTATTGCGTAGGATTTTATAAATATGCCTCTCAGCATAGCAAATACAAACTTGGATTTTACATTGTAAACACTCTGCTTTATACAAAATCTACTTTCAATCCTTATTTCTTTGTTGTGTGATTGCAATGTGTGGATTATAATATTTTGAGGGCATCATACTGATACCCGCTTCTTGTAGGAGGTCCCCCTCGAGATATTAAGGTTTCCTTTTAACTGTAATTAGTATTTCATTTTATGTTTTCTGTAAGATTTTGTTAACTTAATTCTTGATTTTAAATGCGAGCCTAAGATTGTTTTCATAGTAAGTTGTTCTAATCTTTTTTATTGTTGAGTGTATAGAGATCTCTTGTGCACATGGACAGAGCATAGGTTTACATATATCAGTAACATAGCTTTACATTTTAGTTATATAGATAGGATTTTAATTTGCAGAGGTAATTTTTCTTTCTGTCAAGAGTAGATTCATTTGCAGTGTGGTTTCAATTGAAGCAAGTGTGATTTCAATTTAAAGCATAGTGTGGTTTCAATTTAAGCAAAGTGTGATTTCATTTTTAAAGGATGTGTGGTTTTATTTTAAAGCAAGGGTGGTGTTATTTCATTTAAAGTAAAGTGTATGTGTAATTTCATTTAAAATAAATTGTACGTGTAATTTTATTTAAAATAAATTGTATGTGTAATTTAATTTAAAATCAAAAGAGTGTGTTTGATTGAATTTTAACAAGTCACTACAAGAAAAAAGGACATTGGTGAGGGGCGAAAAATGTCACCATAAGCTCATTGGTGACGGTAAAAAGAGCCTTCATCACCAAAAACTGAACGTCACCAAAGGTGGCGTCGCCGAAAGTATAGGTGTTGTAGTGACATTCAAGGTTCGTCACCAATAATGATTTATAATGACGGATAGTGACCGTCACAATTTCATACGAGCAATGGCGATGGACAATAACCTCCGTCATCAAAAAGTTGAACGTCACCAAAGGTGGTGTTGCCAAAAGTATGTGTTGTGGTGACATTCAAGGTCCATCACGAATATTGATTATAATGACGGAAAGTGACCGTCACCATTTCATATGAACAACAATGATTTATTGTGATGGACCTTCCATGGACGTCACTATTGGTGCATATATATGGTGACGTTCATTGACCGTCACTATTTCATATTTGGTGATGGTCAAAAAATGTCATGATAAGTTCATTGGTGACTTCAAGGTCTGTCACGAATAATGACTATAATGACAAACAATGACCCTCACCATTTCATATCAACAACAACGATTGATGGTGACGGGTTTTTCATGTTCGTCACTATTGATGCGTATATATGGCGGCGTCGTTGACCCTCACCATTTCATATTTTGGTGAAGGTTGAAAAATGTCACCATAAGCTCATTGGTGATAGTCAAAAGAGCTTCGTCACCAAAAATTGATCGCCGCCATTCCATATGAATATCAGGGCACGATGGAATCGAACCACCAACCTCCTGCTTGTAAAGCAGGTGCTCTTCCATTGAGCTAGAACCCTTTAAAGAATTAGAATCCAGTGAAGAGATATACAAATCAGGACTGAAAAAGTGTGCGAATACTGTGATATGAATTTCCAAGTTAATCATCTGAAGTCTGAAGTGGTGTATATCTGCATAGAGAGAAAGTAAAAGAAAGGAAGGTAAATCGTGAATTGCCAAGTTAATCATCTGAAGTCTGAAGTGGTGTATATCTGCATAGAGAGAAAGTAAAAGAAAGGAAATCAGATTTACCTTCATATTCTTAGTATTCAAAAGAAAGTAATATATATATTTCAAGTGAATATGAAGAAGAAGTAGTGTCTTGACTAAACCAAGGAAAATATAACCAAGTTCTCTAAATGTTGGAGCAAATCAATGTAAGACGATGAAAATATAAAGGATCAGCATTGGAAGCAGTCAAAGAAGCAGTGGTGAGGCCTTGGAAGCATTCATAGGTCAAGGGTCTATGTCCTAGTCATGGTACTTGTCATTTGAAGATCTATAAGAAGAATTTCTCGTGGGTTTTCCTCTCTAAGAGGGAGAGGTTTTGCCCTCACTCTAGGAGCCTAACTTTGTGTCTTTTGTATTTTGGTAATTGACTTGATGAAAGACTAAATAAGCTAAGCAAGAGAAGACATAAGTAACTCAAGTAAACTCACAAGTAATTATCAAGAAGAGAATTTGAATTAATCTCCAGCCCTACAAATTCTCAACACATAGATCACCTTTTTGAAAGTTGAAACACCAAACCATCCATTACCAAAATACAAAAGACACAAAGTTAGGCTCCTAGAGTGAGGGAAAAACCTCTCCCATGAAAGAATAAACAAGTTAAGCAAGAGAAGACATAAGTAACTCAAGTAAACTCACAAGTAATTATCAAGAAGAGAATTTGAATTAATCTTCGGCCCTACAAATTCTCAAAACATAGATCTCCTTGTTGAAAGTTGAAACACCAAACCATCCATTTTTGTTGTTTAAGGTTTTTCATGTGTAGCTATATTTTCCTGTTGAATGGGAGGGCATCACAAAAACATACTTTCCCTAGTATTATCTTGAGTATAGATAAGACCTTCTCCAACAATAAAGGCTAATAGACGTATACTAGTTTCCCTGAGTTCTAAATCTACACCTTGCATAACATTTAGTCATGTCACTCGGTTCTTTGCAAGATGGCACATAAGATTAATGGGTAAGGAACCTTGCATAACATTTAGTCATGTCACTTGGTTCTTTGCAAGATGGCACATAAGAGTAATGGGTAAGGAAGATTTCATCGACTCACATAATAAGCTTGAAAATTGCCACAAATATCTTGGATTTATTCCTTAAAGAATTCAATCTCTAGAGTAGTTGATTGTCAATATTGGCGCAATGTTGTGTAACCAGCTCCAAAAAGAGAAGAAAAGAGATATGAACGCCTTAGAAATAAGCCACTTCGAGGGGGCAACCTCCAATACATTACATGAATGAACAATTCTTGGATGATACAATTTACAAAACCTCCTTTCTATATATAGGAGTCCATGGGGCCATAATGTAATCCTGGTGGGCCACAATGTAATCCTAGCCGACCTAACAATAATAATTTAAGGGCACAATAATAACAAAATGGGGGTTACAAGGGTACAATAATAACAATGAGGGGGTTACACTAACAACAATAAGGGACTATACTAGTAATATAGGGACCTAACATGCCCCTCTCCTTCAAAAAAAGTGTTGTCCTCAACGCTTGAGTAGCTATGGGTGCTTTTGTATAAAATTCTCATCCTCCCATGTAGAATCTTCAGTGGGTAAGTTCTTCCACTTGATGAGATACTCTGAAATTGATCGATTCCGTAGCTGTCAAGTTCTTGTTTCCATGACCGCTTCAGGTTCCAATATGATTTTCCTTCCTCATCAAGTTCTGGCAATATTGTTTGAACTGGAAGATTTTCACCTATAACCTTCTTTAAGCATGAAACATGGAAAACTGGATGTACTCGCGAAGAAGCAGGAAGCTCCAATTTGTATGCCATAGTACCAATCTTTTGCAACACCTTGTAAGGACCATAGTACTGTGGCGATAATTTATTATCCTTCTTAGCTTGCTTGAGGGACATTTGTTTATATGGTTGTAGCCGTAAAAATACCCAATCTCCTACATCAAAACTTCTCTCGCTACGATGTTGATCTGCCTGTTGTTTCATTCAATTTTGTGCCAAATTTAGGTTATCCTTTAAGAGTTGGAGAACCTCTTACTGATGCTCGATGTGATCTTCCACTGCTTGAACCTTCGAATTTTCCCTTAAAGATGATGTGATGGATGGTGGATGATATCCATAAAGTGCCATAAATGGGGTCATTTTTTCTGGAGTATGGAAGGAAGTGTTATACCACCATTCAGCAAGAGGTAACCACTTGACCCATTGTGTTTGTTTATCAGATACAAAACAACGAAGATATCCTTCCAAACATTTATTTACTTTCTCAGTTTGACCATCAGATTGAGGATGATAAGATGAGCTATGAGCTAATTGAGTACCCAAACAAGAAAATAACTCCGTCCAAAAATTTCCAGTAAAAATGGGATCTCTGTCGCTCCCAATAACCCTTGGGCTTCCATGTAGCTTTTGAATTCTGTCCATAAATGTAGTAGCAACTGTACTTGCTTTAAATGGATGAGATAATGCACAAAAGTGTGCATACTTGGTAAGTCTATCAACTACCACCATGATGACACTCTTTCCTTCGGACTTAGGTAAACCTGTGATAAAATCCATTAAAATCTCCTCCCAACGTTGACTTGGAATGGATAAAGGTTGTAGAAGTCTCAGGGTCTTAATTGTTTCAAATTTATTCTGCTGGCAAACCAAACATTCCGCCACAAACTTTTGAATATCAGATTTAAGGCCATCCCAAAAAAAATATTTCTTCACCCTGTGGTAAGTTTTTAAAAATCCTGAGTGTCCTCCTAAAGGAGAAGTGTGCAATTCCAGAAGAATCTTTTGTTTTAGTTGGGAATTCTTACAAAGATATAAGCGATCTTTGTACCATAAGGAATCATTTTTCCAACTAAATGTATCGGATGTACTAGGATCTTGCTGCAACTTTTGAATGAGTGTCCATACATCTTTGTCCTTCTTCCATTCATCTCTTGCTTCGGTTATCCAATCTGGTTGGATAATAGAAATGGCACAAAGCAATGCTTCCACCTCTTCATTCTTTCTTGAGAGTGCATCTGCAACAACATTAAGCTTTTCCTTTTTGTAGATTATTTCAAAGTCATAACCCAACATCTTTGTGACCCATTTTTGCTGCTCTTCTGAAGATAGTCTTTGTTCCAAAAAGTGTTTAAGACTATCATGATCAGTTTTTACCTTGAAATGTCTTCCCATTGGGTAAGTTCACCATTTCTTTAGTGCATGCAGTATTGCTAACATTTCCTTCTCATAAATAGGTTTTTGTAAATACTTTCCTTTGATTGGACGACTTTCAAAAGCAATGGGTCTTCCTTCCTGCATTAAAACCGCACCAATTCCATTTCTTGAGGCATCACATTCCACAATAAAGGTTTTTGTGAAGTCTGGCGTAGCTAAGACCGGTGCTAGGCACATTGCCTCTTTAAGATGTTCAAAGGCCTTAGTTGCTTCAAGAGTCCATGAAAATGCATCTTTCTTCAATAATGTTGTTAGAGGTGCTGCTATTCTCTCATAATTCTTAACAAACTTGCGATAATAGCCTGTTAACCCGAGAAATCCTCGCAACTGCTTTATTGTCTTGGGAAATTTCCATTCCTTAATGGCTTTAATTTTGTTAGGGTCTACTTTAACACCCTCGTGAGATATAATATGACCCAGATATTCCACCTCTTGTACTCCAAAGAAACATTTGGATGTTTTGCATATAATTGTTTCTCCTGCAATAGTTTGAGCACCCTGTCAACATGTTCAACATGATCCTTCCAAGACCTGCTGTAGATTAGTATATCATCAAAAAATACTAGCACAAATTTCCTAAGGAAGGGTTTGAAAATGGAATTCATCAACCCTTGAAATGTAGAAGGTGCATTGGTAAGGCCAAAAGGCATGACCAAAAATTCATAATGACCCTCATGAGTTTGAAATGCTGTTTTTGGAATATCTTTAGTCTTCATTCTAATTTGATGATATCCTGAATGAAGATCCAACTTGGTAAAATAAATTGCTCATGTAATTCATCCAATAATTCATCAATCACAGGAATGGGAAATTTATCTTTAATGGTGAGCTTATTGAGCTCCCTATAATCCAGACACATTCGCCATGATCCATCCTTCTTGTGTACCAATACTACAGGAGCAGAGAAAGAACTTTGCCTAGGTTGAATTATACCCGCCTCTAACATTTCTGTAATCATACGATCAATTTCGCTCTTTTGGACGTAAGGATATCTATAAGGGCTGATGTTTGGAGGAACACTTCCTGGAATCAAATGAATAGCATGATCATGATCACGAATAGGTGGGAGTCCTTTGGGAGTTTCAAACACCTTGGAATGATTGTCCAAGACTTGTTGGAGATCTGCAGAAATAGATTATTTTGATGTCGAAACTTCTAGTGAGCATAATTGTGCAATTACGCCTCGTTGTTCTTTCTTTAGAAGCTTTGTCATGACATTAGAGCTTATTATCCTTCCCGGCTTCCCTTCAATACCCCGTAATTCGACTTCCTTTCCTTCTGAAAAAAATTTCAAGAAAAGTTCTTGAAAAATTAAAAGCTACCGTCCCCAAAGATTGTAACCATTGTACTCCTAGTACAACATCAGCACCTCCCATAGGAATGGAAAGCATTGGACTAGTCAATACATATTCCCCCATGGTTCGCTTGATATTATGGCATTTTCCAGAGCAATTTATAGTTCCTCCATTTGCAACCATCACTTGACATTCTGGTGCTGGGTATAGGAAACAATTTAATTCCTTGGCTACCTTACAATGAATAAAATTATGGGTGCTACCTGTATCAATCAACACTATTACCTTTTTCTTCTTGATATGTCCTTCTATCTTGAGAGTTTGAGGAGTGGTAATTCCTGCCAGTGCATTACACGATATGGTCGGATTCATTTCTTCCTCTTCTAGGGCTGGTTTCTGGTGTATATCCTCTTCTTGTTCATTTTCTTCTTCCTCTTCACAATCTATGTAAAATAATTTCTTCTCAGCACACTTATGACCTTTAGTGTATTTGCTATCACAACTGTAGCAAAGGCCTTTTGCTCTTTTTTCTTCCAATTGTTGTGGTGTCAACCTTGTAGGTTGTGGAAATCTAGGCGTAGCAACACTTCCTTCTTTATAGAATTGAGTGATAGGCTTCCTTGTCGCCATAATTTTACATTCAACTTTTCTTGCCAACCTGAATGCCTTCTCCAATGAATCAGGTTCCAAAACACGAACTTCATGTTGGATGTTATCCTTTAGAGTACCTAAGAAGAGATCAATCCTGTGTTCCTCTGGAATATTAGTTGCCCTTATATTCAATTTTTGGAAGTCCTCAATGTGCTGCCCCACTAAACCCTTTTGTTTGAGATTTATCAATTGGCTAAAGAAGGTGTTGCTCTTTGTATCCTCATAATGTGCTATCATTTCCTCCGTAAAAATTGACCAAGTGACAATTTTTTTACGGGAGCAAAGCCATCGATACCATACAAATGTATTTTGTTTTAAATGTAAAGTTGCAATGCGTACCTTTTGTGTGTTTTGCACGTTATGGAGATAAAAATATTGCTCCATTTGTAGTATCCATGTTACAGGATCCTTTCCATCAAACTTCCTCATATCCATCTTTGGAATATGGTGGTTCTTCCCATGAACATTAGAGTTTATGAAATCATGATTGACATTTATTTTGTTCTCATCATGAGGTTCTTCTACTATCTTTTCACCATTAGGAAACCTTTCTTGTATAAAATTTGTCAAACCTTCCATGTCTTCTTTTAGAAAATTCTTCATGTTTTCCATTTTCTCATCGATCTTAGCTTCCATGCCTTTCTTCAAACCGTCCATCTTCACTTCCACGCCTTTCTTCAAAACTTCCATTTCATTTTTTGTTGCTTTTTGCGAGAGTGAAATTTGTTGCACTTGCTCTTGTAATTTTGATAGATCATGTTGCAATTCTTCAACTTCATGAGTCATGGTAGAGCCTTCTGAAGGCTTAATGGGTGTTGAATTCTTTTTAGGCGCCGTTTTAGAATCCAATATTGATACCTTTTACTTGCTTTGAGGAGCTCGATATTGAAATTGAATTATCTCTGTAATTTAAAATCTTAAATATCTGAAATTCAGCCCTGTAGTAGCCCTCTGAAGCTTCTTTCAAATGCCATAGGTCTGATCTAATTTGGATTCCCCAAGACAAAGTTGTGTCCAATCTCCCACAATGACCTAATTCTGGACTGGTTCAGTAGAGCAAACTTGTAGGACTTGCCACGTGTCACTGTTTCGTCCTTTGTCTCTGAAATTGATAGCAAAGAAACTACGGTCCATTGTAATTGCGACCCTTTTACGGCGCTCAAATCCCGCCGGAGAGAGAGTTATTGAACTTTTCCCGCGCTCACCTCTTTGAGATGAAATTCGGGAGCCTGAAAAAGCACCACCTTCCACAGATCATATCTCCAAAAATATTGTGAATCAAGATCTGAAATTTTTTTACAAGTTTCCTCAGGATTTCAACTTCGCACCCTAAAAATTTCAGATTCTGAACCTTCGTATAAAACAAATTAAAGTGAAAATTCCATGATGATCTGTTTAGGAGCCTGAAAAAAGACCTAACTTCCACAGATCATATCTCCGAAAATATTGCGAACCAAGCTTTGAAATTTTTTGACGAGTTTCCTTAGGATTTCAGCGTCTCACCCTAAACATTTCAGATTCTGAACCTTCGTAGAAAAAAGTTATAGCGAAAATTCCACGATGACCTGTTTAGAGCAGTGAAACCCTAGAATCCAAAACTCTGATACCAAATGTTGTGTAACCAGCTCCAAAAGTAGAAGAAAATATATATCAATGCCTTAGAAATAAGCCACTTCGAGGGGGCAACCTCCAATACATTACATAATGGACAATTCTTGGATAATACAATTTACAAAACCTCCTTTCTATATATAGGAGTCCATGGGGCCATAATGTAATCCTAGTGAGCCCTGATGTAATCTAATGACCTAACAATAATAATTTAAGGGCACAATAATAACAAAATGGGGGTTACAAGGGTACAATAATAACAATAAGGGGGTTACACTAACAACAATAAGGGACTATACTAGTAATATAGGGACCTAACACGCAACTACCTAAGTAGAACTACAAAAGTTCATATTTCACTATTATTAATTCAATTACAACTGTTCTTTCTCTTGATAAGCTTCCAGTGTCTAATCTTGTGCTAATCATAGAAGATGTCGATACAAGCCCTTCCAAGGCACTGAACCCCCTAAACACCACACTACTCGGCCACAAGGAAGACACATCCCATGGAACCTATGGAATGCCTCCCTCTCCACCATCCTTTCTGATGAACAGTGTCCTACCTATCTTTTGTGAGTGTTAGTTTTCAAACACTGTTGGAGACATATAGATGATCAATGTTCAGTTCTGCTTCAAGGAAAGGTTCATTGGTGTTTTACATCTTCTGGAGATTGTCAATCGCTAGTTCATATTGCCCTCTTTGGGATATGGCAGTCCTTACAGAGTTTGGCATTATTCAATCTATGGAAGATTTATGTTTTTCACCATGAGGATAGCTCATTCTATGCTTATGTTCTGTGGAGGGATAAGGTATACCATCAACGTTTGGCCAAAGACACTACTGATCAAAGATGCCCAATGTTTAGATCCCATTGTTTATTTTTATATGCTCTTATATTTTGATTAGATTTTATGATCTTCAATTTTTTCTCTACTGTATTTGAATAATTTCTACAATATAAGACATGTTTTCCAAAAAAATAAAAAGCATTACAAAGTCCATCCTTACCTGGTATTACCATCAATTTCATATAGCAGAATTAAAGAAAACTAAGATGGGGAAAAGGAGAAGACGTGAACACCAATGGCATATGATTCTAGTTTTAGCATGGATAGGTCAGATTCATATCTAGATATGGACATTCAGCAGCTAAACTGCAGTTTTTTTCTGTATTTTTCAACAAATTAAACGTGATACAAAACTTTGTACGACTTTTTATCCCAGCACAATGTTAGGGAAGTGTAATGGAATAAGAAAGGTAAAGTTTCGAACCTGCATGCATTCATACCAATAGGTGGAGATTGAAACCTGTAGACATTCTTACTGCATATTTTCCATTTTGGCATTGTCCATTATTCCAAACCCAACCTAGAATTCTGATAATAGTGACTAGTACAACTTGCTAGTATATACTACAGACCCATGTCAAATAATTGTGACAATACAAAACTTAAAAATATGCAAGTACATGTTTTAAGGTCATTGGGCTCTGCATCCTATCTCTGCATGATGGACAGATTTTAATTAGTGTGCTCCAAGGAAGAGATAAAATCTCCTTGAGATCTACACCCTATTGCTAGATTGCATGCACCCTTCTTAACTAGACTTCAGACTAGGTCAAAGTTAGCAAACTACTTAAATGAAATTAAAAATAACACTTGCAAAGTGCATGCACCCTATTTTACATGGAAAACACATGCAAATTGCTGAGAATAGATTGTTAAGAGCAGAACAACAATCCAATCTATAAGATTGATCACTAACTCGTAATTAAAGTGCCATACTATTGAATTTGGAAAGAGGAAGTGTGCCCCTCACTATCCCATTGAAATTCTGCAACTAAAGCACTCATACCTCATTCATACATGTGCCGAGGAGTGCCACATGTGCAACCAGATTGTAAAAGACTATCCAAGGTACAATATTTTAATACTACCTCTTATTGAAGAAATTGTTCTCCACCCATCCAAGTCTCCCCATGAATATCTTGAAATTCCCTTGGCCAGGGGCTTAGTCAAGATATTTGTAACCTGTCTGAATGTACTCTAGATCAATTTCTCCCTTCTAAAACATGTTCCCAACAAATGGTACCTGATTTTAATGTGCTTGGAGAAATCATGGAATATTGGATTATCACAGAGTTCGACACAATTTTAATTGTCACAATTGACCCAAGTGGGCTCCAACATCTCACATGTTAGTGCTACAATCAACTTGTGAAGCCATATATGGCTTTAAAACTAGTAGTGTTGATTGCAATGTACTTTGTCTCTTCTAAACTCAATCGCACTAAACGTTGCTTCCTAGTCAACTAGAAAATTGTTTCTAAACCCAAATTGAAGCAGCACAAAAAGTACTCTTCCTATCACTTGCATCTCCTACACAATAAAAATCAATAAATCCATGCTGCATCAACTCACCATCTCTTGCATATTTCAAACCATATTGTTTTGTACCCTTAAAATATCAAAGAACATGTTTTGCAACTACCCTATGAATATGCCTCATATCAACTGTGAACTAGATCAAGGTGTTCACTATGAAACATACATCAAGTTTGATGTTACATCAAGTATCTAATCAATTGTCTATACATCAAAGGATCTACCATATTTGAGTTCAAGTCAGCATGCAACCTAGAATTGGCATCATTGGGGTGACCATGGATTTAAAAACAATCATTTGGAATCTTTTCAAGGTCTCAAGAATGTACTTTCCATGCCAAAGGAAAACCTCACTTGTACTTGGCCACATCTCTGGACCCAAGAAACAATACATCAAACCAATTAATTTCATATTTAAATACTCATTCCTACTGGGTATGTGTTATATTTAGACACTGGAAGCTCTACGAAATGAACAAGATCGATATTTCCAGCTTCCTCTACTCTTTCAATTGTTGCTTTTGCTTGCCTTCACAAAAAATTCAAAATTAGAAAATTTATTATGAACACTTGTAAGGAAACCAAATCTAAGTATTTCGTAAAGGAAGCAGTGATATTTTCTGATTTAGCTTCACCCTTTACCAATAATGATGACAAGATGTTTGTTCCAAGATCAAGTGCAAATTATTACAATGCTATCCACCATTTTCTTTTAGCCATAGATCCCCTTGTTGAAACACCAAACCATCCATTTCTGTTGTTTAAGGTTTTTCATGTGTAGCTATATTTTCCTTTTGAATGGGAGGGCACTGCAAAAACATACTTTCCCTAGTATTATCTTGAGTATAGATAAGACCTTCTCCAACAATAAAGGCTAATAGATGTATACTAGTTTCCCTGAGTTCTAAATCTACACATTGCATAACATTTAGTCATGTCACTCGGTTCTTTGCAAGATGACACATAAGAGTAATGGCATGCTCTGTTTCTTGTAATGCAACAAGAGAAGTCTAGGGTCTTTAGGTTATGTTATTTTCCTACCAAGTGTATCGGTTGGAAGGTCAGCGACATACAATGCACACAAGATATAATCTTTTTCGGAAAAAAAAAAAAATTAAAAAAAAATGGCAATGCATTGTCTAGAACTGAAATAACAGTAGCATTTTCCCCAATATAATTCACCCTTTTTGTTACAACTGCTAGCCCTAAACCCCATAACCCATCACACTGTCTATCTTTATGCCACACAGAGAATGGACCCTCTCTATCTCTAAAGCCCGACGAAAGTTCATCCCGTAGGAAGTGACTAAATGTTGACAAGCTTGAAAAAATCCCAACAAACTGCAATATCTTAGCACCTCCTCTAACACATGCTAAAGATGAACATAAATTTAGGATTACAAGAGCTGAATCTCTCCAACTATCATGTCGAAGCTGACTAATTACACACTTTGCGGGAAAATGCTTTTGAAAAATAGGAATCCATGTATTAGATGCAAGGAAACCTTTTAAGAGCATATCAATTACAGCTAAAGATATGTTTGCAACATTATTTTTTTCAACACAACTACAAAGAACAAGCAAAAATCCCAAACTCATAAGAGAAACATCAGAAAGGACATCTCCCACATTCTTCCTATCTTTGATTCTCCATTTTCCTAGTACTTTTTATGTTGAGAATGAATAATATCTAATGATGTCACAAGCACTTCCAGGAGTCATCTAAGCATTGTTTCAAATCCATCTGGAATAAATGGCTTGATATACGTCAATGATCTTAGGCTTGTGATCACTATTCTGATCTCCTTTGCATAAAGTGTCCAAGTTTGCATCTTATTTGTTATTGATACTATACAGCTGGACATCCATCTCACAAAAATTATCAAAAGTTGGGCCTATTTAAAGAGAAAATTTAGCATGTAATTTGTTGGGTCACCAAGGGGGCCTAACACCTATATTGATAACAGATAATTGAAAATATCTTCAACACACAACCCTATTGATTCTTCTGACAAGGCTGCATTTAGGTTTATTGATCCCAACTGCGTCCCCTATCCAACAAGACACAATATGAGGTCCTATAAACAGAAGGATAAGCACCAAAACGGACTGAACCGAAAATGTTATACCATAAACAAGGAAAGTAGGTAGAGTCTAGATACATAACAAGCACATAAATTGTTTTGGATAAGTATGATAGTTCTCAAGCATGAATGAACTTACAACCTTTTTGTCGAATATTGACAAGGCTAACACAGTCATCAATGCTTTTAAGGCATTCAACTAAAAATCTGCAAGACAAGAGGCCTTGTTTAAACTTTACACAACTAAATATTTCTAGTGTCTTTTTTGCTGCAGCTGTGAACCCTTTGTCTTCAGAGTGAGGCCACCACCCTATACCCAATTCTATTTCAAGGGATTTGGTATCATAAATATACTTATCTTCACACAATGAATGAAGCTCATGCTATCTGAAGTCTTCATCAAGACTTACTGATCTTGTTTTGTTACATTCATAGTGGTGTCAAATGTTGTTGAACTTCATTAAATCTTTTGTCTTTGCAATTCCAGCTGCAACAACACCTCTACCAATTTAGTGGTGTACTAAATCAAAATACTTTGTTCTAAGCCATTTAATCCTATAAGATAATTCTAGCAAATAGCTTAGTGTGCTTCTTGAACCTCTTAGACCTGTTATTGTGTGAAGGCAGTTGTTCTTTCCTAATAGGCGACTTATACAGTTTGAATGTGGTAAATTGCAGAAGTTAGTGATTTTACTCAGACAGTTAAGAATTTAAGATCAGTAGGGCACAAAGCACTGACATTCACTCAAATGACGAAATAAATTAGAAAGACATTGCTTTTGATGAGATGAAGGGACTTTTGTACAATGTACCACCTTGAGATGAGTTGAATTATTGTACAAACCTAGATAGATCTATTTATATGCTGAATTTGATTCCAATATGAGAGCCCTATTTCCAATCTCATTAATGGCCTAAATATCATCCAAGATGATCATGAATATGCTGGGTATGGTGCTAAATTGGAAGAGCCCCTCAATTATTTATGACATCATCAATGTTTGAGGAGTCTGGTTAAGAGTCTATCCATCAATTTAGATAAACAGTGTAGCAAAAAATTATTTGCATTCGAGTGACTGGTCCTCTGCACTTTATAGAAGATATTTTAGTCACCCTAAATTTCCATTTGTGAAATCAAGCTGTAAAATTTGCCATTGTCAGGCCTTGCAAGACCAATTTAGCATCATCATAGAAATTCCTTGAAAATATTTCAAGGTTGTCCTAGTTAGCTTAGAAATGGAAAGAAGTCATTAAGCTTAGAAAAGTTTGCTTTTCTTTTTCTTTACAGGTGCTTTGATCATGCCATGGGTAAGTCCTTTGATATGACAACCTACAGGAAATGAATTTAAATGATTATGAACATATTTCTTCTATGGGTCCACAAGGAAGTATACTAGCATGAACTCTTTAAGGCAATAATCCAATCAACTACAAAAACACGGTAAACGACCAGAAATCATAAATCAGATCCCCGATGCATCCCTTAGTCTATATCGTAGCCATTTTGAGTTGAAAATTCTCCATGATATATATTTGGTGGATCACTTGCAAGAATTTTGAGCCATCTCTTGCCAAGTCTGGCAGTAGAACTAACAGAAAAACACTTTGATGGACCATTGTAGCTTACTGAAGATAGTATTCCCTCCTAGAACTCACTTCATTACAGCAAATATACCTATAAGGAATAAGTCATAAAGGAGGGTGGTCTTTCTTTCTCACACTAGTACCACCACTACCTCTTATTTCATTCACCAAAAATATGTGAGCTCAGGATATCTGTACATCATGATCTCAAAATGGTATCCTTATATCTGCAACTTATAAACTACATGTAAAAGAAATCAATCCCAAGGGCACAACAACGATGTCAATTTTAGTCCAAATTTGTGCCCAGTTTTTTTTCAGCAGCTTTGAAAGACATTTCTCAATGATCATCTGGAAGAACACACTTATGTGTTTTCAGTTGAAAGCTAGTTCACCCTCAATTGTGAGCCATTGCTCATCAAGTGCCACATTTATCTCCTCAGCTCAGCAAATCCCCTTGACATTCAATGACAAAAATTTGCCAAGGAAACATCCTTTCTCAAAGATGAAATTGAAGTAAAAAAGGGATGGAAATGTCTGAAGAATAGAAGACATTAGTGCAACATAAGTAGGAAATTTCTTAGGTTGACGACTCACCTGAGACGTGGACTTAGATGCTCTCACTTGTTCCGGTACACCCTACAATGTTTGAGTAAGCCATCTTAACTTCCTGACTACACTAGTAAGTAATTAGGTCTCTGTTCCTTGACCAGAATCTTGTTGATCTGACTTTGATTTCTTTTTCAGTTTCAGAACAGAATCTGGAACAACATTTTTGCATGCATAATCACTATAAGATGTTTCTATGGTTTTGAGGACCATTCATCTTCATCAAACTTCATATCCTTGCTCACCAATGTCTTAAGTTGCACTTTAATTTAGATCATGTAGGCCTTGGATGTCTTACTCTATCCAACAAATACCTCCTTTATGTTCAAGGGTTCAAGATTAGTCATTTTCTCATCATGAATATGAATATAAATTGGAAAAAAAAAGAAACAAAAATGTAATATTTGTGGCTTCTCACCAACAAAAGATTTCTTTGGTGTTTTGTCCTTCAAGATCCTGTGAAGACATTGGTTCAAGATATAGACAATGTGTTGCAAGCTTTGGCTTAAAGACACATGGGTAAATCCATGTCCTGGATCATGGTTTTAGCTATCTAAATGATGGATTTGTTACTCTACAAGCCCATTCTTAGCATCCTCTTGATCCTTGTTTCCTTGCAAAAGGTATGAAGGTCCTTGGACAAGGTTATAGTCCACTAGATCTGTCTCTCCCCTAACTTCCAAGGTTGAATGTAGGAAACTCAAGACATAGTAGCAACAAAATGGGCATGTCAAGCAATTTGGATTGGGAAAATACTTGCAGATATGCAAGTTCATTAGGATAAGCATAATACTTTTTGCGATAATGAGGGAGTTACCAAGATGGAAAAAAGACTGGCCTTTGATATTAGTCAATTGCATTGAGGTGCACATATTACAACACTCTATGTTGTTATTTTGTTTTTGGTCAAAATCAAGGGAAACACTTCCCCACTATAACATGGGGAAGAGCACTGTCAAACACAGTGGACCATTGGCTAAGTTGTTGCATTTGAGGGTTTTCTATGCCCATATAAAATCCATTTGGACTAGAATTTTTTATTTTCCTGTTGGCCTCATCATGGGCCCATAGTAACACAATGGAGTGTGCTTGTCAGGGTTTGAACCCAAGTCATCATATGAACTCCCTTTTATTGGTAGACCATTTTTTCTTGCAGCTCTTTTTGATAGACAAAATCCCTATTAAGGGTGGTGTTGGCAAGAGATAAATTTTAAATTTACACTTTGTCCTGCATATTTTAAAATTCATTAGAGAAAATGGGACAAATTTGAAATGGCTTCACCAACTAGTGCCCCACCACCTGGACCTGCTACTTATGTTGTATACTGCCTCAGTATCTTGAATCTTATTTACACTCGCAACAATGAAGCCCTTAGCCACTTGTTAACAGAGCTAGATACACAAACCAGTGCCACTTCAAAGGGTTTTAAATGTGCTCCTTTCGGAAAAAAAATGTGTAGTTCCTGTTTCAATTCCATCTGTAGTAGAAGCGGCTACAAGGCAACTTCCCGCAACCATTCATCTCTCAACAAAGACAGAGCTGGTAGATTACTTGGGGAAGGCTTACAAAAAGGTCTTAGCTATTCATAAGAAGTTACCACCTGGTGGTATACTGGTATTTGTCACAGGACAAAGGGAGGTGGAATTTCTATGCAAACAGTTGAGGAAAGCCTTTGTGAAAAGAAGCAAAATCAATGTTAAAATACAAGATATTTCTCAAAAAATCAAAGCCCACAGTAGACACAAATGATGTTGCAACTGAACCCAATCTTGAGGGAATTTCTCAACCTATGGATGGCACAGATGATAGTGGGAAACACAAAGATGGAACTGATAGGTTTAACTCATTTGACGATGAGGGGTTTGAAGTTCAATCAGAGGCAAACTCATCTTCATTTGATGCTGAATTTGATTCACATTCAGATAATGAAGAAGAAGAGTGTCTTGAAAGTGGAAGAAATTGTAGTTGATAGTGTTGAAGCAATAAGTGAGGGAGTAGATATGAAATTGGGAAATATGTTTGATGTTTCAGAAACATCAATGTCTCCCCCATCCAATCAGCCTAATATGGAACCAGATAAGAAGTGCACTGTGGTAGTTGATACATCAAATGAAATAGCTGGTGATGGAGACATCCCTCATGCATGCATTAGTCGGTCACGGAGAATGCAAGTACCAAATGTTGATATGCAACATAAAGTCATGATTGAAGCAGTTGAAAATCATATGCCTCAAACAATTATTATTGATGAAATTGGAACAGAGCCTGAAGCAATGGCAGCTAGTACTATTTCTCTACATGGAATCCAATTGGTTGGAACTGCGCATGGAATGACTATTGAAAATCTCTTAAATAATCCTTCTTTAGAGATGCTTGTAGAGGGTGTGCAGAGTGTTACCCTTGGAGATGATGAGGCAAAGAGAAGGGGAGTTCAGAAGGCTATACTTGAGAGAAAAGGACCATCCTCATTTACTTATGATGTAGAGATGACATCAAGGACAGAATGTCGTATTCATCACAGCTTAGAAGAAACTGTGGATGACATATTAGCAGGTGCTCTATAAAGTTTTTCATATCCATCGCAGGGGATAAATATGTTGTATGATACAATATGCAATGTCAATTCAAAAACATAAATAATTAATCAAGTATCTATCTTGGCCTGTTCAAACTTCATATAAATCTCCATGATATGTTGTGAATAGGAAAATCTCCATCATTTGAGGTCCGCCAGATGGTTATGAAGGAAGTGACAGATGGAAGTCCTGCCACAACAGAACCAGGCATTGGAAGCCATTTTAGGAGCACTTTGACATGTTTAGAGTCTGATGGTGTTTTTGAGGCTGGTAATGAGAGTGGTGGTGATGATATTTTTGGGTTGAAAGGTAGTTATGAGCAATTTCGGAAGGATGATGATTCACCACTTATTTTATATACTTATAAAAGATCATGGAGGCTGATCTGGAGCAAGTAGTGGAAGTAATGGGCCTAGAGAATGCAGTTAAATTCACAATGACATTGGAGCAGCTGATGCAATTCTTGCTTTACATTCTAAGCTCAAGGAGAATTCATGGATTCGAGGAGTGGCTAAATATCAGCGTCTACCCATATTTGTGATGAAGACAAACATGATGGTAGATGGCGGAGATGGTAAGGGTCATGCGTACTATTCTTGGTTTGGAGACTCTTGGTGCAAGTTATTTTAGTTCATTCAAAAAGCTTAAGAATGATATTGAGATATCAGATGGAGCAGCCAAGAGAAGATCTTCCCGAGAAGAGATTGATGCTTTAGAAGAGGCCAGGCTTGCTATTGAATATATTGTGATACCTGGAGGGCAGCCAGTTGAACTTCTTCCAAGATGTGCTGACATTATTTCTTGTCAAATAAAGCTGGTGGAGAGCTATCAATTAGTAACAAAGAAATCAAGGAGATAGCGAGAGTGACAGCTGATGACTACCCATGTTTCAGTGATATGAAATTGCAAAACATTGAATCAGCAAAAAAAAAAACAATGAAATAGTAAGCCTCAGTAAAGATTCTATTGAGCATATACATAGAGGTAGTGAAGATTCTCAAATGATTGAGATGGTGGTTCAATGTTATAAATACGAAAACAAGTCTATTCCCCACACTATATCAACAGCGACAGGTGTGTCTAAAAGCAATATAAACAATGAAATGGCTGAATGTTTTGTCAATTCAGAATCTATTATTACAAATGAGCAGAGATCTCCTGAAGTGGAGGAAGATAATCCCAAGATGAACCTGATGCAAGTAAGGCTATGCGTATTGGTGTTCCAACAGAGGATGATCTGGTAGAAGGAGATTTAAGAGCTAAGAACTATAACACTATGGCAGTGGAGCTTCTGCCGATATTATGCTAAACCTCACGCATGTTCGACTTATGAAGGATAACTGTTGGTTTAGATTGACGGTTCAAGTTGATTTCAGACCCCCTCGGTGTTTCAAATTTTAATGGAGGAGGGGGGGTTCGAAATGGGTACTTTTCAAACCCAACCATTAACCACGTGGAAAGTGAAGGATATGTTTGCACCCCCCCCCCCCCCAATCACAATACGGCTTACCATCTGTTGGGCTCTCCAAAATCCAATTTTGGGTTTTCGAAAAACAAATGCTCAAAGTCTATTCTTGGAACGAATTTTTGTTGCTGGGAAAGGAAAGGAGGTTTGAACTATCATTACCCAAAAAGAGCGATATTTGCGCGATAATGTACACTAATGGCACAACTGGTGAACCTAAAAGCATATTGATCACAAATGAAAACATTGTTTCTATGGTGACCGAAATTGCTTATTTTCTTAAATGTTAGAATGAAGAGCTCACATAGAAGGATGTTTATTTCTCGTTTCTTCCTCTAGCACATATATTTTATCGGGTGACAGAGGAATTTTTCATATCAAAAAGTGCTTCAATAGGCTTCTGGCGCGGGGATGTGAAGCTTTTGGTGGAGGATAAAGCAGAACTAAAACCAACTATCTTATGTGGTGTCCCACATGTTTTTTTGATCGCATATATTCAGGTTTAAACCAGAAGATCATCGTTGGAGGATTTCTAAATAGAAAGGCGTTTGAATTTGCATACAAATACAAGCTTAATAATATGCGCAAAGGGTTGAAACATGAAAAAGCATCTCCACTTTTTGATCAAGTTGTCTTTAGCAAGATTAAACAAGGTCTGGGAGGACATGTCCGTGTAATGTCATCAGGAGCAGCTCCACTTGCAAGACATGTGGAAGAGTTTCTACAAGTAGTGACCTATTTCCATGTTGTACAGGACTATGGTTTGACAGAAAATTTTGCAGGAAGTTTTGTTTCTCTTCCAAATGTTATTTCAACAATCGGGACTGTTGGTCCACCTATTCCGAATATTGATGTCTGCCTTGAGTCTGTACCTGAAATGGGATATGATGCACTTTCAGAAGTTTAAGCTTTCACAAGGAGAATATGTTGTAGTGGAAAATCTTGAGAATGTGTATGGCTAGTGTTCTGCTATTGATTCAGTTCGGATGTTGTTGATTTCATCATTCGTCATGCAGAGGTCTTAATTGCCTTTATCCAAGAGGCAAAGCTTCCTGCGATTTTGAAATGCTTTCAGCTATTAGCTGAACATGAAAATGCCGTGAGGAAGGCTACAAAGGAGTGGAAAAGACGTTCCGATTATAAACCCATACTTGAGCAGGATGGCCTTATATGGCAGCGTTCTTCCTATCAGGGGACAAAGAGGGAGAAAACAAGAGAAGAATCATTAGCTGAAGTAAGAGATTACAAGCGGAAACAAATGTCATACCGTGGAAAAAAGGTCAAGCGAACTCCAACACAGGTGTTACATGATATAATTGAGGGCCACATGGAGGAAATTAAGATAGCAGGAGGAATTGGTTGTTTTGTAAAGGGTATATTTGAGATACCACAGAAGGAAACACAATATCTTCCTTCAGACAGTGTGATTGAGCGTAAACAACAATGTGAAGCCACCAATTCAACCTTTCCTGACAGGGGTGAAGGATTCTCTGTGTCTAGCTATCAAAGGATGCAAAGTGTCATGCGACTAAAGTTTCTGTAGGAAGAAATGTTTCATCTTCTCCGATAAATAGGATCGATGCTATGCTTCACAAGCTAGGAAAATAAATTGATGATGTAGATGCAAAAATTGGTGACCGATGGCGAATATTGGACAGATATATTCAAGGGTACACATGGTAGCCAGCACCGCATTGGAACTAATGATCCAGCAAAGGCGGTCTGAATGGCAGAGATAGATGTCAGAGCCACCCAGCGTTGCCTCTTCGTGACCACCTCAGCCACTTTCAGCATACCTTCTTGATTTACGAAGAGCTGCCAAAGTTAATGTTACAGTCGATTTTGCCAGAGATATTTTTTGTTCGGGCCTTGCATGGCCACAGTTGTTAAATTATAATTAAATTGTAGTTAATGAAGATTGCTGAATTAGATTAGGGCAACCAGCATAGTTGCAGTTAAATACTGCTTGTATATTCATTATCAAGGGTTGGACCTTGTTAGACTCTGTGTTGTAAAGATCATTGTATTGGAGCACAGTAGTTTTTACCGGGGCATCAATAATAAGAGACCGTTCACAGGATTCTTAAGCTATGTTAATGGTGATGTTTCTTCTTCTGTGTTAATGTTTTTCTCTGTCTTTCATGCTAAGCATCAATTTGTTTGATTGTGAAACAAAAAATTTAGATTAAGATTTTCTAAGAGAGCACCTTAATTTTGTCTGTGTTTACTATCTTAATGTTTTCTTCTGAAGTATAGTTAAAGAATTCTTAACTACTCTTTAGATATTACTGAACTCATTGTTTTCTTCCATCTCATATTCACACTGCCAATAAGATCCAGTCTACATAGTTAGCTTGCCCTATGAATGCCCTTGAAATGTTGATGCACAATTCAACCTTTTATGATTCCATAGCCCAATGGATTAAGTTTCATAGCTCTATCTGTCCAACCACATAATCAATCAAAACAAACAGCCCTAATAATTTCTATAACTAGCCTAATATCAACCTTTATAACCATCAAGCTAAATCATAAAAACAGAGAGAGCCCTCTCTGAGTCTAGGAAGGCTAGGTCCTGGACTCCAAAGCAGTTTGATGTTGTCCTCTGTCGTTTATTATTGTCAATCTTATAAATTACAGGGCCACAACAGGTGGCACTAATATTGCAGGCTAGCCAATCAAGATAGTCCTAGTAAACTTCTATGCCTATAGGGAATACAAGCTTGGTCTCCAGCATCGAAATTGGTCCAACTTACCACTAGAACAAGCCCTATGTAGGCTAAATATTGATGGTGAGAAATCACCAGAGGGAGCCATTGATGTTGGAAGCTAGTCAATGGGGATAAACCTGGTCTCTTTTGTGCCAAATAGGAATAAAACATTAGTCCCTAGCATGGTATATGTTCTTAAATTACACTAGAACAAGCCTAATCAACTCATATTTTTATTAGTAAGAATGATAGAGATGTGATTTTTAAGGATGGTATGGCTTTAATATCTTCTCTAGGTTGTTATTTTATTTTTGGTCAAAAGCAGGGGAAAAACTTCCCCACTATAACATGGGGAAGAGCACTGTCAAACACAGTGGAACATTGGCTAAGTTGCCGCATTTGAGGGGTTCCTATGCCCATATAAAATCCATTTGGACTTGAATTTTGTATTTTCCTCTTGGCCTCATCACGGGCCCTTAGTAACATAATGGAGTGCACTTGTCAGGGTTTGAACCCAAGTCATCATATGCACTCCCCCTTATTGGTAGATCATTTTTTCTTGCAGCTCATGTTGATGGCCAGAAGCCCTCTTAAGGGTGCCACTAACATTGCAGGCTAGCCAATCAAGATAGTCCTAGTAAACTTCTATGCCTATAGGGAATAGAAGCTTGGTCTCCAACATAGAAATTGGTCCAACTTACCACTAGACCAAGCCCTATGTAGGCTAAATGTTGACGATGAGAAATCACCAGAGGGAACCACTCATGTTGGAAGCTAGCAATGGGGATAAACCTGGTCACTTTTGTGCCAAATAGGAATAAAACATTAGTCTCTAGCATGGTATATGTTCTTATTGCACTAGTACAAGCCTAATCGACTCGTATTTTTATTAGTAGGAATGATAGCGATGTAATTTTTAAGGAGAGTCTGGCTTTAATCTCTTGAAGAATGTTCTTGTTGATTTCCCTCTATGTGTGAGATTTTCTAAACTGGCTCCTTAAATTCTGATGACTAGAAACACTAAAGGATATATGTAATTCCCAGGAATCTTGTTAAAGCTTTAAGTGAGAATGTTAGCAACTAGCTATAATTTCTTGTTTTGTATCAATAGTGAATTGAAGGAATTTGGACGCTGGGAAATTGGACTTCACCCGTTGATTTTGGAAATGCACCACACAGGTACACAAGATGTTATGGGTTCTGTAACTTTTTTGTAAACTTCCAAAGTAAGATGTTGGACTAAGCTAAGAAATAATCAAGATGATAAGAGGAAGGAAAATTCAACTGGGTTTTGGCATATGTAGAAATGGATAAATCCTGTCTGGAATATGAGTGGTGCATCATTTTTAATTTGTCACATGAAGGAAAATTCAACTGGGTTTTGGCACATGTAGAAATGAAGAAATTCTGTCTGGAATATGAGCAGTGTATCTTGTCTTGTTTTTATGATTAACCTCCATATTATCATCTAGAGGATCAATGGAAGAAGGAAGGAGTCAAAGAATAGATGCAAGGTAACAAGGTTGTTTTGGATATTTGTGTAATAAAGAAGGGAAAATGGGCACTTAAAAGGCAACCTTGTGCTCTCAAGGAAATGAACTTTTAAGAGCAAATAAACAAACCAAGTTTGAAAGAGCAAATAAACAATAAGGACACAGTTAAATCTTTGCTCCATCAATCATACTACAATAGCTAAAATTCTAAGGATGGTTGGACAAAATTCTCATTGTAGCATCTGCTTGGCATTGAGAAGCAAGGATTGTAAGAAGGTTCTTGTACAATAATTTATTATAATTTGTGAATACCATTGCCGAAACTGCATCTAACTTTCATGTGTGTCAGGGAAGAGTTCAGAAATTTGCTTCCTTATGCAGTTAGAGAGGAAAATGCTAAGGCTTGCTAAAATCAGTTATATGCCCGCTGCACAGTGGGAAACTAGATAGAGACAGTTACTGTTTAACCTTCAGAAACTTATGCTTGACTAGCTGAAAAGTATTGGATTTTTTTTCTCATGACCTTGAGTACAAAGTCTCATAACCAACTGGATGAAAAATCAAGTCTATCTTTCAAATGTTTGAACCAGGACTATATAACTGATATTACAGCAATAAAAGAAATAATTCCAGTCTATAGAAAGGTAGCACATTAGCAACATACTTGAATTTTTGGGGTGCTTCAAACAATCTCATCCTGAAGATAGGATTCCACATTGTTTTCAGTTTTTAATTGGCGAAGTTGGCTCTAATTTGGGAACTTTGTTGGCTCTTCTACAGGTATCATTTTGCACCAATTCTTCGCCAGGTCTTTTTCTTGGACTCACTAAAGGAGTTTCATTTTACACATCCTTTGTATTATTAAACCTTCAATAGAACATTGGTTTGCCATACAAACTTTCTTAGAGAGAAAATGGAAACTCAGAGCAGGTTACAAGACCTCCTTCTATAATGGACAGAGGTGACCCCAGAATGTGGCAGCAGTTTTCCACTTCAGCCATTGTAAAATAAAACAAAGAGCTTCTCTCTATAACTTCTAAGGCCTACTTGGATGGCCTGTTCTAGCCAAAACATAAAAAAGTACCTCTACATTGTTATCTTGTGAAGGATAACGTTTCCCTCCATTACTAACTTTTTCTATAGTCCCTGCTTCTTGGTCCATTAGTTTTGACTTATACATACGCTAAAGAGCATTAAAGATTGTATTCTATTGTACAAAGATGATCTGAAATGGAAAACCTGTTAAAGCATAGTATTTCAGTTGACGTATCAAATTCTCAGTTGCATACAAACAGAAACTACTTGTTCCATACAAATAGAAACCACTTGAAGATATCTATGAACCACCTGAACATAAAAAATGTTCAATCTCATAACTCTTAAGAAAATCTGTAAAGAATGTGACATTAACTTTCTTGGTTTAGTGAAAGCCCTAATGTTCTATCCTATTTGACAGTCTTAAAAATCTCACAAAAACATGTAAATATTTTGGCATTCTGTACGCCCAGCCTCTAAAAGCCCTAACTTTCTATCTTCCTTTGTGTAATTTGAATAGAATATTGTCAGATACCAGAATAATCAATGTCCATTCTCCCAAAACTTTGAAATGTGCAGAACAGAAAGAGAAATCATTCAATCAAACTACTCGAAATGTATCAGAATCCACATCCTTTAACTCAATGAATTTATTCGCAAACTCTGTCGTTTTTTTAAACAAATTTTTGAGCACAACCTCCTCTAGTCCATTTATAGAGAGCCTTAGCTTATGAAATATTGTCTATAAGCCAAAATAGGGTTAAAATTTTCCATTGAAAGCTTAGAATAATTGAACTGAAAGAACCAAAGAACCATTGTAGATACTTTAATCAACCTTTTTTTCTCTATTCTACTGCTTAAAACAGTGTTTTGAGCAAGACCTATTTCGACAAATTTAGTTCAGAGAATACAGTGGCTTATTTAATGAATTTTCTCCAAGACAGAGCATACAGGATTCGTGACATCCACAAGAAAATTTATGGGATTTTGCAATTTAAGCATTCTCTTGGAGAAAAATACCTTTTCTAAACTCGTTTTGACGTTTAAGAAACGCAAATGATCTATTGGAAGTCATGCATGAAGAGATCTGGGGGCTCGGGGATTTATTCCAGAGTGATTGCAAACCAAGATTGTACAAAAGCGAGCTCGTGAGCTCGTTTCAGTGCATGAGCTCATTTCAGGGTAAGGAGAGGAATAATGCAATAGCGGCAAAATAAAAGAGGCATTAAATGTAAAGGCGCCATATATTTGTATTTTTGTATTTTTGTATTTGAGTCAAATGATTTCAAAGAATTTGGAATAGTTTAATATTTTTTTAATTTGGAAAAATAAATGGAACAAGAGGGCAAAGGAATGAAACTAAGTGAGTGGGTGGGATAATTATAATGGCTTATGTCATTTCTTTGAGTCACATTGAATCGATATACATTAAGATTCTGTATAAATCAATTATAAATTAAGTAATTATTCATTACTAAAGTGGGGTTTTATATGAATTATTTATTTATTGATGTTAATTTGTAGTTTTTAATAATATATTTGTGTTAAAGAAAATTATTTAAATTAATGTTGTATCAAGATTTTTGTTAATTTTTCTATATTATATTTTAATTTACTTTAAATGTGTTCTAAATATGCTTTCACCTTCATGTATGGAGGTTATTTATTTGCATATTTAAAGTTTTGTTGTCGCTTTTTTCTTTAAAAAATGACTATTGTGATTGTGATGGTGAGAAGGTATTCTACAAATAGTGTTAAGGGTTATTTAGAATAAATAGGAGATTCTTTCTCATTATCTAAGATTAATCTTTGAGAGAATGGATATACATTCCCTAATTATCACATAAACAATAGGTTAATATTGCATTTATTTCTTTCTCTCCATGGAGGTTCGCTAAACAAAGGGAATACCTCCTCCTATATGAATTTGATTGTCTCCATCTCTTAAAGGATTTTCAAACATTAATAATTAAATCTTCATTACTTTGAAGATGTAGTCTTGTCGTATATACCAAAAACATGGTAGGATTATTTCATTGTGGACAAAATGAAGTACATGTCTGAGGGAAGTATTCCTCTATGGATGGTTAACAAGTTCATCAATAAATACAAGAAAATGCTTCAATCTATATATTTAATGATCTTTAGTCATCATCTAAAGAGTTAAAGAATCAAATAAATTCCAACCTAAGTTCTAATTATATGGTAAGCTTGTACTTAGAGGTTCTATTATTGTAAAATTTGACAACAATGGAAGTTGTGGCAAGGTATTGGAGGAGGGACTCTCATTTTGGGGCAGAGCTAGCCTCTTTTTAAATGATAGTTTCTAAAACTGAATCCATCTTCAATGTATGTACGTTGTCTAGCTTTGAGTTTGGTTTCCCTTTCATCCTAGAGATCAGAGAAAGACACAATGTATTATGACTTTCTTAGGGTTTTCAGAAGATTCAGAAGTTACGAATTTCTCCGGATTATTTTTTCTTATCCTTCATCTCAAGTGCCATTGGCCTTTCCCTCCTTGGACGAACTGGTGAAGGAGAGTCTTGCCACGATGATGAAGGAAGGAAAAACTAATGTTGAGAATATTTGAATCCATCTGCAGTGTTAAAATTTAGAGGCAAAGGAGAATTTAGAATTTTAACATTGTAGATGGATTTAAAGACCCCTTTGTCTCTAAATTTTAACACTACATATGGAATCAGAGACCCCTATAATGATATAAAACACTTCAGTATCAAAATTGCAATTTTCTATTTATGGAGTGACAATTAAAAATTACTAACATAAATGACTAATTCATATAATTGTTGTACTTATTATTTGGTCATATTTTTATTCTTAGGCTATAGTAGTCATTTATGTTAATCATTATTAATCTTGTCACTTATTATCTAGTAATATATTTTATCCCTAAACTAACTTAGTCATTTAAGTTAGTCATTTTTAGTTCGGTCACTTAAAATTTCTCAAATTTAGTATTAATTTAGCAGGTGAACTTTTACAACTTGTAATTGTAAGATCATCAGATGAGGTGATCCTCTAACTCAATGTTGTGTATATGGCAAAGCTAGAAGATGTTATTGAGAAGAGGAATATCATGATGTCATTAGTTTCAACTAGACACTAATGTAAACCCACTTTGAAACCACCAAGGGGGATCTGAAGGGCAATATCTAGTGCTCTTGTGTGTATGAGGGTTAAAAAATAAGGCCCCCTCTTATTTGCATGAAGTGTTCCTAGTACAAATCCATCTTAGAGTCAAGGCCATGAAAATATGAAGTCAAAGTACTAAATTTATTGTTTATAAATAACCTCGTTAACAGCTTGACACGAACGTATAATGATGTCATTTACATTGGAGGTGTATGTCACTTGAATCGTGTTACAAATTTAATCGCTCCCCCACAAAAAGGTGTCATGCTCCCTTGTAATGGTGCATCAACCCTAATGGAGAACAATCTTGTGATGTAAAAGGAATTTAAACATGATGTAACTTTAATAGTGCCCTACATTCACCCCTTGGCTCACCACTCATGGCAAATGTGAGGCTATTTCAAGAATTGATGTTGATAATATCATTTTATTTTCTCTTATGTATAGTATTATACATTGACACAATTGTGGTTTTTTAGCAAACAAAATATTTCTATCAAGGGTTAGCTCCTTTTTCAATAGGGTTGAACAGGTTGTGTCATTATGAGTGATTTATTCATTGTCAACTCCTTATGTGGGAGAACACTACAAGCTCCATGTCAACATGAAGAGTAGATATTGTGAGCAATTCTTATTGAGGTTTTTCAAATTATCCAGTTGTTCTACATTTGGTATACATGTTAATAAGTGTGTTACCCACAAACACACACCCTTGAGACCAATACCCAGTTCTCTAAAAATCAAATGGTACCAATATTCTTAGTTAGAGGTGAAAGATTCTCCTAAGAGGTTATTTTTTTGGTTTGAGGTGTTGTGTTTTGCCTTAGATACTAAGTGGTTAAGGGCTTCAAGAGTTAAGATTTAAGGGCCAAGGGCTTGGGGGGAAAGGGATTTAGGGGTTAAGGGCTTAATAATTAAGGGATTTAGGTGTTAGGGGCTAAGGGGTTAGGTTTTAAGGTGTTTGGGGGTTATGGATTAAGGATTAATGCGTCAAGGGGTCGGTGGCTTATGAGGTATGAGTGTAGGGGTTAAGGGATAGGGAATTTAGTGGTTATGGGTTAATGACTTCTTGGTTGTGATAATGGGGGGCCTAATACCCTTATCAGCACTCTCAGGGGTTCCCCTTTCAATTTCTCTTGTTACCTTCCCTCTAGGCCCCACAACCCCTATGACATTAGTTCTTAATCCCCCTTCTCATTCTCTAATGCGTGGATTATAGATCTTAGTAAACCATGCTTGGACATCCCACTTCTACCCATCCATGCTACATGTGTGTCCCCCAGTCCTGTTCAATACACCACAAAATACTCCTCCCACCTTTTCGTTCATATCATTCAACTTATCCTAACATTATGGGTGAAATTGGTGTTCATGTTGTAAAGTGAACAGAGAAAAAATATTACTTGTTTTTTTCTATTGAGAAGATGTAGAAATTAATTGTCATGATTGGAATGTGCATGCATCAATCTAGATTGGCTTGCTTTTTGAGCTTAGACATGAATAATCATTTGGTCATAATCCATCCTATCGATGGAGTCTGATACCACAAAGGTATCGATGGCCAGTTTGAGAGATTCTTTTGAAAGCTTGTATGTTGTGGTATTTATCTCCTTCAGAATGTGTCTGAAAGATAGCTAGTCCAAAGAGTTGGGGGAATCTATGATATCTTGTAGGATGGGGTGTAGGTAGATGTTTTCTATCATGAATTATTGACCCAATTGATCATGATATTTGAATCCCCCATGATATATAGGGATTTGACTCTTTTGATGGATGCAATTTCTAGAAGGGTACAAAGAGCAGTGGAATCAACTCAGTTGTTGGAGCCTTAACTTTGGGTATGTCTTACTTTCTCGCTATAAGACTGGGAGAGGAAGAGTACCACACCCACTTTGCAACTAGGTGGGATAACTTGTGCAACACCATCAAATAAGTCACAAGGGCATCCAAGAGGGAGTGGAGGAATTACCAAAATCCATTATTTTGTGGTTTAGGATGAATCTTATCTTCCAAACACTATTTTTTTATCAATTTAATTGTGATCTTTGTTAGAATTTCTCGTGAAAAAAATGTGTTTTTGTTCCAATCCCACAAGATATTGCTGATTAGAATGCATGGGACACCTTTAGAATAATCTTCCATGATGTTGAGTAGCTAAGTTTTGAAATTTTCTTCCAATCTTAGATAGGGCAACGAGCCTGTCATGTTCAATTTTGCAAGGGTGGTGGTGATGACCTACACTGTGTTGGGACAAGAGATAAATAAGTGTGAAGAAATATCATCATATGACTTGCATAAAGGATAGATGTTAGGGTGATTCGTAAACTATCATGGATATTTCCCGTGAACAAAATGTGTTGTTGTTCCAATCCCACCAGATATTGTTGATTAGAATGCATGGGAAACCTTTTTAATAAATCTTCCATGATGTTGTGTAACTAAGTTTTGAAATTTTCAACCAAGCTTAGATAGGACCATGAGCCTATCATGTTCAATTTTGCAAGGGTGGTACTGGTGATGACCTGCACTACGTTGGGACAAGAGATAAATAAGTGTGAAGAAATATCATCATATGACTTGCATAAAGGATAGATGTTGGGGTGATTCATAAACTATCATGGATATTTTTCGTGAACAAAATGTGTTGTTGTTCCAATCCCACCAAATATTGCTGATTAGAATGCATGGGAAACCTTTTTAATAAATCTTCCATGATGTTGTGTAACGAAGTTTTGAAATTTTCTTCCAAGCTTAGATAGGAACACGAGCCTATCATGTTCAAATTTTCAAGGGTGGTGGTGATGACCTGCACCGTGTTGGGACAAGAGATAAATAATCGTGAAGAAATATCATCATATGACTTGCATAAAGGATAGATGTTGGGGTGATTCGTAAAATATCATGGATATTTCTCATGAACAAAATGTGTTGTTGTTCCAATCCCACTAGATATTGTTGATTAGAATGCATGGGAAACCTTTATAATAATATTCCATCATGTTGTGTAACTAAGTTTTGAAATTTTCTTCCAAGCTTAGATAGGACCACAAGCCTATCATGTTCAATTTTGCAAGGGTGGTGGTGATGACTTGCACTGTGTTTGGACAACTAGAGATAAATAAGTGTGAAGAAATATTATCATATGACTTGCATAAAGGATAGATGTTGGGGTGAATCATAAACTATCATGGATATTCCACTAGACAGTTCATCATAACAGACCAGATAAAACTATATTTAAAAATGAATGAATAAGAGTTTGTGACAGGAAGTGTCAGTGAGTTTCGGATGTGTTAAGGAGGGAGTGACGTCAAGGTATGCTAGGCAGTGTTAAGGCATGCTAGATGAGATTGGACATGAGTAGCATAAGATGAGTTATATGTAGTTCTTAGGTGAACAAGGCATATGTTCAATTTCCACGACACATGAGAATCTGGGTTTTGTCTTAGAATTTTTTATGAAAACACACTCAAGTGCCACAAGACATCTACTTTAATGCACAACGAAATCTACACAAATCAAGGAATCAAATAGTGCACATGATAATTTTACCTTTTTCAAACCCTTCTTCATTATATTACAAACTAAAATACAATAGTCTAGAGTTCTTGTACCATGGATCATGACCCTTTACAATCACACTGATACAAGAAATACAACTACTTGTTGATGGTGGCCACACACAACCCTTCTAGTCCACATGTTTAATGAGAGCACCACAAGTTTAATGTTTGGAGAACAAGGGGCCACCCCCTTGTCCAACACTTTTGATGGGTCCCATGCATCATTATGGCACTCATGGACCCCATTATGCGTCCTAGAAGGCCCTAGGACATTAGCTGACCTCTTATGAGGCTTATTATTCCATGTATGAGATAGTTTGGTGGGATTGTCACCAAAATTTAGGGTTACTTGCATATTATTTTATGTTTAGGGGCTAATGTAGGCCCATAAGCTAATTCGATCAAATCCTATTCAATGTATAAATAGGATTTAGTTGGATTCATTTGCATCATCACTTGACTTGGGATCTCTCTATCTTTAGAGAACTTTGCATTTTTACTTGGAGGACTATTTTGGATGATGGATGCATTTTGATGTATGTATTTGGGCCATTTTTATCTTGGAGCTTTGTTTTTGCAAATGTGAAGCTGCTTGGATATACGCTCTAACATTGTGAGTGAAAATTTAACGCTATTCTTCTTGTTGCTACATACTATTGAATTTCACTATAACTAGGGCTAATTGCTGCATGATGGAAATGTGGAATACTGTGTATATTTAGCTTATTTAATGTATGGGACATTGTTATATGAATGAAATGTCTTAGATATAATTTTGTATCAATAATATTGCACCATTTTTATGAAGTATGAATGCTTGAAGGTCACTTTTCGTTTTCCTCTAACATTGGACGAAGTTGACTTTCTGGGCCTCCTTGATTAAGAAACCAAATTCTTGTTTATTATCATTCCTAACTCCATATCTCCAAGTGAATTAGGCACTAGCCCCTAAAAAGGGGTGATCATCCCTCCCCCCCCCCCCCCTTTTTCACAATTTTCCATTTTTCCCTAGGTCTAGCCCCATTAGGTCACATATGACATCAATTTCCCAGGAATCTAGTCACAGGAAAGCTTCGATCTCCTAGAGGAAATTGCATTGGTGGGTCCCCTCACTCTCCTCAAAATTTGGGCCAATTCCTATAGTGGAATATCCAGATACCTCAAGCCCTAGCTCTAGGATCAAGTTTTTCCTAGGTGTTCCCAAGGCTAGAACCTAGTAGGATAAATTTGACCCGTCGAAGTAAAAAATCTTGCCTGATCCTTTCCCCTCACATTTTCTAGGATAGGAACATCATTGGTTGCTAAATTCCATCCCCGAACCTGGGTTGGGTCCACTTGGCCCCATGTGGTCCCATTTGGTGTCAAAGGCCTTTCATCAAGTTCCATTTGGGAATCCAAGTTCCCAAAGGATTTTAGGGATTGATAACTTCCTTCATAAGTCTTATTCTTCTCCCTCAACCCTTCAATCCCCCTCTTCTCTCCCTATAAGATCAAGTCCCTTGCTTAAAAGGCAAGCAAATCCCACTCTTTATTATATCTTAAGGAAAGGGTTTCTAGGGTCACTTCCCACCTATTCATTGACCTTTACTCTACAAGTGACTTCCTAAACTATTGGGACTTCGCCCATCAGTGAAAGTTTGTGAAGAGCAAGGAGCCTTAGTTGTGGTGACAATTGGGATAAGCCTCCACATTTTCCCTTGTCCTAGCAGTTGCCCTCTAAGGAACCCCTTTTAGGTCCACTGCTAGTTTGAGTGGTAAAAAGTTGTTCACAACTCTTAGGTATGCCCACTTTTTCCATACTACGACTCCAATATGAGAAGTCTAGGGCTATGGAGGTTTCCCTTCTTCTCACTGAATTAATCCCCTACAATATAGTGAACCAGGGCTAGTTGGTTGGCCCACTTGACTGTTACTTTATTCCTTCAAAGTCTGCACATCCTTAGGCCCTATACACCTACCCTTCTACCAATCTTGTTGTCCTTCACAAGTACAAGAGTTAGGGCTCTTCTTTGACAGTTACCTAATAACCCTCCAACTCTACTTGGACTACCATCAATTTTCCCAACCACAGTCAATTCTTTTACTGACCTAGGGCCCACAATATTGTCTTCATCTAGGGCTCTTCAAATCTTCCACCTAACAATGGTTTGAGTCTCAAAATCATTGTTCTTGTGTATCGACAATTTGATCTTTGTTGTCCAATCTATGAACAAATCTAAACTACTCCTCTTATCATCATTCTAACAATTTGTAGAGGACTGAACTAGGGTCACAAATCAACCACTAACAATCCATTGACTAATTTTCTATAGGTTTCTTGAAATCCCTGTCTAAAACTCTATGGACAATCCACCAAAATCAACTCCTCTGCATGTCAATCCATTCTTCATATGGCACATTTCTTCTACATGCTCAATCTTCTACTCAGGTTCCACCCTCCTTTGGATCTGCTATCTCCACACATACTGAATCTGCAAACCATCTTCTAGATCTACGGTCTATATTGTAGAAATAAACCTCACTCTAAGGGTCACAACCGCTATTCTTGTATGCAAATTTTTCACAGTCTTAAGGGCATATCTTATGAACTAAACATGCTAGGAAATTGTCCTAACTAGGGCACTATACTTATGTACTTCTAATTGTTGTAGAACAAACCATATCCACCCATAGAAAAAATCACGACTCTTTCATCCATAAGAGACTCGACCTAGCTCCTATGGATCCATAGATTCTGGGCATTTCTTTGATTGAATCTTTACATGAACTTCAAATCTCAATGTCAACCCTCAAACTAGGGTTACCTCAGTCAATATTACGCCTGTGTCTACTTTTGTTTTGGATCTAAATTAAAGTGCAAGTCCTCCTCTATTTATGTTGGTCTTTATCATGGACCTTGCGACCTAATAACCACCACAAGACAATATCGTATCAATCCTCTCTTATATTTCATGTATAAAATCTAACCAACGGGATTCAATCTGATCTTGTAATGTACTAAAACAAGATATTGAATCTTTCCTACAATTTGCGGAAACAAAACACGATCGGACAATCACATATAAGTAAGAGAAATAAATTATCAATCGCACAACACAATATGTATCTGGGGAAAGAAATTTCTCAAAACCCCTCTATCTCTATTATGTATTAAGTCAAGGAATCATGAAACAATACAATGCTTAATCTCTCACGAGATTCTCCAGCACTCTGCCAATTGTCTCCTACTAATCTAGGAAAAATTGGTCTAGTGCTTAGCTAATTCTCAACCTTCCTTCAGCCTGCGTTGCTCACACAATTCCTAGGGATTTAGCTCCCTATTAATTAGGAAAATCAACCTTCCCTGATTGCGCAATCCATCATGGCATCCCAATAACTTTATAATTTCACATGGGAAATTTTGTATAAATACAACTGACAGTTATGTTCCCTTTAACCTCTATCTCAACTGTGTCTTCCTCAGAACTGACATGCATGCAACTATTAATAGTGAATTATTAGTTATCTGATTGATCACTCACTCTTAATTAAATATAATTACGCCGTAGGCGTCTTTATTTGAAAATAACTCACCTGTTGCTTACCTGTCCTTCGTTTGCACCGTTAAATTTTTTGTTAGACGATTGAAACATCCTCACACGTTGATTTGAATTAGTTATTATTTGGCGAGGTGGCAAGAGATCCGGCCTTGGTTCCGGCCTTGGTTCGTAAGTCTTGGATCTGACGGTTGTCATTGAATGAAGTTAGTTAATGGCACTAGCATTAGCAGGTCATCCCAAATTTCATCTGTATTACGGCTATCGGGGTCGTCGTCCCAAATTTCATCTGCGTTACGGCTATCGGGGTCGTGTTCGAAGACGATGTTGAAGAGGATTTCAAAACCCGAATCTTTGCGACTGGTTACAAGAGTGAAGAATGTCGCTGGCTCAAGGTATGCCTCAACAACGATTTTATGTTTGCGTGTCGTGTTTGTCAGGATATCTCTGGTTTTGAAAATTTGCATTTAATTTGCAGAATGGTAGAGAGCCTTTCCCGGAAGATGGGTGTCGATGTAATTGGTCTCCCAGTGACTGGAAGGGAAGCGTTGACGGTCTGTATGTCGTGGATGTTATTTTAAACAGGACTCGGCCTGGATTTTTTCTTTTAATTTTATTTGAATTTTTTCTTTCACCAGAATTGACATGATGAATCTATAAATATAAAATGACACTACATAAATCGATAAATAGAGAGAAAAGAAAAGAAATCCATACACTGTCCAAAGGTGGAAACTGTGAATTCCACAATCCTCTTGCAATCTTGGGGTTTGGCTAAATCACCCGGGCAAACAACAGCATTCTGTGCACCGTAAGCCTTGCATTCCTTGGCTACTTTCTCCAGTCGATTCCGCCGCCTCGCCGTGATGAGAACTACCTTTCCCCGAACAGGCTCAGGGCGTGTGATGAAAAACATTCGAAGGAGTTTGGAGAAAGAGATTGCTGAAGGAAGCATGAGCAACAGGGGGACTGATAACGGGTTAAATCAGCCAGGCAAACAACAGCATTCTGTGCACCGTAAGCCTTGCATTCCTTGGCTACTTCCTCCAGTCGATTCCGTCGCCCCGCCACCACCACCAGATTTGCAGACGCTCCTATGATGAGAACTACCTTTCACCGAACAGGCTCAGGGCGTGTGATGAAAAATATTCAAAGGAGTTTGGAGAAAGAGATTGCTGAAGGAAGCATGAGCAACAGGGGGACTGATAACGCCACATCCCAACCCCACCTCCACCATGTTTTCGCAAGGGAGCACATACCCATTGTGGCTGTAATTGGTTTTATTTTCTTTTTGGTCCCGTTCTCAGGTAATGTAACTGTAATGGTGGTATTATAGATAATGGAATAGTTAAAGAAGAGAAGTAGCATGGCTGCCATGTGTTGCTACGCTTAGGTATTGTGTGGCTATATAGGAAACTCCATTTGTCGGTCCGGCAATTTATTGGTCAGTCATCGGGATATGATACATTGTAATGCAGTTATTATTGTCTCATTTCACAGAAAGGGCTTTGTGAAATTGGAATTTTATTTAATTGAAAATTTTGGGAACATTTTGGAAAAATATAGGGTTTTATGAAATCAGAATTTTATTTAATTTAATTGAAGATTGTGAGAACATTTTGGAAAAATCTGATTTACAGAAAGAAAATAAATTATTTCACCCTACAGTTGGCCTGATTTCTCTCTCACATTTCCAAATATTTTCAAAATTTGCAATCTATAATGAATATGAACACAGAGGGACAGCTGCAGTGCTTAATCTTGGGAAAAATAAATAGGTAGGAAATTAGTCATACCCGCGAGGAACTTATTGAAAAAAGAATTCGAAGCATTGACAGAAAATGCAGAAAGAGTTTGACCAGCGAGAGATTCTGGAGGCCATCCTCCAACGCAATGGCTTAACTGAGTATTTGAAAAAGTTGGGCGTTTTTCATGGACACCCAGCTCCAGTTCAGTATTTCAAGTCCTCTGTTCCTCTTGTGTCTCGTACCCATCTGGCGCCTTACATTCAGAGAATTGCAGATGGGGATACCTCCCCCATTGTCACAGCTGATCCGATCACTGGCTTCTCCAGAACGTATTACTTTACTGCAGCTTATTCCTGCACACATTTCTTCTCTTATAGCATTGGACTTCACCGATTTTGCCGAAGATTAAATACTGTCTATGTATGAATTTATACACTAGAGGGACGTGGAACCCAGGAATATTTCCGGCTTCAAAATATTCCATTTAGAAGCGAGAGAGATGACTTTATTATTATGGTTTTTTTTGCATGGAACTGTTTATAATCTTATATTAGTTTACAGTATTTTATTTTATTGGTTTAGTTCTTGTTAATATGAATTTATAATTCATGGCATAAAATAATTAGATGTTTGTGTAAGATACTAAATTTAAAATATCTGGTAATTTTAATTTTTGTTTTATGTTTTTAATTATATGAACTCTAACCAACCGCTGCTTTTTTCCTCCTAAACGGGCTATAACAGAATCGTGAAGATAAAAATCTGTGTCTAAAGAAAAATGTTTTAATGGAATAGTAGGGAAAAAATAATGCCTAAAAGTAAATAAAGATGTTTGAAGATTCGATAAGTATGTTAGGATGATTTATAAATAACTAATTTCTCTCTAAGAATCTTGTTGGCGTTGGCAGTTTCGTTTTGAAATTTAATCGCACAGATTTAACTCAATAGTTGCAAAGTGATCGGATAAATTAAAAAATGATTGGTTACTGTAAACTAAAACTTTAATGTTGAATGGAAGAATGTTAATTAGTGAGATATTATCAACAAGACCTTGAAAATTTAATGTTGACGAAAACTTGTTCGAAATAATTTAATTCTCCTAAAATCTGCCATCATATAGTGAAATAATTTATTCATAATTCTGTAATAAAATTTTGTTGTGGTATTAAGTTAGATTTGGTTTATTTTACATGTTTATTAAATAAGTTACCAGTTGCGTGAAACCAAGCAAAGCTCACACCCATTTTTGTGAGCTTGTACGCCTTCGATTTGCAGGATTGTGAGTACCAGCTTTTCCAACTTGAAGTATCCTTACAATGGCGGCGTCAGCTGCCTCATCTTCAAATCTTGCCAATCAACATCAATATATCAAAAAATTCTTATTTCCAGTTTGCTTGGAGTCATTACATCTTTGGTCCTGTGAACAATTGTATTCCACATAAGAATCACTCGAAGTATCCTTACAATGGTAGCGTCAGCCGCCTCATCTTCAAATCTTGCCAATCAACGTCAATATATCGAAAACTTCTTATTTCCAGTTTGCTTGGAGTCATTACATCTTTAGTCCTGTGAACAATTGTATTCCACATAAGAATCTTACGACGTTTCCTTTGCAACATTTGATAATGGTGCAATTGCTAGTTTAATTCAATGGACCTCTCACTAGCTCATCACTCAGTTAGAACTAGTTAAACTGATTTTAACTCAATTAATTGAGGTAACTAATTCACACCTACACCCCACTAATGCATCAACTGCAACTGGACCCCCAAAATATTAGAATCCCTCTACATGCCTCATATTATACCCTCATGATCTGGTCATATGCAGGAACACAATAAAATACATAAATAAACATAAACACATAGATGCAGTAGGAATAACACTTCATTTCATTAATATCAAATACTGAAAAATGCTTACAGATAGAATGGAAAACAAACTACCTCGGGCGATGGTAGCTTATCTCTGAGAAGAGATGTGGCGGCTACATGCCTCTGAACTGTGTTACAATAAGGCTCAAGGGCCTTTTTATTATTGAAAAATAAGAGAAAACCCTAACCCGAGGAGATGTAACACCAAGAGTTTATGGGCCCCATTGGGGGTAGTTGGGCAACCAACTTCCTAGGGTCATGACTTGGTCATGTGATCTCCGTTTGACGCACGTGATACCTTGCTAGAAATATCTCTCTAAGGAATATAACTACTAATGCGATTTGTTTCAAAGAAATCGCCAAACCTTTCATGCCCAAAAAACGTTGTTTGGGGCCTCAAAATAACTTTGGAAGTTCAAGACCCGAAAAATTGACATAAATAGTAAATTGTGCTATAATTAAGGAAACTGAAAATTTGAAAGCCACAATGGCGAGGGCCCAAGTGGAATAGGCAGGTGGCCACCAATATCCACCTCGATCACCTCAACTCGAATTTCTTGAGCTAACTCAGTCATCATGACTTAGTTAACTGACCCAAGTTGTTATGAGATGAAATTACAATTTATTGTCCAATTTATTGAAGGGAAAAATTAGACGCCTCACATTCCTCACTCCTGGTACATCAAAATCCGTCACTAGTGTGGGTGCATTTTTTTTTGTCCTTTCTGGTTGCCAATTTCAACACTCCCTCTCAACAAGAAAGGAATTCAATCTATCCTAATCCGGTACCTTTGGAATTTTGCAGGCAACACTTCCATAGTGTATTTTGCACTTGCAAATCCTGAAACTGAATAGCCTCCGAGAAACTGAGTTAGTATAATGCATTTGTCATAAGAGTCTTCTGACTACTGCTAGCTACTGCACTTGTCTACTGGACTCTCTACGTTGTTGCTGACATCTGCATCTGTGCCCTTTGCATTGTTTCCAACTATGATTCGCGCTCCAGTATCTGACATTTGTCACTCTGATTTATATCTTCCTGACATCTGATTGCATCAATCTAATTGATCCTTCCTGCTACTATTCTACTGTGGACTCCTTGTAGCTAGGTTCGATCCATGAGACACACCATCTCAATGGACCCTGCTCAAATTTCATATATTGGGATTATGTCTACACATCACCCCACATTTCACTTGGAGGTATGGTTGCATGTGCTCCCTCTGCCCATCTGGCTCAAATTTTCCCCCTCATGGAGGTCTTTTCTTGAGTGGATGCTTCCACTCAGTGTCCTCTATGTTTCTCCAATTGTGGCTACTCCACAACCTTCTGAGACTGCTTCTAAGGCTGCATGTTGAGAGGTAATTTGTACTCCCTCTCAATAGCCAAGTCTCTAACCTCTTCTTTGCTCCTCAAGTGCCTATAGGTTCTTGACTTGCACACATTGTAATTGTCCCGTCGTTACAAAAGTTTCTAAAAATAGTTGATTTTAAATCGACGATATCTCCCTCATCCGAGCTCCGAATTGATTTTCCATTTTTGTAGTTTTTCACAAGGAATCAAAATATGCTATTTTTTTTTGAAAATTTTACACCAAAATCTTCAAATATTCTTTGTCAACTCTCTACCTAAAAAATTCGTGCTCTGATACCATGTAGAAAATCTAACCAATGAGATTCAATCTGATCTTGTAATGTACTAAAACAAGGCACTGAATCCTTTCTACAATTTTCGGAAACAAAACACAATCTCACAAGCACATATAATTAAGAGAAATAAATTATCATTAATCGCACAACACAAGATGTATATGGGGAAAGCAACTGCTCAAAACCGCTCTATCTCTATTGTGTATTAAGTCAAGGAATCATGAAACAATACAATGCTTAATCTCTCATGAGATTCTCCAGTACTCTGTCAATTGTCTCCCGTTGATCTAGGAAAACTCGGTCTAGTACTTAGCCAATTCTCAGCCTTCCTTCAGCCTGCCTTTCTGATGAAATTCCTAGGGAATTAGCTCCCTATTAATCAAGAAAATCAGTCTTCCTTGATTGCACAATCCATCATGGCATCCCAATGACTTTATAATTGCACATGGGAAATTTTGTATAAATACAACTGATAGTTATGTTCCCTTTAACCTCTTTCTCAATTGGGTCTTCCTCGGAATTGACATGCATGTAGCTACTAATAGTGAATTATCAGTTATCTGAATGATCACTCATTGTGAATTAAATCTAATTTAATTCACTGGTCGAGCTCTCACTAGCTCATCACTTAGTTAGAACTATTTAAACTGATTTAAACTCATTTAATTGAGTGAACTAATTCACCCCTGCACCCCACTAAAGCATCAACTGCAACTGGACCCCAAAAGTATTAGATTAATCCCTCTACTTGCCTCATCTTAGACCCTCAACTTGAATTTCTTGAGCTAACTCAGTCATCATGAATTGGTTAACTGACACAAGTTGTTATGAGATGAATTTACAAATTATTGTCCAATTTAAGGGAAAAATAAATTAGATGCCCCACATTCCTCACTCCTATTGCATCAAAATTCCTCACCAATGTGGGTGCATTCTTTTTTTTGTCTTTTATGGTTTCCAATTTCAATGTTTCTTGTTGAAAATTTCAACATTTTAGAATTTGATGCAACCTTCACACAAAGACACCATTGAAATCACATGCCCAGATTCTCATGAGCAACCTCTGTTAAGCTCGATTTTCCATAAGAGAAACAACAATATTCCATCCTACTTCCTAGCTCGAACCGGCCATTAAGGTATGCAATATTCTTGTGAGCCCTCACATGATGATCTTGCTCTTGGAGGATGATCATGGCCTCCCTTTAGCAACCCTTACTTGGCCCTCTTACTCAACCTACTTTAGGACTACATCTCTCTTCGCCCCCTTGATCAAATGAGCTCCTTCTCACTTGATGTTCTTTCCTTCATCCTAAGGGCTCCTGAAATAGTTTTTCCTAGACCTCTTAGGAACCATCTAGAACTTACGGGTTTTATCCACTTATACCTTAAGAAATATTAATTTTCCTTTTTTAATTTTCTTTTATATTTTAAGCCCCATCTTGGGTCCAAAATCCCTTTGCTTGGCTTCTTTTCCCATAAAGCCTTTTGTGACCAAATTCACACAAACCCATCTCACTAGGCTTGTGGAGTACCTCCCAAGCTACACAATTCAACAACATAGTCTAGTTGTAGTAAATGTAACATGGTCAAGCTCTTGTAGTCAAGCGAGGGCTTGATTGGGTTCCCAAGTTGCAAATTAAGTAAGGGTAGTTGTGAGGGCATGATAGTTAGGGAGGGTTAGGGCATGCACATTAGGAATGAAAAAAGGCATGCTAAAACATGTCGGAAAATTTCAATGCATGCTGAAGAGTACTGTTAGGGAGTGTCGGGCCATATCAAGGGATAACTAGGTCAAAATGCACGGAAAGGAACGAATAAGAGTGTGTGCCAGGGAGTGTCAGCAAATTCAAGTGTGCTAAGGACGAAGTGTGTTAGGAGAAGTTCAGAATAGGATTTACAGGAGGCAAGCCTACGAATGTTATATGGGGCTCGACATAGAAATTTTAGACAAAGGGAGATCACTTTGTGCTAGGCACAACATTGTTTTTCCTTTAGATATTTTTTTATATGAGATGTGGCACACTTTGGCTACATGCTCATGTTTTAAACTATTCTAGATAATTGCATATTGTACATTGTTGTATATAAGTTTTGGGGCCCTCAACTTGTGTCGGCTTATATCTTGTGTGCCTTGTGCATCTTGTGGTTCTTGCAAACTCTCAGTTAATGTTCTACTATTTATATGAACTGAACATACATGTGAAATATTTCCTATGTAAGCTATGTTGCTTAGTTGTTTTATGGCCATGGCTAGATCATGTGATCCTTGTCTTGGTAACTAGTTAAGTGGGACAAGTTGACCTTGGGCATGAGTGGTATAAGATGAGTTATAGGCAGTTCTTAGGTGAAAAAAGCACAATCTACTTTTAGTAGGTGCAATTGGTCAAGTTGTTGCGGTTGAAGCAAGCCAATACTGTCACATGAACTGCAATAGCCAAGGAATTGATTGGGTTCCCAAGTCACGAAAAAAAGTAAAGGCTAGCTGTGAGGACACAAGTGCGAAGGCATGCTAGGGAATGCTAAGATGTGTCATATGGTGTGAAGGCATGTCAAACATGCTAAGATGTGTTGAGTGATAAGGCATGCCAATATGTGCAAGGGTGTGTCAATGTGTGCCAGGGACTGTCAAGGCAACAAAAGGGAGAAACAAGTTAAACTATAAGGACATGAACACATAAGAGGGTTAATAAGTCATCAATTTACCTTTTCCAAGAAGGGCATGCTAGGCACACCAACACTGGGCACCATAGGTGCCAAGTGAAAAGTCTTAGTGCATTCTAAGTACCAATTCTTCCTTTGTTGCTTCTCATCTACTTTCCAACAGTTGATCTCAAAGAAATTTAATATTAAACCATGCCAAATCATACCAAGGCATGTCAATGTATTCCATACAAGCTAAGAATTTCCAAGCGCTAACACGTACCAAGTGCCAATATGTGTCACAGAGTGTTATGCATGCTATGAAGTGGAAGGGCATGTTGAAGAGTGCTAAGGTGTGCTAGAGAGTGCTAATGCATGTTGAGGAGTGTTAAGGAGTAATACGACAAAAAATTAAGGGAGAACTAGGTCAAAATTCATGGAAGTTAAGGAATATGAGGAACGTGTGCCAGGGACTAGTGTTAATGAGTGCTAGTTGTCATGCCAAGGAGGGAGTGACAAGGTATGCTAAGGATTTGTAAGGCATGCTAGCGAATATCAAGGCATGTCAAGAAGTCTCAAAGTATGATTGGGAGTTCCAGGGTGTGCTAATTATATGTGCCAAGATATGCCAATACATGCCAAGTGCTAACGATGTGAAGGGTGCCAGGGTATGTCAATATGTGTCAAGAAGTTTCAAGGAAACAAAAGGAAGAACCAATAAGAGGGTTAATAAGTCGGGACTCTATATTTTTTCAAAAGGGGCATGCCAACCACACTAAGAATAGGTCCCAATACATGCCAAGTGGAATTGTGTGCTAAGTGCTAATGTATGTCAATGCATTCAACCAAGGTGTTCAAGGGCATGATAGGGACTACATGCATGCCAACACATGGTAGGAGAGTTCTATGTTATGCTAGTGCATGCCATTGTGTACTTGGGTGTTAGTGTCATGACAAGATGTTATAGGTACAAAGATGTTCCAAGACATGCAAGGTGCTAAGAAATGTTAGTGTGTGCCAAAGCATCAATTTTAGGTGTGCCTGAATTGTTGAGGAGTGTTAGGTCTTTCTCATTAATAGAATTGACAAAGCTTGATTATGTATTAAATAATATATTTCCTACACACACTAGTGGTACTTTATCTAAAGGGAATTTTCTAGATAATAAACTTAATATATATGAATCATGTGTTGACTCATAGGGAAACTCTATTAGACTAGTCATTACTTGAGAGAAATGATACACACTAATTACTTCTTAAAAAATTGACTGACTCTAACCACTATGGACTTGGACATTATAAAAAAGACTCCACAATAATGGTATTAATTCGTTATCTTTTGACAAAAAATATATATTAATAAGCACATAACGTCATTAAAAACTCATTGGAATGATCAATGATGACAAACATTTTTTGACCGTCACCAAAAGTAACAAAAAGAGCATCGGTGAGGGTCATTAAAAGTTCGTCACTAGAAGTGTCACCAAAGAGAGAATTAGTGATGGGCCTTTAACGACCCTCACGAAAAGTGTCATTGAAAAAGGCTTTGGTGACAGACCTTAAAGGGCCATCATTATATACACTTACAATGATGTTTTTTTAAGGACCGTCACCATATGTGACATTAGTGATGGACCTTAAAGGTCCATCACAAGCATGACTCTCACCAACGTCCTTTTTTCTTGTAGTGAGTGTGTTATTCATTTTAAGAAGAGTGTGACCTTTATTTCAACCTAGAGTATCAGAATTAATTTCATTTACTTACTATTAGATAAAAATGTGCATTTAGATATCTAAAATTAACTTAGGAATTGTTTGAGTGACAAAGACTCCTAGCACATACACCGCACATACATTTCATGAGTATACTAGCCCTGGTTGATAATTTTGGTAAGTAATTTAACATAAATTAAATTATCAAACATTTTGAAGTCGTTGTCGGGGAAGTGTATATAGGAGTCTTTCTTTCTCTTTTCATAAAAAAAACAAAATTTTAAAAGTGATATGCATAGGGAGAAAAACTGATGCAAGGAGCACGCGAAAACCCTAGCCACCGGCGCCTGCAGCTACCCTAGCCGACTGATCAAGCGACGCAGCTTTCCTCCAAGCTCTCGAGCTTGGGCATCGGCCATGGCAACAAGCTCGGGGGGGGCGGCCCGACCGCAAACAATGATTCTTCACGCGCTAATCCTGACCTTACCAATACTGGCGCTGACAAGCAACAGAAAACGACAGAACCCCAGGCGACTTTTTCGCAGGCACAACAGGACAAGGCGGTCCCCTCTTCTTCCACCTGCAAACCCATTGCGCCAGAAAGGCCCAAGATTGATCTTCCCAGCCATCGCATCAATGCACGCATCCAATATATGAGAGACCATGCCCTCATCGGCAAATTTATCGGCTTCTGGCCCACAGAAAAAGCCCTACAAGGATGGATCGCTTCGAAATGGAAGCCTAAAGGACACGTAACTCTTCAGCTTGGACCGAAGGGGTTCTTCACGACGATCTTCCTTTGCCTTGAGGATCGCAACAGAATCATGGATGAAGGGCCATACTTCTTCAACTCGGCTGGACTATACCTCAGAAACTGGGTCGAAAGATTTAACCCAGATAAGGAAAACTTCAACTGGGCTCCAGTCTGGATACGTTTATATTCGTTGCCGCTTGAATACTGGGACGAAGACACGCTTCAGGAGATAGGCAAGGGTCTAGGGCAGTTTATCAAAGTCGCAGAAGAGACCAAGCTTCGTCGCTACACTTCTTATGCGCGGATCTGCGTTTACATACATCTAGACAATGCCCTACTTGATGCTGTAAGCATCTACCATGATGATTTTGAGTGGATCCAACCACTGGATTATGAGCATGTTCCTTTCAGGTGTCGTCGCTGCCATGCCCATGGGCACCTCTTCAGAGATTGCCCCCTCAATACTTCACCCCAGAACAAAGAAGCTGATACCCAACCAGAAGCAGATGGTTTCACCAAAGTCCCTCATCACAGAAGGCACAACAAGAAATATTCATCGGCAGGTAAGAAACCTTCTCCTTCCTCTAGTGTTCCTACTACCAGTAATAGTTTTGCCATCTTATCCAATACGGATCACCTGCCCGACTCGAGCCAAGCGCCTCCACAATCTCACCAGATCCCCAATACTTCCACCCCGCTTCCTGATCCTTTGAACCCTCCCCCCCCCCCAGCAAGAGACAAGCGCCTCTGCAAACCCTACTTCCAACCCCCCCTCTGGAACAAAGCTCTTAACTTGGCATACGGAAATCATGGATCTGGATGATCCTAAATCGGGATCTACCACTTCCCAAGGAGAAAAAGGCACTCAAAGCGCTACTAATCCAATGGAAGAAGATTCAGAGAGTCTAGAGCTTGGGGATCTTGACATCATTGGCCTGGAGGATGCATGCAAGCGCCAAGAATTTGACAAAATCAAGCCCCATCAAATAGATACTCTGGCAAAGGTCCTATCCAAAGCCCAGCAGCAAGAAAAACTTGGTATTCAGTCAGGAAGTCATTGGGATAGCCTCAAAGTAATTAAAGAATCCAAAAAGAGAGGCAGAAAACTAGATTGGCAGCGCACAATCACCATTGGGGAAATACTAGTCAACTCTGGGTGCTACCCCAAGCTAACGCGGTTCTTCCCGCCCCTGCCAAATAGTTCCTCATGAAATTGATATCATGGAACATCAGAGGGCTGAACAACCCAGGTAAGCACAAAATGATAAAAAGTATGTTACAAAAAGAAAAACCAAACATTCTCTTTCTTCAAGAGACTAAATGTAACAGTGAAGCTTTAGGTACATTTCTGTCAAAAGTCTGGCCTAGTAGCAGTTTTGCAGTAGTAGATGCTTCTGGCTCTTCTGGAGGGCTTGCTATAGCTTGGGATACTCAATCCATAGTCATATCTGATCTGCATGCGGCACATAATATCATTCAAGCCATTTTTCACCCCATTGGTACAAATATCTATGGGCATCTCTCAAACGTTTATTTCCGTAGGACCTTAACAGAAAGATCGGACTCTTGAATACAATGGAAGCGCTTAACTCTCACAGAACTCATCCTCTCTGGATAGCAGCAGGGGACTTCAATATGGTAACCAGGATGGAAGAACGAACAGGAGGCAGAACCAGACAGGACCCTGAAAGCGCCCACTTCAAGAACTTTATAACCAACAGCTGGCTGATAGACCTCCCATTCTCCAATGGAACGTTCACTTGGAACAACAAAAGATCAGGGGCCCATCATGTTGCTTCCAGGCTCGATCGATTCCTCATCTCTGACAATGCTATACATCTGGGAGGCGATTTAGAGGCTTCAATTCTTCCTTTTGCAGGATCGGACCACTGGCCCATTGCATTACAATGGCTCAACTTTGGCCCACAGCTTAAAAAGCCCTTCAAATTCGAAGCCTTTTGGCTTTCACATCCCTCATTCAAAGAAATGGTTACCTCGGCATGGCACAATTTCACTCCTCCCCATGGCTGTAGAATGTACGAATTTCAGCAAAAGCTCAAATATCTCAAGGCGCTCATCAAGACTTGGAATACAACAGTCTTTGGCAACATCTTTCAGGAAATCAAAGTCCTCGAAAGACAAATGGAGGAAGTACAACAAAAAATCATAGTAGAAGGCAGATCAGAGGATACCAATACCCAAGAAATGCAGATCCAGAAGCAGCTTGAAGAAAGGCAAAGACAAGAAGAAATTCTGTGGAGACAAAAGTCCCGAATTAATTGGTTAAAGGAAGGGGAAAGAAATACACGATTCTTCCATCGCTCCACTATTCAGAGACGAATGAAAAATCGCATTCACCATATCACTAATCAGCATGGGGAGCAAGTCGAGCAACACAAAGAAATTGAACAAGTTCTCTCGAACTATTTCAAAACCACTCTCCAAGAGGACAGCACCATAGACAGACAGCCAGCCATTGATGCAATTTCTCAGCTCATTCCCAAACTCATTTCTGAAGAGCATAACAAAATGCTTCTGCGGCCCATCTCCTTACAAGAAGTTGAAATAGCGATGGCACAAACCAAAGATGGGAAAGCGCCAGGGCCTGATGGATTCACTGCAAACTTCTTCCATCACTTCTGGGAGCTCATTAAAATAGAAGTATGGGAACTGGTGGAAGAATCAAGGGCTACCCATTGGCTCCTCCCCTCCTTAAACACCACCTTCATAGCTCTGGTGCCTAAAGAAGAACAACCAAGCACTCCAGAAAAGTATCGTCCCATTGCTCTCTGCAATGTGATCTACAAGATCATCTCCAAGGTCATTGCTAACAGATTAAAGCCTCTGCTGTCGCTCCTCATTTCGCCAGAACAAACAGGCTACGTGGAAGGCCGCCAAATAATGGATGGCATCATCATGACTCATGAAGTCATCCATTCTCTCAAGAGCACTAAAAAACCAGGTATGCTTCTCAAAATCGATCTCTCCAAAGCTTTCGACAAACTTTGCTGGCGCTACATTCAGAGCATGCTCAAAGCCTTTGGCTTTGACCAGATGTGGATACGTTGGATCATGAGTCTCATCTCTACCCCTCTCTATTCCATCCTTATTAATGGATCCCCATCCCACCCTTTTGTTTCATCCAGAGGCATTCGACAGGGTGACCCTCTTTCTCCCTTCATTTTTGTCCTTATGTATGAGGGTCTCAGCAGGCTCATTCATCATGCTGTCCAAGATGGGCATATACGCGGCATCTCCCTTCATGGTTCTCCCGCTTCTACTCACCAGCAATTTGTTGACGACACCATGCTCTTTGGCTTCCCTTCAGCTCAAGAAGCTAGGTCTTTCAAATGCATTCTGCACCTTTTCTCTCTCGCTTCTGGCATGACTGTCAATGTTACCAAATCTCAACTCTTCTTTTTTAACACCCCTCCTCTAATCCAATCTTGTGTAGCCCGTATTCTTGGTTTTGAGCTTGCCCGTCTCCCCGCTAAATACCTTGACGCCCCTCTCATTGACTCTGCTCTCAAGCATTCAGCCTGGACCGTTCTCCTTGATAAACTTGAAGCTCGCCTCTCCTCATGGACTTTCAGAGCTCTCAACCTGGCCAGCAGATTAGTCCTCATCAAAGCGGTTCTGCAATCAATGCCTCTCTACCTCTTTTCTGTGCTTGCAGCTCCCAAATGGGTGCTCAATCAAATTAGGAATTTACAGCGTCGCTTCCTCTGGGGTTCTTCAACTCACACTCGGAAATGGGCTTTGGTCAACTGGAATACTGTCTGCACTCCTAAAGAAGCTGGTGGGCTAGGTCTCAGGAATCCCCTTCATAGCAATGAAGTCATGGGTGCACGACTTTGGTGGAAATGGCTTACGAGCCCTCACACTCCTTGGGCTAAGTTATGGGCATCCAAGTATGCCAACAATAGATCGCCGAATGACTTAATCAGACTCATACCTGAGACAGCTGGCTCCCTCATTTGGAACTCTGCCAAGCAACATCATGCCCTCATCCAACATCACAGCTTTTGGGAAGTTCGGAATGGACAGAATGCCCGATTCTGGGTGGACTCCTGGCAACAGAGGTCGAAGCTCATTGACATCCTAAATCTACCCAACGCTGAGAGATATAATGGGCCAGAAGAGCTGAAGGTAAGTCAGTGTTGGATGACCAATTCTAGCAGCGATTATCAACATTGGAAACACCCGTCTCTCCTCCAGCCTACTATTCCTAGCAATATGTGGGAAACACTCCAGGAGGAACTTCAACGTTGCAGAATTCGCTGCTCGAATGACCCAGATATCCTTAGGTGGGGTTATTCGCCCAAAGGCATATTTACCACTAAAGAGGCCTTCAGCCTAATGTATCCTACTCCTCACCCGAAAGACAGACTCTGGCAATTTGTCTGGGCTAAGGGGACCTGGCCTAAAGTCTCTACTTTTCTTTGGCTCCTCAGCCATAAAATAATTCTTACCTGGGACAATCTGCTCAAGCGTGGTTTCTGTGGCCCCTCACAATGTCCAAATTGCAAGCAGAATACTGAAACCATTCAGCACCTCATGCTGACATGTCAGTTAGCTAGCCAGCTCTGGAACAAAATTTGCTTTAGAAGCCAACGAAGCAAACCACAAGGGGATATCACCAGTATTCTGCGCCACTGGCCCCAGCGCCCTTACAATAGCCCCATTCTCAACTTTCTCTGGCAAATCATTACAGGTCTCCTTTTCTGGGCGCTATGGAAAGAAAGAAACAAAAGAGTCTTCAAGCATCAAACCACTCCCCTGTACATTCTCTGGAAAAATTTCCACATCAACCTACAGGAGTCTCTTTCTCTTCCATCTTGGCAGGAGGAGGATCTTCCCAACCATCCTCGAGAGCTCAGCATATGGCGCAATTGGCAATTTACCATTTCCTCCATTCCCAAAATCAACAAGCAGAACCCTTCAAAATCCCTCTCCTGGATTCCTCCTCCACCAAGAATACTCAAATTGAACTTTGACGGGGCTTCTAAAGGGAATCCAGGCCCAGCGGGATATGGAGGTATCTTCAGAAATTCCCAAGGCGAAATCCAAGCTATCTTCTACGGATCCATTGGCTGGGACACCAACAACTCAGCTGAGTTGGAAGGTCTACGGCAAGGACTCAACTTAGCACACATCTACAACTTCTTGCCCATTATAGTGGAAGGTGATTCTCAAATTTTGATCAGTATGGAAAATTAGTTGCTCCAAGGAACCAGCTCAGCCAAGGTAGCCACCAGTTGGCGTTTAGCCTCCAGAATTGACAAGCTCAGCAATTGGGTAAAAGAAAATCAAGCTATCTCTTTTACTCATACCAAGCGAGATGGCAACAAGGTTGCGGATCTCCTTGCCAATTTAGGAGTTGATAGTCCGGACTTTCTCAAACACGGCTCTCTCCAGATCATAAATGATAGAAACTCCACTCAGAACTGCATCAAGCTGGTGCAAATGGATCAGCCACTTCCGGATGCGGATGATAATTTGGGTTAAGGGGCCTCAAGGCCTGGTTCAGGTCCCAAGGCGGTTCACCTGGGGTGGCCACATGGCCCCCTATGGTGCCATTAATGCAGCTCTCATTAAACCTCGGCGCTGGACATTTATTCCTCCTCGCCGTCACTTGCTCTGTCCTACTCAGCGCATCAGACATCAAATGGAGCACTACTGCTCGAACTTTCCCGATTGTTTTGGTGCTGCTCACCGCCCTCTGTCGCCTCTGAGCTCTCACTGCCCGGGCGGCTGTGCTACAGGTGGGGATCGCACTGCTACAGGACCTCCTTCTGGTGACTGGACGGATTCTTCTCAGAATTCCAATATGCCCAGGCTCAGGCAAAGAATGACTTGTAGGAGAGGGGCCTCTCGAGGCAGATCCATGAGTGAGCGTCCCTCTAGCTCTAATGTCGACTTCTCCATGGAGCCTTCTGAAAGGCGTCCCGCTCATTTCTTTATTGACCCTTCTGGTCGTCTCCATGAGCGCATTGCCCCGGCGCCTCCTCAGTGCATGCCTCCGCCTCGCGCTCCTGATTTGTCACCTCTGTCTTCGCCCCCTCTCCAGGCTTCCGCCTCCCCTCCTCGCCCTGGCAGTCACCACCTCAGGCAATCCATGCAACGAGCTGAGTTGCGTTTCGATTGCGCCTTCAATCTCCCTTCCATCACTGCCCTTATCACGATTACCCTTCGCCAAGAGACCACCCTCCCTCCTGCCCAGCCGCTTGACCCATTGCAGACTCCTTCTGTGCCTGTCTTCGAACCCCCCTCTGGTCCTGAACCCGGTCCGTTTGTGCACTCTCTCGGAGTTCCTTTTGCCCCTGTCCCTGCTCCTTCGGGACCGTCTCACTTGCAGATGGATGCTGGTCTTTCAGGCGAAGACGATGACAAGAATGCTGAAGCAGATTCGGAAGAACATTATGGCTGCAGAATTGTGGAAGAGCAACCTGCTTCAGACTAAGTGCTCTCCCTCTTCCAAGACCAGTTCTCAGTATGAACTATGCTCTAGATTTTTTGCAAAATTTCTGTTTTTAATGATCACTCATAGTAGACATAGCTGCATGTATCTTTTGTCTGTTTCTAGTTTCGTTAAGCTGAATGTAAATGACTCTTCGCCGGTTTCCCAGTTCCTGGGCGGTGTAATCACTTTCAAAAGAACTGGTTTCCCGCTAATGGGCAGTTCCATAGTTAGACAGAACATGGATATCAAGCCCAGTTTCAGGCTTCCTCAGCTGAGCCGTGGCAGTTTTGTAAATATTATGTTCATAATAGAAATAGCGTAATTTAGAAAAAAAAAAGATATGCATAGGGAAAGATGTTCTAGAGGTCAATTTGTAAGAGGTAGGAGTATGATTCCAACATCATCACTCACCCCATCAAGACGTCATAGTGCCACACCATCCACCCAAACTCGTATTCCATCAATTACAGGAAGACATAAAATTCCTAAGGTACTTAAATCTGAAATCCAACCTAGACATTCACCAAATTCCTCTACTGAAGTCGTAGTAGAAGAATAAGATCCTACATCCCCAAAAAAGGAGTAATCTTTTTATCTTCAATTGGAGAACAACTTCTAGGCAAGAACTAGAAATCCCTAGTGAGGAAGAAGAAGAAGAAACATATTTTCCATTCATAGAAGAACCAAAGGAGGAACCAGAAAATTCAATTTTGGAACCTTATATTAGCTTTGAGGAGTCTACAATGGAAGGAGAAGGAGAAGTACAAAATGTGAATGGTGAACATCTTAGGATTGAAGGTGGAAGAAGAGGTGGAAAAGGTAGAGGAATAGGAAGAGGATGTGGTAGAGGAGATCCAAAACATTTTGGGTTTTCCATTTTCGATGAAGATACCACAACCACAATAGAATATCTCACCCTATATCCTCCCTAATTTCCATGGATTAAGGAGTGAGGATCCTGAAACATTTCTCTTTGAGTTTGAAGTTTTTGCAGATCTTATGACTACTTTATTGACACTCAAAAATTGAAATTGTTTCCAGTCACCCTTAAAGATGCAACATTAAAATGGCTTATGGGATTAGGAACACATAGCATATGAACATGGGAAGAAATGAAAAATGTGTTCTTAGACAAATACAAAGACTATTGTACGGCCCATAACCTTAAAGATGAACTGTTTAAAATGATGCAAAAGGAGGATGAAAATCTTGAGGATTTTATTAAAATATTTGCTTACAATTTTAAAAGAGCTAAGATGAATACTCTAGATGAAGAAACTTTGAAAGCTCTCTTGTTGAAATCTATCAGAGATGAGTGGATAGAGCTTCTCAATTTGATAGGTAAAGGAGATATTTCTCAGTTATCATTTGGAGATATTTGTGAATTATGCATACATATTTCAAGAGGAAAGGAAAGAACTGGAAAAAAATCCAAGAGATTCTGTTATGTCTAGGATTAATTAATCTGTAGATGGGATAGTAATTAGGGCTGAAATAGGCAATTTTCTTGACAATTTCAAGACAGATATTTTAGGGAGTCTTAGTGAACAAATAAATACCCTTAAAATACAAAACAAGAAAAAAGTTGAAAATGTTGCATTATCTATCTTTTGTCCAGAATGTAGAGAGAAACATGCCTTGAGATAATGCCCTCTTGACTTAAAAAGTGTAGAAACTCGTGTTATATGTGCTAAGAAACGTGATAAAAAGGAATGTCCTTCAATTCCATGTCTTAAAGTTATATATCAAGAGGAAGTAATACCAAATCAAATGGATCCTCTTTATTTTATTACTAAGAGACCATTGCAAAATCCACCAAAAATATGACTCAAGGTTTCAATACTCAAACATATGCACAACAACCACAAGGTAATTGGACTACATCCATGCCTTGGAAGCCTTGGCCTCAACCTTGGGTACATGGTTGGAAAAATCCTTATGGAAAATATCCTCAATATCCACAACCTTACCCTCTTTTTCTACCACACTATTTTCCTCAGCTTTTCCAACCCTCTCAACCTCAAAATTCAAACACACAACTTTCATTACCATTTCAGCAAAATCCAAATCAACTTCCTTCCTAGCCACTTCCAAATCCAAATAATAAAAACTCACAACCTGTTTACAACATAGAAGGGCAGAATTTCCATACTTATATGATAACTCCATTATATCTAAACAATGTTCAATTTAGATCTGGTAGAGTATTGGAAAATATGTCACCATATGTTGTTATTAAGGAATATGAGAATGATGACCTCTCTGAGAAACATTCATCTCTTCATCAAGAGGAAGATCCTCAAAAACAAACTACCCCTATACATTTTGATGATAATCCATTAAACTAAACTCTCATTATAGAACAACCTAAGTTTCTATTCAAAAACCAACTTTTCCTGAAAGATTGAAAATCAACAAAGGGGTAGAAAAACATATTGTGTTTCCTGATTATGACATGATAGATGAACTGAAGAATGTTTGTATAAAAAATCCTTTGTTACAAGCTAGTAAGGAAATACCCATATTTTCAAATACAATCAGGGAGTTAAGTATTAGGAAACCAGGAAGAAGAAGAAAATAAGTTAAAAGAATTCAGTTAGTTGGAAGAATTGCAGATATCATGATAGGAAAGACAACGATTCAGAAATATTTCGATCTAGGTAGTCTCATTGTTAAAAAAACATTAATGGTGTTGAAATTCCGAACACATTGATTGATATAAGGCAACTATCAATATCATGAGTAAAAAAACTAGGGATTAATTGAAACTCCCTAATATTCAATATACACCAACATTGTTGCAACTAGCAGACATATCTATTATCAAACCCGATGGTGTGTTAGAAGATGTGTTTGTATCCTTAGATTCTTGGGAATATCCTGTTGAATTCATGACCTTAACACCCAAGAATAATCTAGGAGGACATCCACTGATTCTAGGTAGACCATGGTTAGCTACAGTTGATGAATTTATTAGTTGTATATTTGGTGATATGTTTATCTCTGGTGGAAGTTCAACAAATAAATTCACATTATATCCTCCAACAAAAAGAAGAATAGAAGTAGAAAGTCAAGAATGGATAGATCATGATACTAAAAACTTTGACATATGACCAATTTTTTCTACTTCACAAATAGATGAAGAAGATCTGATTTTCAATCTAATGGAAAATAATTAATCTTCCTCGTATTGTGAACAAAATAATTTTTTTCAAGAACAATGTAATATTGAATATTTATCATCTCGACAAATGGATTTACATTCTATGGAGAAATTTGGCAATTCTTTAATTGAAATTTCTTTGGAAAAAAATTTGAATATCAATAATAATATGGAAGAATCTTAGAAGAAGGAATTAGTGAAGATGCTATAGGAACATTCCTCTGCTTATGCATGGGAATACACTTATATGAAAGGAGTTGATTCAAACACTTGTATGCATCACATATCTATTGAAGAAAATGCTAGACCAATCTGACAACCCCAAAGGAGGATGAATCCAAAATTAAGGGAAATTGTTAAGGATGAACTATAAAAATTGTTAAAAGTGAATTTCATTTATCCTATATGATATAGTCAGTGGGTTTCATCATTAACAATTGTTCCGAAAAAGAATGGAAAATGGAGTATTTATTGATTATAGGGAATTGAACAAAGCCACATTAAAAGATCAAGAAAAAACAACATTTACCTATCCATGGAGAATTTATTCTTATCGAGTACTTCCTTTTGGGTTATGTAATGCACTTGCAACATTCCAAAGGGAATTTTTAGGCATTTTTTTAATCTAATTCATGATTGTGTGGAAGTGTACATGGATGATTTTACTGTCTATGGAAACTTTTTTGAAGAAGCTCTTGAAAATTTGGAAAAAGTTCTCATTAGGTGTAAAGAAGCAAATCTCTCATTAAGTCATGAAAAATGTTTTATGATGTTTACTGAGGGAACTTTTTTAGGCCACCATATTTCAGGAGATGGAATTAAATTCTGTGCATCTAAAGTAGAAGTCATTTCTAAATTATCAGTTCCTACTTGTCAAAGGGATGTTAGAAGTTTTCTTGGTTTTACTGGTTACTACAGAAAATTTATAGAAAAATTTACAAAGATTGCCTCTTCACTTTTCAAATTTCTCACAAAATATTGTGAATTCATTTGGAATTATGACTGCCAGAAAGCTTTTGAAACATTGAAAGAAAATATTTCTCAAGCACCCATCTTAAGAGGACCAAATTGGAAATTACCTTTTCACATATCACTTGATACCTCATACACTGCTTTAGGAGTTGTACTAGGAAAAAAAGATTTGACTCCTTATGCCATTTACTATATAAGCAAAAATTTGACTCCTGCACAACTGAATTACACTGTAACAGAAAATGATTGTTTAGTCATTGTACATGTCATCAATAAATTCATACATTATATCACTGCTTATGAAACCTTCATTCATACAGATCATTCTGCAATTAGATATTTAATGAATAAGTCAATTACTAATGGCAGAATTATAATATGGTTATTATTATTACAAGAATTCGATATTACTATTTTGTATAAACCTGGAAAACAAAACACATTTGTTAATATGTTATCCAAAATCCAAAATGATAATAATGATACTCATGTAGAAGATAATTTTCCTGATGAATATATTTTTGTGGTATCTATAAAATCTTCTTGGTTTTCAGATATTTCTAGTTATTTGACTACACAGAAATTACTATCATACTTATCTCCTCGAGAGAAAATAAAGGTAATTCAAACTAGTGCATCTTATTCATAGATAAATGAAGAATTGTACAAGATAGGACCTGAGTTAATCATTTGAAGATGTATTAGAGAAGATGAAGTACCAGATATATTAAAATCTTGTCATGATGAACCATGTGGAGGACATTTTGTTGATAAAAGAACTGCCTATAATGTCCTTCTCTTAGGATATTATTGGCCTTATCTTTTTAAGGATGAAAAATAATATTTTAAGAGATGTGATAGTTGTCAAATAATGGGAAAGCTTATTCCTTCAGATGAAATTCCTTTACCACTTCAGGTACTTATTGAACCTTTTGAAAAATGGGCTCTGGATTTTGTTGGTCCAATCAATCCACCATCAAGGTACATTCTTGTCTGTACAAATTATGTCACAAAATGGGTAGAAGCTTAATCACTTCCTTTTTCTACTGAAAACGTTGTAGTTTCATTTATTTTTGAGGATATTTTCACTCATTTTGGTGTCCCAAGGGAAATTGTGATAGATCAAGGTACTCAATTTACATCCAATTTGGTACACAATATAATGGAGGAATACAAAATTAAGCATCGAAAGTCCACTCCATATAATCCACAAGAAAATGGACAAGTTGAATATAAAAATAAAGTAATTGAAGCAATTCTCACCAAGACTATGCATCTGCATATAAGAAGTCAGAAAATGTTCCAAAAGCCTTATGGGCATACTGTACCACATGGAGAAATACAACAGGACACACTCCCTATGAACTTTTTTATGGGAAGCAAGTCCTATTTCCTATTGAGTTCCAGATAAATACCTTTAATACAACAATCAAATTGGGTTTTGATTTATCATAAGCAAAACGACAAATAATGGAGCAATTGAATGAACTTGATTAGATAAGACGAGATGTTATTCATAGGACCAATATAGCTCATCAACAAAGATCCAGGTGGCATGACAAGTTCATCAAAGAAATAAAATTCTAGCCTAGTGATTGGGCATTTCTTTTTTATTAAAATTTTAAAGATTTTCAAGGAAAATTTCAAACTCATTGGCTTGGGCCTTATGAGATTGAAACAGACTTTGATAATGAACCAATTAGAATTAGACCTATTGATTAAGATAAAGTGACCTTCCTTGTAAATGGTCATAGACTATGAATATATCACAAACCATGTCAAGACAAGAATTCATCAAAAATCTCCAAGAAAATCTGAATTTGAAGTTGGTCAAGGAAGATTCTTCTTCCTCTCCATCTTAGCCTTCTACTTTCTTTTTCAAATAATAAAAAAAACAATATTAAAAAAATTACAATATATATATATATATATATATAATGAAAATAATTTTTTTGTAGAAACGTGAAAGCCAACATTGTTGGTATGTTTATGCAGAAAATCTATGTTGAAAATCAAGAATTCTTGACAATATAGATTTTATTTCTAATTCCCTATTCTAGTCCCATTTTATTTTGAACCCTCCTCTCTCTTTTTGAAAATAAGGCAGCTACGAAATTGTTAACAATTTGCAGCTCTAATAGAATTTTGCAGCTGACTTGGCAGATTGCGACCAGAAAAAATGAATATCATGGCACAAGAGAAAAATCAATGAAGATTTCAACTTGAGGACAACCTACAAAAGACAAGCCAAAAATTAGTAAGACGAGAATCTAAGGTATGTAAGTATCAAGTTGAATAATAATTGTAAAACATTTGAGTTATGAAATAAATGACAAGTAATCGTCGCTCCCACTACTCTAAGTAATGATTACCCTCATTACTCCCAAGCGACTTTGGTCTTAACGAAAAATATCGTTGTCTTGTCAACCAAGTCGGTCATGAACCTTGTCATAATTTGAAATTCTCCCTCTCCTCTCCATTTATCATTCTGTTTCATGCTCAGTCCATTCCATTTTCATTTAGCCATGTTTCATTGCCAATGTTGCCTTTACCTAACCTTTGTTCTCTAATTCACTCATACGCAAACCCTTTCATTCCATAACCTTGTCGAAAGAGAAATTACAGGCTAGGCTTCTCTAACATGGGTGTCATTGTAAGTTTAGAGTCGAATGGAGTGAAGTTCCTTGAGGGTTACCAACAGGTCAAACAATTGTTGCAGCAGGCACAATGGCTGGAATTTGTAGAGAAATTTGATGGCCACGAAAAGGACGTAAAAAAATCTTTTTCCCAGGCATACGATGGCATTGATGCAAAAATTTGGGACCTAAAGCTAATTTTGACAAATTAATTTGTAGCAAAGGCCACCAGACTGCCCATAATCGACGAGAGTTTGTTCAAGAACAAAAAAATTGAAGAGAAAAACTAGAAAATTTTCCTCAATAATGTAGGTATGAATACTTGTGTGTTAAAAAAGGGATACCAGTCACAAATTTGAAAAATAAGTGGAGGATTTTTTTATTAATAATTAAAAATTTTATAACCTGTGAAGGGAGATTTGGTAACATGTTCTTCTACCATGCACGATTGTTGATGAATTTTCTGGAAGGAAATGAAATTAACCTACCATATTTTATACTTCATAGCTTAAGAAAGATGTCTAGAAATATATAGATAAATATAAAATTCATATATAATGCCCTATACCATCATGGCCCGGTGAAAATTATAATTGAGACCCTTCTAAGAAATATAGGAGAAAATTGGGAAGAGTTATTGATTAGGAATCATTTTAAGGAACTAGAGAAAGAAGCACCTAGTGATAAGACAAGGAAAAGTAGAAGGAAGCTGCCTATGGACCCTAAAGATAACTTAGCTACACAACAGGAACAATAGTCAGAGCATGAGACTCCTCTTGCAAATATGTTGGAAAACCTTAAAAAGAGAAATATTAGAAGAAACAAAGCCAACGATAAAGGTGAAAGTTCATCCAAGAAGAAAAAAAACCAGGAAAAGGATAAAAAGCAACCCCTTACTACTAAATCAAAATCACCGTCTAAGCCATCATCCAATATAAGAATAAGTGCCATGATCTATAAAACAACGCTTGGACAGTCTCAAAAAACTTCAGGATTCATCAACTTAGAAGAAGATTAGGAACTAAGAGTTCCATCACCAAAAATTCCATCACCTAGAGTTCTATCACCAGTCTCTGGTCCAACTAAAATAACTCCTAAAATAGATCTTGTACAAAAAGAGATATGTTATTACATAGAGTCTTTGGAGCAAAGAGCTACAGGGAAAATAGTGGAATCATCCTCAAACCAAGAGTAAATTACTCATGTTGATCCTCCAAAAATATCCCAAATTGTAAACTCTTAAAGAAGAAATCTATGAGTTGGATGTACTAAATAGACATTTAAAGCAAGAACATGAAACACTGAAAGTGTAGAATGAAATTTAGAAAACTATGAATGACAACATCATGTTGAACCTTGGTGTATGGTATGAGAAGAACAATAAATTAAAGGCCAAAAACAAATCTCTGAAAAGAAATGTGATAAGATTGAAACATGTAATTTTGATGAAGAAATCGAAGATGTCAGTCACCACCAAGAAAGCAACAAGAATTAACTTGGATTTTCTTGCTCAGGCATCTGAAGAAGATTAGTGACAGGAAAAATTCACAAGTTTTGAAGTTTTGCAAGAGGATATGCAATCTCTTCTGTGTGGAGGAATTTTGAACCCCAAAATTGTTTTTTTTTTTACAACACTTTTTCATTCCATTTTCCTCTTTTTAACCTTCATAGCTTTAATTTTAGCATCATTTCACAAGGCTTATGAAATATCAGGTATTTGATCATCTTATATTTCATAAATGAAAATTTTATTTATTGTTTATCATAATATTTACATTGGCTACATAATTAAAATGATTTCGCAACTAATGTATGATTCTGCAGCTGAGTCCAAGGTTTGATAGGTTTCGAATATCTAGTTGAGGAACGAGATATATGGATAGGTGAAAATTAACTAGTACAATGATTTTTTCCTACCTTCATAGGCTGGATTTTTAAAGATGACACCTAGCATCTTGTTCAAAGGAAAATTTAAGCACCATGGGAGGCGAACCAGGCAAGCAAGATGGAGATTTTTAGCCTCATGATTTGCTGCGTTGATAGGAAATCATGAAAGGATCACATTATCTTATCTTTCAAAGTTAATTTTAGCTAGTATAGATTAACATAAGGCGTAATTCTCTAAAACATTTAATGCGTAGGATTTTTATAAATATGCCTCTCGACATAGCAAACACAGACTTTGATTTTACATTGTAAACACTCTGTTTTATAGAAACTCTTCATTCGATCCTTATTTATTTGTTGTGCGATTGCAATGCGTGGCTGATCATCTTGTGAAGGCATCATATTGATACCTAAATCACGTAGGAGGTCCCCTCGAGATAGTAAGGTTTCATTTTAATTGTAATTAGTATTTCGTTTTATGTTTTCTGTAATATTCTATTAGCTTAATTCCTCATTTTAAATGCGAGCCTAAGATTGTTTTCATATCAAGTTTGTCTAATCCTTTTTATTGTTGAGTGTAGTGAGATCTATTTTGCACATGGACAAAGAATAGGTTTGCATAGATCAGTAACATATCTTTACATTTAGTTATATAGATAAGATCTTAATTTGCAGAGATAATCTTTCTTTCTGTCAATAGTAGATTCATTTGCAGTGTGGTTTCAATTCATGCACCTGTGATTTCAATTTAAAGAGAGTGTAGTTTCAATTTAAGCAAAGTGTGCTTTCATTTTTAAAGCAAGTGTCGTTTTATTTTAAAGCAAGAGTGGTGTGATTTCATTTAAAGAAAAGTGTGTGTGTAATTTCATTTAAAAGCAAAAGAGTGTGTTTGATTTAATTTTGAACAAGTGTGTTATTCATTTTAAGAAGAGTGTTATCTTTCTTTCAAACCAGATTAACGAAATTAATTTCATTTACTTACTATTAGAGAAACATGCGCATTTCGATATCTCAAATTAACTTAGGAATTGTTTGAGTGAAAAAGACTCCTAGTACATAAAGTGCACATACATTTCATCAGTATACTAGTCGTAGTTGATAATTTATGTAAGTAATTTAACATCAATTAAATTAACAAACAATACCTTCAAGTCCATGAGATAGTGGAAGATCTTATGATTTGGATACAATCGAAGCACGATTGTTGTCAGTTATATTTTCCACATCAGAGCTATCTTTTCCCAAAATTACATTCTACGCCCCTAACATTTCTTGAATATCCCTGCACTGACATAGTTTTATTTGTGGTTTATTTATAAAGGCTTGCTCGGTAGCTAATTATGTTATTAAAATTCATCCTTTACTATGGCCAAATACGCTCTGAAAGTACAGATTTATAACTCAAGATTCCTTGATTCATTTTTTTTTTGTTTTTTTTCTATTCTGTACACACTGAGTGTTTGAGAAAAGTTAAAGTCTCAATTCATTTAACCAAGGGTCAGCTCTCTTAACCCAAAAAATTTCTAATTTCCCTCCCCTCACTGTGCCTGAAAAAGAATTCACTCCGATCTATAACAACACTTTCAAGATTTCATGTATAATTATCTGCATTATAATAAAGATGGAAGCATTTTTTAATCTCTTTCCATTGCAGGATGCACCCTAAATATGATTAGATTAATATATCAACTCATGAAATTACACATATTCTACTAGATCTATTTTCCTGAATTATATTGCATCCACTTTATACATCTTCAAGTAGATATCAACAATATAATTTATGTATTTTATACGTTTTCCCAATTAACATATTTTATACATTTTCTTCCATAACATATTTTTCTTTAGACACGTCTCACTTTTCTTGGTCTGCCACCCACCTGCCTAGGCTCGTTTTATTTTTTTCTTTTTTCTTTAAAGCCTAATTTTCTCTCTCACGACGCTTTATTCCACCCCTACTTAGTGCCTTTCCCCATCTAAGTGATTTAATGGAATTTCCTCGCCCATCTCATTAAATCTTATCTATTTTATCTTCTAAAAGGTATTTTTAGGACTCCTTTTCATGGAATAATTTATCTCGATCTCATCGATCAATGAGACTCTTCATATTTTTTTTGGAAAATATCTCTTAACTTTAATGTCTAATTCCCAAGTAGTTCCAAGTTTTTTATTTATTACTAAGAAATTTACTTGTCACATCATAATAACTTTACTGTTCATTTTTGTTCAACCAATCATGTCCTTTTTTCCAATTATACCTGAGTATAAATATAGAAATACATTATTGCAGAAACATGGGGGCATTACATCCCCCCCCACCACCTTTTATTCAACACTGTCCCTGGTGTTTTATTTTTCCTTTGCTTCCTTCGAGAATATTGTTGGGTAGACCTCTTGCATTTTGTCCTCTAGCTCCCAAGTAGCTTCCACAGGTGTAAATTCCTTCCATTTCACTTCAACCTGAGCGACGAATTGATTCAAGAGTAAGATCTCTTTCTGATGTAATATGTTCAGTGGCTCTGGAAGGAAATATCCTTCAGATTTCACCTGTCTGTATCAAATTCCAATAAAGTATATGAGAATTATCATGGAAGTACTTTTTTAATGAAGACGCATGAAAAACATTGAGTAATTTAATATGGTTGTGCAGTTCGAGTTGATATGCTATTGGCCCTGTTAGCAATTTGTAATTCCTCCAATTTGAGGAAACGAACCCAAAGGTAACCACAAACCACTTTAAAACTAGAATCTAGCCCTTCCAACTTTAGAGAGGGCTCTCCCTATATGAATATTCAATCAATCAGATGATTGGTTGTCTTATATTTTAGGCTAGGTATTGAGATCAGAGCGGAATATGTTTAACAATTTGAAGGCAGGGAAGAGGGAAAATCCATTGCCCATTGAGTCATATTGAGCTAATGATTTTCAGTGATATGATGGGAAAATGAGGAATCCTTAGGCCATGGGCAAGGTAGGAAATAATTATGGTGTCTTTGTCGAATTTTGGTGTAGATGGGTGAGTAGGGGAATAGTGGAATTGATAACATCTAAATCAACTAGCCAGGGATGTATTTTAGATATTACAATGGAAGTAAAACACTAAAATATCCAGTTAACCATAACAGAGCACTTAAAAGTGAATTTTGAAATAATTTTTTCTTAACTAAACATTGCAGATGTGAAATTTAAGCATGGCATTAACATAAGATAATGAAACAAAAATAGGAGATAAAAATCACCATAAAATACTAATAAATGAATCCCTGAACAAGTAGACTTTGACCTTCATCATTACTGAAACTTTTTAATGAAAAATGTACAATGTTAAATGTCTTCTCTATCAAACCTTGACCAACCCTTTTCATAATAGAAAATGAATTGTATATATATATATATATATATATATATATCAAAAACTATTATTTCATTCCTTTAGGAATTGAATTCCCCAAAAAGATTCAGTTTTTTCTTGTAGCAGCGAATATAGAACTACTTTCTAGAAATTAGGGAATTATTTTGACGGAGGAAAAATTCAACAAATTACATTGAATACATGCATAAATATGAGGCTCAAATCCCCAAAAATACCTAAGGAAATTTTTCATAACCATTAGAATCAATTTCATGAGGTTTGGACTAAAATTTCAAGGTCAAACTATTGAATATGTGGAAGCACAGTGAATTTGCTACCCTACTTCCTTCTTCAACAAAAATGCGGCAAAAAACACAGCGAGATCATGATTTGCAAGCTTTTGATCACATTCTAGGCTTCTAAGTGAATCACACATGTGAAAAAAAACCTAAAAATCATCAGATACTTATCGGATAAGACATGTTAATACTGTAAACTCCAATCCAAAAGCGCATCGACTAAGCGCAGTGAATTTTCACCTGCATAGGTTTTACTAAGTGCTTGACTCTCTTACCAAGGAAAAAAGTTAGTTGATGATGTTTAAAACCTTGAAAATTTTCTTGAGCCTCCATACATAATAAATAGTGACAAAATCCTGGTCTCTATCAATTTTTTAATGCTTTGATAGTAGTGCAACAACTTTGTTGTGTTACTGTGTCACTTTCCTCCTTTACAAAAAGAATCCAAAAATCAAGAGGATATGATTGATATAGGCTAATTCACTTCAAACAAAAAGTAAAAAGGAAAATTTATCTTAGTTTTATGTCAAAACTCAAACCTTTTCTTCCTCAGCCAATAAGTCTAGATTTCCTATTTCTTCCTTATGTTTTTCCTTCAATGCCTCTTGTAACGTATGTTTTGTAGCCCTCGACTCATTTTTCAAAGTGAGGTTTTCCTCACAAAATCTCTTGATTTTTATGTGTAGGTGATGAATTCTCTTAAACACATACTTAGCTTCAAACAATGTTGGCTCACAAATATTCAAGTGCTCATGTATCTTTCGTTTGGTCCTGTCATCTTATTCTCTAAGCCTACTAATTTCATTTTGAGATTTCTTCAATTGCTTCCTCAGCCTATGGAAAGTGTGTTTCTCTTCATCCAACTGAGACTTCTTCTTTTCTTGCATTGGATCTCCTTTGATTTGAATTTCTTTCTCTAGCTCCAATTTCCTAGTTTAAGATCTGGTCATAGGGACCCTTGATTGTAAAGTCTCAAGCTCCTTGATGTCCTTTGTTTTTGCCTTTCCTTTACCTTCATACCTAGTGGGAAGTGGAGTTGTCTTTATCAACTTTAGATTCCTTCTCCAAAATTTTATTCTTCAACTCTCTATTGTCATGTTGAAGCTGAGTAATGACCAAATGAGCCTTTTTCAACTGTTCCTGCAGTTCCATAACCTCCTTATCTATGTCATCTAAATCAACATTCTCTGATTGATTCCTTGAGCTTCAGTATGATTTTCATGAGTTTTCTCAGTGGGTAACCTCTTTGCAATATCTCTTGTGATTGGTTTCTTGGAAATTTTTACCACCTCAGGAGACAAATGAAGTTTTTTTCCCTTTTCCCTATTAGATGGGTCAACTGAAATCTGTGGCCTATTGAATGAGCTTTCTCATTAGAGGAAATTTTAGGCTAAAAGTTCCCATGAAATGTTCACATAATTTCCATGTTAGAATATTTAAACCAATCAAAATATTTTAAATTTAAAAAGAGGTACATGTAAACACTTTGGAGGGAAAAGAAGAAACACTGCATTTTTTAATTGTATTTTTGGCTTATATCCTTATATTTTTACTCAAATTTCAAGTGTAGATACTCGTTGGATGTCGCATTAAATTATGCATCCAACTTGTGCCCATTATGCATACTTTTGAGAAGACTCACATTGATAAAAATTGAAGATACATTAAAAATCATGTTGAACATGTTTTTTTAATGTATCTTCAATTTTTATAATTGCAAGTCTTCTCAAAATTATGTATAATGGGTACTCGTTGGATGTGGAATTTAATTTTGCATCCAACGAGTGTCTACATTTGAAATTTGAGTAGACCTATAAGGAGATAAATAAAAGGTACATAAAAAAATATTTTTCTTCATATTTGGTGTTGTCATGGCTCACAATGAAAGTGGAATTGTAGGTTTTTGAAATGTAATTTGAGTGCTCAACAACTTAGCACTGTAAAATTCCAGCAACTATGGGATTTAGGTTTAGATGAAGGTTTATGGCAAGCTTTGGATGGAAATTCCCTATATTAACAAGTTCAAACAACAAGAACCCAACTCATAGACCAAAATGCAGCGATTTGTTGTTTTTAAATGCAGCGAATTTTCCAATGCACGTGTAGTGAGAAAGCGCAACGAGTCCAAGTTTATGAGGGTTGCAAGCTTTTATGGGTGTTCTTCTCAATTTCTAAAGATGAAAATAACAACACACAACATGAATTATGATAGAGAAGATAAATTTGGAACCTCAGAGTGAACGTGGTATAAGAAAACCTTCAATTTGGAGAAGCGCAGGGGACCCCTAGAGCCAAAATGCAACCACTATCCTTTGTTGTTCAAAGTATCTAAGGAGGACACAAAAATTGCTCGATGAATTTTTTAAGAACCAATGCTTGTATTTTTCACCCTCTACGTTATCCTTTAATCATAATGATTGCTTTTTCAAATTTGGAAAATTGTAGCGCAACAAAAAAATATATGTGCAACAAAAAAATAAAGCGTAGCATCAACTTGCAATGGTAACATTATGATGAAATATTTGATTTGACCTAGAAATTGACTCGAAAAGATACCACTAATTTGTTTCAATGATGAGAGAATAAAGACCCACTACAGTCTTTCACTCATTACTTGGATGACACATTTTCGTAGATTTATTAAAACTATTCCTTTTAAGACTTTGGCAACTTTATTTTTATTTACCAATCAAAATTTAGTATTTCCTATTAAAACTAAGCCTTTATCTCTATGATATCATAGTAGCATTTTATAAATTGACCAAAAAATAATAAAACAGACTAAGCTTGACTTTTACTACTATAACATAGGGATACTAACATTAGCTCCAATGGGGATGACATCCCCTGTGAGGTGCCAAAGAACATCGTATACCATTTTCCTATCCCTTGGATTTTATCAACTCTTGACTTGACTCATAAGTGACTTATGACTAACTATGAATTTTTAGATTATGAAAATTGGCAAAAACTCATCAAAATCTTAGGGCCTTCTCCCCGGGCTTCAAATTCTAGTGAAAACTTCCCACACCTGCAATAATAGAAATTGGAATGGCTATATACAATGAAGTGATCAAAACTAACTAAGTTTAGGCCCCTCGACAAGAAATTCTCTTGTCAAATCCTGCAACAAAACTTGATAACCTTAGTTTTTACAATTATATTACATATTTAAATTACTAAGAAATAATAAATAAATATGCATCACTATAATATGGCATTAAAAATATAATATAAATAAGGAGGCTCATGCAAAATATCAATTACCGAAGTCATACAACTTTTACAAGAAAATATTTCTTATTCTATTAAAATTTAATGAATTATCTTCATCTTAGAACTAGGAAAGGTACAAGGGTTTTACATAGGTTGATTTTGATACATGTAATGTGCATTCATATATTTATTTATCAATCATAAACAAAAAATAAATATATTCATTTTTAGGATGTGGTTAAGGAACTTCATGTTCAAAATCCATGATACATATGATGTAGTGGCGAACAAAAACCTTAAATTAAATTTGATTTAAACAAGCCATTTTCTGCATGGCCTTTTACACTATTCTTAATGCTAACATATTAATAAATATGATCAGATTTAAATTAAAAATTATGTGTTTTTAAAGATCATAACCTAAACAATTTTTTATATAAAAGAAAATATCTAAATTTTTGGTCAAGTTCATATAGAAATTCGGGCTTTGGGGATTCTTAATATAACTGCCACACAAAATTCTTTAACTAATTATGATAAAGTATCACCTTAAATCATGTTCAACCTAAAACTTTATTGGGTGTTTTTTTTAGGAATGGTCATCCTTGACATAAAGACTTCTTAATTATTGTTAACTTACATGGTCACGCGTTATTGTGGGACTCACACTAGTTGTGCAAAGGTAACCGAAGGAAACTGCAAGTACTTGAGGAAATATGATAAAGAAAGAAAGAAAATTTTAACATCCACAAGGCTAAAGATAGTCTATGGGACCTTTTTTAGAGTGAAAAACTTGAAAAAAAGTATGCACTTCAAGAGATTTAATCCTCTTCAAAATGGATATATATTGGGTCTATATATGCATATAGCATGTGTAACTTTTCATTTTTAAAACATTATTTTTGAATTCATAAATGGATACAATGCCTTGATAGTTTACTTGGACACTTAATGACTCCAGGAAATTGGCTCCAAATTAATTTAATTTTTTTTAAATAAATGGTTAAAATTGTAAAAAAAACTCCCTTATGTGTGTTGATTGTAGAATATACTGGAATCTGAAGGTCACTCAAGTGAAAGATGCTCTTTATTTAATATCATTATCAACACACACTAACTTTAGTCCTTAGATGAAATTTCAGCCTAAAAGTGGCCTCCTAAGGAAATATATTAAAACAAGAGTTAGGAATTTTGGAGGGAAACTAAGAAAACTATTTTTTTCATTGTATTTTTGGCTTATCTCCTTATAGGTTTACTCAAATTTCATGTGTAGACACTCATTGGATATGGAATTAAATTCCACATCCAACGAGTAGCCATTATGCATACTTTTGAGAATAGCCACATTGATAAAAAAATGAAGATACAATAAAAAGTGTGTTGAACCCATTTTTTTAATGAATCTTCATTTTTTATCAATGTGGGTCTTCTCAAAACTATGCATAATGTGTACTCGTTAGATGTGTAATTTAATTCTGCATCCAACGAGTTTCTACACATGAAATTTGTGTAAACCTATAAGGAGATAAGCCAAAAATACAATTAAAAAAAATAGTTTTTCTTCTTTACCCTCCAAAATATTTATATGTACCTCTTTTTAAATTTAAAGGATTTTGAGTGGTTAACATATTATGACATGGAAATTACGTGAAATTTTCATGGGCACTTTTAGGCTAAAATTTCCTCTATTGCATTTCCTCTATGAAATTACATTTTTTGTGCAATAGTGCCCACAAGGACCTATTTTTATCTTTCTCCTCATTTCTTTGCATGTTATAGCTTGGATATAATATGTATATAAGATTTTGACATAGTGGTATGGTTGGAAAAAATAATTTAGCGAGGTGGTTCAAGAAACATCTGTCAAATAGGCACCAACAGAAGTGTGAAGCTATTGCAAGGTTGAACACATTTCCTCACCTCCATCCTCCACCCTTTAGGTTGTTATCTTTCCTTTGCTGCAACATTTTTGCATTAACACCATAGACATGTTCAATTCCTTGGGTGTATCTTTGCACCGTTAGGGGCAATTGGTAGTTTTATTTCTTTTAATATAATGTTATGAAACAATATATTTTTCATGCTGACTTGTAGAGTGTGTATGGATACATTACTACATATTTTAACTAAAAAACCATCTTAGATCCACCTAACACCAGATCTATCATGCGTCGAGAGGGATCAAACCCCTTGAGGTGCAAACCTTCTTTTTGGAGTGTAGAACTTGAGGAAAGGTTTGCACCTCAAGGGATTTGATCCCTCTCAACGCATTATAGATCTGGTGTTAGATAGATCTAAGCTGGTTCCAGTTGAGGGAAAGAATGTCACATTTTTAGATCATCATTATTACGTATATGTTTGAGATTAACTTTAAAATTCACATTATGTTTTCTTTGCTTGGCATGACCATATCATTCTCTTCTTTAATTTAGTCTGTGTTGCTTGCCTTGAATGGTTTGTACATATTTTTCTGGATGCTTTGATTGGTTTCTGTGTTTACATGTTTAGATTTCGATGGTAGTCTTTATGAATGTTATAATTGTTGTGTTATATTTTTATATTTTTATGTAATTGTCTATTAATAAATAGTTGGTGATGAAGAAGAGAGGCAATATTTTCAATAGTTTGAAGGAGGAGTGATACTACACATCTATTTCATTTAATTTTAGGTATCACCACTTCTCACAAATAATTAATTCTTAATAGTGTCCCTCTAGGTATTACTAAATATATATTGATGATTAGTTTTAATATAATTTACCGCGTCAATATTACTCTTGAAATAATTTGTTTCTTTGCTAATATTTGAAATAATTTATTTCTTTCAAGAATATTTTGATGATTTTTTTATCTATAGTCTATTTTGCAAAGTCAAGAAATAATGTATTTTTGAATTTTTTTAATGAGTGGCCATATTTCTAAAATCTTTACATCCAAAAAATTATCACATCTTTTTCAAGAATGTTTTTATTTGTTTTGCATTTTTATAAATCTTTATGTTCCTCTTATCAAAAATTTGAATACATTGTTGTACTCAATTATCTATTAGTAATTTTGAATATATGTAATTGTGGCAATGAAGAAGGAAGAGGATCTTGTCAAGGATTAATTTGCACTTTGAAGGAGGATTGATTTTTCACATCTATTTCATTTTAATTCTAGGTATCGTCACTTTTGACAACTAATTAATTCTTAATAGTATCCCTCTAGGTTTACTAAATATATCTTGAAAAATATTTTTTTAATAATATATAGCCTCAATATTAACATCTAATGCATCTAATGCAAACAATCAAATAGGATTATAAAATAACATCTACACTAAAATCAATGCATCTATGCAAGAAATGAAATGAAATTAGAAATGCACATCTACACTGAAATCAATCCATCTAGTGCAAACAATCAAATAGGATTATAAATCAACAACCACACCGAAATAAATGCATCTAATGCAAGAAATGAAATGATATTAGAAATCAACCTCTACACTAAAATCAATGCATCAAGTGCAGACAATAAAATAGGATTAGAAATCCACATCTACACCGAAATCAATGCATCTACTGAAACCAATCAAATAGGATTAGAAATAAACATCTACACTAAAATCAATATATCTAGTGCAAGCAATCAAATATAATTATAAATCAACATTTACACTAAAATCAATGCATCTAATGCAAGAAATAAAATAGGATTAAAAATCACCATCTATATTACAACAAATGCATCTAGTGCAAAAAATATTCTTCCCTCGCTCCCCCCTCCATCTAATCTTGAAAAATATTTTTAATAATTTACACCCTCAAGATTAACAACATCTAATCTATTAATGCAAAAAATCAAATAGGATTAGAAAACAACCTCTACACTAACATCAATGCATCTAATGCAAGCAATCAATTAATCCTATAAATCAACATCTACTTTGAAATCCATGCGTCTAGTGCAAGCAATCAAATATAACTAGAAAATAACATCTATGCTTAAATAAATGCATCTAGCGCAAGAAATTAAATAGGATTCAAAATTATAATCTACACTAAAATCAATGCATCTAGTGAAATCAATCAAATAGTATTAGAAATCATCATCTATACTCAAATCAATGCATCTAGTGCAGGAAATATTCTTCCCTATCTCCCACCATATGTATATCTCCCTTCATCTCTCCTTCTTTGTCTCTCTATCTCACCCCCCTAAAACACACACTCTCTATCCATATCTATCTATATCTCCTTCCCTCTCTCCCTCTCTTTATCTCTCTCTTATTCCCTCTCTTCACCTCCCATCTATATCTCTATCTCACTCTTCCTCTCCATTGTCTCTCTATATTACCCTCAAAACATACACACTCTTTCTCCATATATATGTATATCTCCCTCCCTCTCTCTTGCCCTTCTCTGCCTCTCTCCTCCTATATGTCTTCCTTCTGCTCTCCTCTCTCCCTCTCCCACTATCTCCCTTATCACTCCCTCTCTCTCTCTCCACCTTTCTCTCTCTATGTCTTTCTTCTTGCCTCCATCGATCTCCCCCTCCCTCCCCTCTCTCATGTCCCCCCTCTCTTCCTTCCTCTCTCTCCCTTTCTCTCACCCTCCCCCACTCTCTCTCTCTCTATCTCTCTTCACCCTCGTCATAATCTCCCTCCCTCTCTCCTTATCTCCCCCCTTGCTTCCATCTCTCCTTCTTTGTATATCTATCTCACCCCAAAATATACGCATTCTCTCTCCATCTTTCCCTTGTCACTCCCTCTCTCTCCACTTTTCTCTCTCTATGTATTTCTTCTTCACTCCATCTCTCCCCCCCCCTCTCAAGTTCTCTCTCTAGTCCTTCCCCTCTCTCACTTTCTCTCCTACCTCCTCCTCTCTTCCCCCATCTCTCTCTCTCTCTCTCTCTCTCTCTCTCTGCAACCTTATCACTATCTCCCTCCCTCCCTCTCTCCTCCTCTCTCCCCCCTCCATCTTTGTGTCTCCCTCTCTCTCTCTCTCTCTTACCCTTCTCTCCCTCTATCATTCCTCTCTTAAGCTCTCTCTCTTCATTACTCCTCTCCCCTCTCCTTCATTCTATCTCCATCTCTCTTATCATTCACTCTATTTCTCCACATTTATCACTCTATGTCTTTATTCTTCCCTCCATATATATCTAGAGTTAATTATATCATGATATATTAATATATATTATAATATAACCAATTGAATATTATATTAAATTTAATATTGTATTAATACAAAGTTGTTAAATTTAATATTGTATTAATCCAAAGTTATTAAATTTAATAATATTTATATTTATATTATATCTAGTATTAATATTAATATTAATATTTTAATATTTATATTAGATTTAATGATGTTTTTACATAGCATGATACAAAAATTATAATAAAACTACATCAAATTAATATATATGGTTTTTCTTTTTAAATGTTCATTTTACAAATATTTAATTAAAATATTTTGGAGTAGGATTTTTGGATTCTTTGTGTTGAATTAACATTTTTCCTTTGATTTAAGAAATAGTATTGGCTTGAGTAAAGAGTAAAGATGTTTAAAATTTTACCTAGTTTGAAACTTTAATGTGGTAAATTTGTTTGTTAAAGGTAAATTTATGGTCCATTCAAATTCACTAATATGATAAAAGAGTTATTAAAAGATAATTTATTATCCCTAACTTATATATAATAATACATAACTTTATTTTAATAATTAATGTCAGTCCATTAATAAGATTAAAAAGTTATATATAATCTAAAGATTCAAGCTATATAATTTATGATTCAAGTGAATGTTTTGGCTAACATTTCCCAAAATTATTTTTATTATTTTTGAAGGACATGACATATTAGATTTACTAGGTTGTAGATACACATATTTAATTAAAATAGGTACTAAAATATTTTGGAGCATTAACATTTTTCCTTTGATTTAAGAAATAATGTTGGCATTTGTAAAGAGTACAGATGTTTAAAATTTTACCTAATTTGAAACTTTAATGTGGTAAATTTGTTTGTTAAAGGTAAATTTATGATCTATTCAAATTCACTTATATGATAAAAGAGTTATTAAATACATGAGATAATTTATTATCCATTCAAATTATATATAATAATATATAGCTTTATTTTAATAATTAGTGCCAGTGCATTAATAAGATTAAAAATTTATATATAATCTTAAAAATTCAAGTAATATATAATTTATTATTCAAGTGAATGTTTTGGCCAACCTTGGCTAAATTTCTATTTTTATTTTTCTAAGGATATGACATATTTACACCTTGGGGTCATACTTCAAAATCATAATTAATAGAGTAAAAGTTTCCCAACTCTACTTATTCTAGCACCAAGAATTTTATATTTAAATTTGCTAACACCAAATAATAATATAATTGTAATGGTAGCACAGGATTAATTTTCATGTCTGGAAATATTGATAATTTTGATAGTAAATAATAATAAAATTATTAATTACTTTTAATAATTTTGATGGTAAATAGCTGTAAAATTATTAATTACTTTTAGATAATGTGCTTTCAAAAAAACTTTGAAACCATAATTTATTTATTTATTTTATAAAAAATTTTAAAAATAACAAACCTATTTATTATATTTTATGATTATATTTCTTTTTATATAAATTATTATATTATCAAAAATATTTAAAAATGTAATATTTAACGTATTTTTATTATAGAATAACATTATATTGATTTTATATTAATTAAATTTTATTTATTTCATATTAATTAAATTTTTATTATAAAATTACGACAACACATTTTACTATTCTCAAAAGGAAGCTAGGTACCGGGGCCTTCCAAAAACCGATCGATTTGTAGTTTATGTAAGTAGCTGCTTTAAGTAACAATGACTAAAAACAAAAACTGCTAAAAAAATGACTAAGCTGTTTGAAGTTAAAAATGTAAATACTTAGAATGTGTTCTTGTAACTTAAATCTTTGTTTTCTATAACAGAATTTCAGATGTGGATGTTCTATTAAGCATTGAATAAGCGTAAATCCATTAACAACATAGAAATGAACATAGCAATGATGACAACAGTTTCAAGTAATGATACATCATCCAATTTCATCACATTTTATAGAAACTGTTAAATTTTGCTGTAAAACAATTGAATAAGTCAATATCAATCCAAAAATATTTTCATTAGTAAACCTTACTGAACTCTTAGTATCTCATTAGCAAACCTTACTTAACTCTTAATATATGCATGAGATATGCATCAGTGCAAAAACAAACCAGAGCAAGCGCAACATCTGGCTGAATATTCTATACAAAACTTCAGCAGGCTATCTAATATCATGATAATTAATTAATATTTAATTACTATTTAAAATAAAATAATAATATTTAAAATATAAATTAAAATTTATTATAAAAATGTGTTTATTCTCCTACTTTTCATATTCAATTTTTTTAACCATACTTTTGAATTATTTATTTAAAAATTATTATAACGCAATCATCTTCTTTAACTATATAACAAAACATGTTTGTTTAATATTCTCTATTAAAAAAAGATGTACTCTAATTTACTAATGAAGTAGCTATTAAAATAATAATTAAAATATTTTATTTAAAAGTTTTTCTTAGTTAAATATTAAAAATAATAACCATAATAAAAATATATTTATGATAATTATAATGCATTTAGTGATAATTATATAAATGTGTTATGAATATATATAACATTTTTGGGAAAATATTGTATTTTATTTTGTTTATAGTATATTTTATTATGAACTATGATGCTTAGTCTAAGGTGGCTTCAAACTGGCTCAAAAAACATGGAATTTTTGGTAAGGTATTGACAAAATCCGACATTGTTTTTGAGAAATCCCGCTTATTGGTATCAAGTTTTAAGATTTTATGTGCAACAGAGGTTCACATATATATATAACCACCTATTTATAGTAATAATTTTTGTTTTATCAAAATAATTATAATTATTTTGATAGGCATGTTTATTTTTGAATAAGCTTCTAGAAATTTAAAGTAATTAATAATAATTATTAGTTAAATGATATAGATTTAATCTTTATTGAATATTCTAATCTGTTTTAATAATACATAGGTTGAGATTTATCTCTAAATTAGTTCTATAATTTTTTTTTTTTTAATTAAATTGATTGATTTGATTAAAATTATGAGTTAGCTATGGTTTCTTTGACATTTGGTATTGAGAAACAATGGTATTGGTACATAGTATTGTAATAAAACTTATTTAAAAATTAGGTTTATATATATATATATATATTGTAACCACCCTCTTAGTCATTAACAATGATTAAATTTTGTTAACTAATTATAAGTTAATTGTGACTATTGTTATTGGGAATTCTGAATAAAGTAATTTTGATAAGAAATAAATTACTGAGGAATTAGTTTCTTGAGTAAAAGTTGTGGTAAAGTAAAAACAGAACCTGTAGTTACTGGAACAGAAAAAAAAAGAAACAGTTAGACAGTTCTCCACAGAAACTCCCTGGAATAAGTAGAACATTCCAAGAGAGTTTTGGGGTTCTGCAGAAGGGAAAAAACCTCTGTGTTCTGGAAGGAAATTGCCAGATCAGAGCGTTAACTGGGTTGGAGACTGGACCGGACTGTCCCGAGTCTCCCCAGTATTCTGTTCCACTGGAGTTGGAGGAATTGAACCGGATTGTTCAATCGCTCCTCCAGAATCACCACAGTGATAATCATCACAGGCACAAAGCTTGGAGGGAAAACTGGGCATGTAGTTGCCAGTTTATGGTTGGGAGGAAACGGGCATCTACGGCCATCTTAAAAAAAACAGATGAGTTTGCTATTTCAGAAAATTGATGATAGTGACATTTATTTCTGTATGTTATTATTAAATGAATGACTGATTTGGAGTAAATAGAGTAGTTTCTTTCTGTAAGTTATTATTAAATGAATGACTGATTTGGAAGTAAATAAAGTAGTTTCTTTTAATGAGTATTAACAGAAAAAAAAAAGAAGTAAAAGAAAAACAGAGAATTTCTAAGCACAGAACAGATACAAAAGTAGTAGTATGATTCTGTTAATGAATACAAGTAAGACAGAGTCTAGGGTTACCGCAAAGAAATGATAGAATACGTACTGCACTCAGTAACACAGAGATGACAGATTAAGTATTACGCACAGTAACCAGGAGTAATAAACTCTTAGATATATCAATGCACAGTTAATATAATTGCAAATATAGTTCCATGACACAAATACCAGCAACTTAGAAGAGTATGTAAAAGGAAATCTAATACCGGCGTTGACCCATGAGCAGAAGGGTTCGACCCTCCGCTCTGGCATGTCGCCCTGACATCTAGATTTCGCGGACTGAATGGGTGGTCCGGTCACCTGGCTATCCGGCGCTAAGGGAGACCCGGAAGCAGAAAACCATGCAAGAAATATACAGATATATCTATTACAATATCTATCACAATAACCAGAAGAAAATGTAATGAGAAACAGTACACATTATTTCAGTAAACCCTGTCACAGGAAGCTCAACCCACAGCGGTATTTGTAGCAAAACCTCATCAACATCGGAAATTATGTAAACCAGAGCACTCGACAGAGAACATTTGAACCGAACAAATCATAGCGGGAAAGTAACTTAAATCGCCATAACTTTTATACCAAAATCTTGAAACAATAGTATCGCTTCCATGGCCAGTTACAAGAAGTAAATTCCACACAAAGCGAGCAGTAGGAAACCATAAATATTATTCAGAAGTTTTAGTATTAAAAGGAGGATTACTCAGGAGAATAGAAGGGTCATAACCCTGAACGGCATTTTCCATAGACTCGACAACTTTAGATAAATGCAACCGAATAATACACAGTCTCTACCCTGAAACTCGGGCTGAGATTAAATGCAGAACTACAACAGTTAGACCCGAGACTTTTGTTTCATAACCAGACAACTAAAACTTGCGACTACAGACTTTAGATAATGAAACCCTTCCGTATGGGTAAGTTAAAAATCAACTTCGTTCCTCCAAAGAACCGGCTGGGTCGCCTTGAATGGTACCTGGATTTTAAGAGCCGAAGTAAATCCCTTTGTCTGACAAGCTGAACACAAAAATGGGGGATTCAAATTGCATGAACAGAACGAAGGAGGTGTACCTGCAAATAGCACAGTGAAACTCGAACTTAGCAATGGAAGTCTAGTTAAAACCTGAACAGCAAAAGGTAACGAGGAAACCTCTAAGTTAGAAGAACTGGGCGTTTACCTGGTGAGGCCGATGCAGAACACGAGAAAAGAGGTAAGCCTTGTAGCATCATTCTCCATGAGAAGCGCCCTAGCTGAAGAAGAACTTGCGAAAACAAACAGGAAGGGACTGTTAAACCCCCAAACAAAATAACTAACACCTCCAGAAATCGCAAGTCGAGGTAAACAAAATAACGCAGGGAAAAATACCAGTAGCGAAATGTTAAGGTAAACCCCAACCGCTCAGGAGCAGACCAGACATCATTGGAATCGAACCTTGGTTGCAGAGGGAGCCAGCAACAAGCTACGCCCGACTCTGCTGGGCAGAGAGCGCCAGAACCCTGCAGGAAGAGGCAACAATGGAAATGGACCCGGGAAAGGCAGATGGCAAGGGAGGTCATTACCCCAGCCTCGGTATCTGCACACCGTCCGATTGTGGCAGATCGAAGGCTAGAAAGCAACCAGCTGGAGTGTACACGGATCAAGAGCCTCCACCATATCACATGTCGGAATTTAATAACGCAGATCCACCATTATCCTTAACCATAAATTCCTCCATAATTATATGTGGACGTGGCAACCAACAATTCATGACCGAGTACATCTAATTTATCCGATATCAATGATTTAATCAGAGTCACAGCAAACCTTTACAATGAGAACCATATCCAACGCATAATATCTGTACTGAGAAGTTATGTAACCATAGAATCCGAGTTAAGCACGAGACTTAGTGCTGTGGCAATTTTCGAGTAATTACGGATAATAAATAAATATGTCTGTTGCGGAAATCTTAGGTTGAATGTTTTGCATTATGGATTAAGGTCATGTAATTTTTTTTTTACTACTATAGTAGTTGGGTTAATTTGGGTTAAATATTTTATGTTGTATGTTACATATATATTCTCTTTATAGTTATTATTAATAATAATTTAAAATAAAGTTGTAATTTACTTATTATTAATTTAAAAAAAAAATTGAATAATGTGACATTTATTATAAATTAAGTGTTTTAATGTTTATTATAAATTGGTGCTTATCTGCATTTGGCTACACTAGTTAATATATTGTGAAAATTATAAATATTTGCACAACCATATAAATTAAATGTATAGTAAAGCAAAACATTTATTTTATGATGCATCTCACATTATCAAGATTGAAAAAGCTCATAAAAATATTTAAATTATAATTTTAGTTTACTTAATATTATAAAAATAATTAATATGAGTTAAACATATATATTGGAATAGTCTAACTCTCACATGTCCCTCTAATACTCAAATTTTTTTTTATGACTCTTTAGAGATTAAAGTTACATCACTCAGATTTGTTTTTTTCCCGATATTTTCAAACCTTTGGTCATATACAATTCCTATTCCATTTTTTTTTTATTGGTTCCGCTAATCTATTTAAGGTTCGTAGGCATTGGTCCCTTGTCCCTCTTAACCCACCTCAAATTCTAACGTCCTAATTACTTTCTTTTAACTCCATAGCATCACAAAACAATTTCTATCTTACCGGAAAGCATAGATATAACTTCCAATGTTGGCCATTCCTTTTCCATGTATCAAGGTAGTTATATTCACTTGATTTTCAATACCACATTATTTTTCATTGCTTCACATGGCTTATTCAATATTAATATCTTGTTAAAGATGGTGGTTGGACTTAACATGTATGGTTTAATTTATGGTTTGGAAATTCTAACCCTTTCCCTCCTCTGAGAAAGCCACGTACTTTGGCTCCACCTGACCTTCACGTGACTATTAGGCATAAGGAAATGTGAATGATGGGGATCAATTTTTCTCAATATAATGGTGGAAAACCATTTCAGCTAACCCTACTCTATTATCATGTGTTATCGGGTGGTCATTGTCTCCCTGGTAGTCTTGGAGGAGTTTCAAGTTTCCATGCACCGTCATGAGGGTTTCCTTAGTGATGCAGGCATGTCTGGATTTTATGTGTGATGGAACCCATTGATGTTGGTGAGGTGACATGGAAGAGAACCCTTTTCTTCATTGTGGCACCCTCATATGATTGCACATTTCATTTGATAAAGTTAAATTTTCCTTCTTATAGAGTCCCTTCTCTAGTGTTGGGTTCCTTTAAACCTATTTTTGTTATTTCCTTTACACCTATGTTTTTTACTAAGTGGTTGTGTCATGGTTCAAGCTCTTAGGAAATTAACTATGGTTTTGTCGGTGCCCCTTTCGAACCAAAACTATCTCGCCGACCTGCCTACAACTATGGTATCATTGGCAAGTGCCTTTAATTTTATTATTTTCTGTATTAAAAGGTTATTTATCAATCTATTTCTTAGACAATAATTTTTCTTTTTTCGAGGCATGGTTAGTACTTAAAATGCACTACCCATCGCAGCATCTGGGTTCAATTTCTTATGAAGGCAGAGTCTTTCTCACAAAAACCCCTTTTATTTATCCATGTAACCGTTATGTAAATGTTTCATTAAAAAAAATAAAAAAAGACTTTAATGAGAGTGAGGCTAATGCAAGGTTATGCTTTTATATATCCCTAGATCTAAATACAATGGGGTTTTGTTGTATGCGAAGGAAGACGACACCAATTTTGTCTAATATTTAGGTGAGGACTCGTTCCGTGACATATGCCTTATTTTTCTAGCTTGTTCCTGTATAGGGAAAGGTAATGGGGATTTTTGTGTGACCCCCTTTTTGTTTTCTGATCTTTTTTTTTTTGTATGTAGGTGCAGGTAAAATGGTTGCGCTGAGATCTGATTCTTGCGTTAATTCCAAATGGGCATAATCTGCCTCTAATCACGTCTGATTTTAGGTTGGTCAATTCTGATTTATTCCTTCCTTAACGTGACCTATTATTTCTTAACACAATGTAAGTCTATTAGATCTATTTTCCTGAATTATATTGCGACCCTTATATACATTTTCCAGTAGATATCAATGGTATAAATTTTTTTTGTTATTTTATGTAGGTACTTCTTGAAAAAAATATAGTTGTATAGACATTTATATACCATTCATTTTGTGCTAACTCTATCATAATATGGATAGTTTCCTTAGTTCTACACTATTCACTCAAATTGAAATAAACTTAACAAAATTCCTAACCACAATCATTTTGGAATTGTACTTTGGAAGAGCACTATCCACCCAACCACGAACTGATTCCCCAGTTCCCCCCGAGATGAGATAAGTTTCCAATGGAATCAACAGCCTCTTTGATTCCCAGTAAATGCATTTTATACATTTTCTGCCATAGTAGGTTTTTTCTTAGCAATGTCTCGCTTTTGTGGGTCTACCACCCACCTGCCTAGGCTTAATTTATTTTTTCCCTTTTTCTTTAAACCCTGCTTTTCTCTCAGGTGACGCTTTATTCCACCCCTACTTAGCATGTTTTCCAGCTAAGTGATTTAGTGGATTTTTCTTGCCCATCTCATTAAATATTATCTTTTGTCTCTTAGGGGCTTTTAGGAGTCCTTATCATGGAAGAATTTATGTCTATATTATCCATCAATGAGACTTTCCAACTTTTTTATTTATTTTTGGTAAATATCTCTTAACTCTAGTGTCTCATTCCCAAGTATTTCCAAGTTTTTATTTATTTATTACTAAGAATTTTACTTGTTACATCATAATAAATTTATTGTTCATTTTTTATCAACCAATCATGACCTTTTTTCCAAATATAACTCAGTCTAAATATAGAAATACATTATCACTCAACTCTGTAAAAGGTCTCTTTCCGATCAAATATGTGCAATGGCTTTAGCAGGAAATATCCTTTGAGTTCCACCTGTATCAAATTTCAATAAATTATTTGAGATATATCATGGACGTATTTTTTAATAAAGACACATGAAAAACATTGGGTATTTTAATATGGCTAGGAAGTGCCAATTGATATTCTGTTGGCCCTGTTAGCACTTCGTAATTCCTCCAGGATGAGGAGAGGAACCCAAAGGTAACAAAAAATGACTTTAAAACTGGAATCTATCCCTTCCAACTTCTGAGAGGGCTATCTTTATATGAATCATCAGTCACTTAGATGACTGGTTGTCTTAGATTTTAGTCTAGGTATTGAAATCTTAGGGGAATAGGTTTAACAATTTGATGGCAGGGAAGAGGGAAAATCCATTGGCATGGAGTCATATTGAGATAATGATTTTGAGTGATATGATGGGAAAATGAGGAATCCTGAGACCAAGGGCAAGGTAGGAAATACTTATGGTGTATTTTTCAAATTTTGTTGTAAATAGTTGAGCATAGAAATAGTTGAATTGATAACATCTAAAGCAGCTAGATGAGGATGAATTTTAGACATTACAATGGAAGAAAGACACTAAAATCTTTAATTAGCCATAACATAGCACTTAAAAGTGAATTCTGAAATAAATTTATCTTAACTAAACATTGAATACATGAAATTTAAGAATGGAAATAACACAAGATAATGAAATAAATATAGGAGATAAACATCACCATAAAATAATGACACATGAATCCTCGAACAAGTAGACTTTGATCTTCATCATTATTGAAACTTTTTAATGAAAAATATACAATGCTCAATGTATGCTCTATGAAACCATGAACAACCCTTTTCTTAGTAAACAATAAATCATATACACATAAAAACTATTAGTTCCTTCCTTTGGGAACTGAATTCCCCAAAAAGATTCAGTTTCTACTTATAACAGTGAATATATAACTACTTTCTAAAAATTAGGGAATTGTTTTGACTAACGAAATATTTAACAAATTACATTGAATACATGCATAAAGATGAGGCTTGAATCCCCCAAAACACCTCAGGACATTTTTCATAACTGTGAGAATCAATTTCATGAGGTTTGGATTCGAATTTCAAGGTCAAATTGCTAACTGTGTGGAAGCACAATGAATTCTCTGTGCTACTTCCTTCTTCAGCAAAAACATAGCAAAAAATGCAATGATTTCATCATTTGCAAGATTATTGTCACCTTCTAGGCATTTTAGTGAATCACACATGTGAAATACAACTTGAAAATCATTAGATGCATATTGGATAGCATTTTTTCATACTGTAAACTCCCATCCTTGAAAACACATCACCTACAACAAAAGCGCAGTGACTTAACACAATTAATTTTCACCTACATAGGTTTGAATAAGTGTTGGGGTCTCTAACCAAGGAAAATAGTTATTTAATCATGTCGAAAACCTTGAAACCTTTCTTAAGCATCCATACATAAGAAATAGTGCCAAAGTCCTCATCCTCCATCAAATTTTTAATGCCTTGACAACTGATGAGCTCCATCATTAGATACATTTGGAGGGGTTAATGGTCACCTTTTTGCCTGATTAAGTCTCTTTTTCTTGAATTTTAAGTATATTATGGTCTTATATGTTAATGTAGATGGTGATTGAGGCTTGTCATACTTTGACTGCTTAACATGAATTAAATGCAGGAAGATCACAGAGATATTGCATTTTTTATGAATATTTTGTCATTAAGACTCAGAGTAGATAGCAAAGAGAGATTCTAGGAGGATTTTCCACCTCCTTAACTCCTAAAGGCAGCCAAGGGATCCTCATGATTCCCTCCAACATCTCAAAATCAAAAGTTGCCAAGAAAACTCAATATCAAGTGCGCCAAAGCTACACTTCACCTACAGTCAACTGTACACATCACCTACTTTTTAGGGAGCTATTGGTAGCTACCCTTTAGGTTAAATAGGGTTGAGCAAGAGCTCATTAGGATTTGAACTTTGGAGAAATCCATTAAGCTCTTAGCTCTTGTAATAGGTTTTTGAGACTTTCATGTTGATGTAAGGAGACTATATTTTGCAATAAAATCAGAGTATTCAGTTTGTGCTTCATTGATCTAGTTTCATAGGGTTGGGCTTGTGGGTCAGGGCCCAATCCATTCACCTTATTCGCTCTTGTGTATTCATTCTTTACTTTTATGTCATTTTACCTAGTTTTTCTTATGAGTATTTAGCTTGTTTGCTTGCATTTCAATTCATTGTTTTTAGTTTGCTTCCATTTGTATTTTGTTGTAGATTTAGCTTGCTTACATGTTGGTAGAGTAGATTATAAACTCAGAAAGTTGTGATTCAATCCTCCCCCTCTCATATCTTTCATTAGATATTGAGGAGGGTAGACCTTCCCTGCATGCCAAAATTACTTTTTAGTTTATGATTTCTTGGAATGAATAATTTGGGTTGTTGTAGTTCCATGAATATGTATAGAATGTTGTGTTAGATCTCTATTTACAGGCTAAAGTATATTTTCTTTCCAAATTCAACTCATCTTTTCTATTTTCATTATCATGAATTTGTCCATTTTTATTGCATGAACAGGTAGTTTTCTTGAAGTTTTAGGTAGCACATCTAATGAGGAATTCACCAACACCTTCAGCTTCATTTATCACCCTTTATCAACCTTCTTTTCAGTAAAATCACCATCAACCCTATTTTTATATTTTTCATCCCTACACCATGAGCAAACCCGAGAGGTGCAAGAAAGGCCTCCCAAGGGGTTATGAGCTTGGACAAGGGGTGGTCCACCTTCCACTCATCCAAAACCACCTTCCCTACACTTTTCACACCCAATTTTGGCCTCAGATTTCCTTCGAACTGTTTCTTGTAGCGTTTTAGGACTTTTCTATAGCACTACAAGAAACTTGTAGCTAAACTTGCAGCAGCACCAATGGGCCCCTCCTTAAGCCCAGAAACCAACATCCACCTCATCTAGACCTGCCAAAACCACCCATACACCTTTAGCCTTGCACCCATGTGTTCAAGCCTTCCATAAGCCACCTTAGCACTTTCTCGTCCTGCAAAACAATGCATTTACAAGCATAGTTAAGTCATGATTAGTTGCATGATTAAAATCATGATAGATAGAACATAGAGTGGATAGAGTGTGTTTAGCCATTTTTCCTAGCAAAGTGTGATTAGGTTAGTTTCCTTATGAAATTTCAATTCAACAATTTACTTCATGCAAGATGCCTAGATTTCTTTCATTTCTTATCATAGCTTAATGTGTAGATTTATTTCATTGCAGAGTAGTTAGATGTACTTTCTTGTTGTATTGTAGTTATGTACTTGCTAATAAATCCATAAATTTGAATAATTTTTAGCCCTAGGCCTAAATTCATAAGTGTGACAGACTTCATCCAGAAACCCTAGAAGTAGCACCCTTTCGTAGAGCTCAGAAGAGGATGACATGAGTAGAATGCATATGTTGTGTATATAGCACTGTCACCTGCAAGTTTGTACAAACCCCAGGTTGATAAATTAAATTAGGGCAGCCTTTGGTAGTTGCATCTTTCTTGGTGAAATACCAGGGCTCACCACTTTTTGGCGTTGTTGCCAAGGAGGTGTCTAGTAGATGCTTTGATTTTGTTTTAGCATTCTTTTATGTTTTTCTTTTACATGTTGTTTCAAAAATATTGAAAAAATACAAAAAAAAATTGATTCTCATGCCTCGTAGGAGTAGGGATACTCAAGGAATTTTTTAACCTAAAACCCCCACATCACCATATAGTCACCCTTCACTCTTCTTCAATGGTTGTGAGGTTGAACACACCATAGGTGAGCCTTCTGAAAATTTTGAATAACAGATTAGAGAAGAAGATCATGTTTCGCCTGAGGAACTTGCTTCACCTATATCAACCATGGTTGAAACTGAAGCCCAGGGAGCCTTTCCCATTAGAGAGGCATATGGGGAAACTAAAATGAAGAACATTAGCCCCTTGGCCCTTCCACACTTTCATGGTCTTACCTCTGAAGATCCTGACACATTCATGTTTGAATTTTTTGTTGTTTGTAGGACCTATGACTATTCCTAAGATGATTAAAATATGAAGCTATTCCCATCTCCCCTTAAGGACGCAACCTTGCTCTCGTTCATGGGTCTACCGAGGAACATCGTCACTACCTGGGCACAGATGCAAGAGGCCTTCAACAACAAGTACTTGGACTACTATAGGTCCAAGGAAACTAAATATTAGATATTCAGGATGACTCTAGGGCTTGATGAATCCCTAGAAGACTATGAATAAAGGTTTCAGTTAAACTATAAGAGATCCAACTGTACTCTTGATCTTGGATCACTTAAAATAGTACTCCTGTGAGGGATCAGGGAGGATGTGATAGAAGCCTCAATATGTTATCAGGAGGAGATATCTACCAGTTTCCTTATGAAACAATAAAAATTGTCTTTAGAAACCATTCTATGGCGACTAGGAAGAAAGGAAGAGTTGGCCAAAGTACAACCAATACCCCTTCGTCTTCCACCTCCATCAAACATGAGATTGGAAATATGCTGGAGGACATCAAGAGTGACATGTTGCACACCTTTTCCTTGCAAATGGACACAATGTAGGTCAAGAGGAAGCAAGAGGAAGAAGAAAGGGCCTTGGCTATATTTTTCTCTAGATGTACTATAAAAAACCCTAAAAATGAATTTCCATTAAATGTCATAGAGGTTTTCTTAGTCTGTGAGGATAATCATGCCACAGACAAGTGTCCCTCCTTACCTAGACTCAAAGCTGTATATCAAGGTGGGGAAGTAGGACCAGAGAAACTATGTTTCATCAACCAGAGAAGGCCTCAAGGCCCTAGGTCATATCAGAAAGGTATGCAAGGTGCACCTTACTATCACAATAATCAAAATTCACCCATGAAATCTTGGTACACCCCAACTCCTTTACCCTAGCCTACACCTCCTACTTGGCCTTACAACCCTCCATATCATCCTCAGCTTGTGAACCAACCATTTCAATAGTATGTTCCTCAACAACCTTAGTGGAAAAATCCATCCAAAGGGTGGAGGCCTCAGCATAGTCAACCACCTGATCTAATGCTTCCACCCCAACCTCAACCTCATCTTACTCATGTTGCTCCACCCAAGTTGCATCATATTCCTACACAACCCAATTTGAACCCGAAAAAAAGACAAGCACAACAATTTTATAGGGGAGAGACATCCTATCTAGCTTATGCTCTATAGATACAGGAGATTAATCTCAGGTTGGGAAGAGTACTCCCAGACAACCACTTTCCATCTCCACCTGTAGAGGTTCAGGAGGAAAAGGAATAAAGTAACACTCAGATCAACCAACCTCATTTTCTTGAGCGCTTTATCCATTCCAGTCAGCACACCCCATAGGAGACTGAACTTTTGGGAGAACTAAAAAATGTGTGTGTAAAGATACAGCTTCTCTAGGCCATTAAGGATGTCCCTATTTAAAATAGGCTCATTAAGGAAAAGTGCTTCAAGAAACCTGGGAGGAAGAAAAAATATACCCACACCATCAATGTAGTAGGACAATTGTTCGACTTAATGCTGGGAAGGGTGATCTTTCCAAAGTACCTGGACCCTTGCAATCCAGTTGTAGATGTGCACATAGATGGTGTCATATTCCCCAATACTCTGATTGACCTCAAGGCTGCCATCAATTTCATGACTAAGGAAACTATGTTGAAACTCAACCTCCAAGGGACTTTGAGGAAAACCACAACAGTTTTGCAACTTGTAGATCAGTCCACAGTAACTCTGGAAGGAATTGTTGAGGATGTTATGGTCTCAATTGAATCTTAGGAGTATCCTACATATTTCCTGGTTCTGCAGCCAAAAACCAAGTTCAATGGATATACTCTCATCTTAGGGAGACCTTGGTTAGCCACCGTTGATGATTATATCAGTTGTCAGGCCGGAAACATGATTACTAAGAATGGGCCCTTGTCTAAACAGCTGGTATTATATCCTCAAACCCAGTCTTCCATTGATCATGATTTACCTATATAATTGGAGGATGAAGAAGATGAGGTATACAACACTACCCCCATTTTTACCATAGATGATTGTTATTAGAGGAGGGCAGTTTGATGAAGATGAACTCATCAACCATGTCATTCAAAACCAATCCCCCACTAACAACGTGCTTGAAAACCTAGTCAAAGAATCAGAAAGCCACCCTTGGATGGAATTTCACTCAGTTGATTCAACCTCTAAAACCACCAAGGCTGTAGATTTTGGCCCATCCATATCTCTGAAAATTAACTCAAACCTCTCAGATGAAGAAGAAAAGCAACTATGCTAGATCTGAAAGAAAACCTAGATGCATTTGCTTGGGATTACAAGGACATGAAAGTGGTGCATCCCTTAGTATGTAGACATCATATTTACATTAAGGAAGGATTAAAGCATGTGTGCCAACCCCAAAGGGGGATGAACCCAGATATAAAGGACATAGTCAAGGAATAACTACAGAAATTGTTGAATGTAGGTTTCATTTATCCTATTTCAGACAGTGAGTGGGAATCTCCTCTTTCCCTAGTCCTGAAGAAGAATGGAAAATGGTGAATCTGTGTTTATTATCGAGAAATTAACATAGCCATTAAGAAGGAACATTTGACTTTGTCCTTTATAGGCCAAGTCCTGGATGGCCTCACAAGAAAGAATTTATTTTCCTTCTTAAATGGGTTCAGTGGGTATAACCAGATCCAAATCAGCCCTGAAGAATAGGAAAAAACTACTTTTGCCTGCCCTTGGGGTACCTTTACTTACCAAGTCCTACCACTTGAAATCTACATGGATGATTTCACGCCCTATAAGGATGACTTCAAGAGGTTCTCTCTAATTTGGGAAAAGTTCTGAGAAGGTGAATTGATATTCATCTCTCCCTGAGCCCAAAAAAGTGTGAATTCCTGAAAAGAGAAGGAGTTGTATTGGGAGACTCAATCTCCCAAGCAAGAATACAGGTGGACCCAAACAAAATCATCATCATCAAAAGGGTACCTGCTCCTCAAAAGAAGAGATATGTCAGGAATCTCTTGAGTATAGCTGGCTATTATAGAAGATTCATCAAAGACTTCAGCAATTTGGCCTCGCCACTATTTGATTTGTTGGAAAAAGACTCTGAGTTTACCTGGTCCAGTCTTTGTCAAGAATCTTTTGAGCTCACTAAGGGAAAGTTAACTACTGCCCCCATTATTCGAGGTCCAAATTGGACTTTTCCTTTCCACATCCAAAGAGATGCATCAGAAAAAGTTGTGGGGGCATCATTGGGGCAGTTAGAAGACAAATTACCTTATGAAATATATTTCATCAATAATAACTTGTCTAAGGCCGAACTCAATTATATTGTCACGGAGAAGGAGATGTTAGCCATTGTCCATGCTTTAAAAAAATTTAGAGATTATGTCAGTGGGTATCAGACCTTTTTACACACTAACCATGCATCCATCAAATCTTTAATGAAAAAACTAGATGTTAATGATAGAATAATTAGATGGTTGTTACTATTACAACAGTTTGACCTAACCATTTTTTATAAACCTGGAAAGGAGAATGTTGTTGCATATTTTTTATCCAGGTGAGCTCTATCTGCAGATGAAGAAGGAATGGTGGATGAACATATTTTCTCTATCTCATCACTCTCACCATGGTTTTCTGACATAGCTAACTACTTGGTTGCTGAAAATTTCCCTCCTAATATCTCATTCAAGGAGAAAAGCAAGATGGTCAGAAAAAGCACCCGTTTCACATGGATTGGGGGAAATAGCTTCAAGCTAGGCCCTCACAAAATTCTTAGAAAATGTGTGAGGGAGGAAGAATTTTTTGATATCCTCTCTGCATGTCATGGTAGACCTTGTGGATGCCACTTTGTTACAAAAAGGATTGCTTTCAAAGTTTTGGGAGCATGATACTATTGGCCTACCATTCACCAGGATGTTAGAAGATACACTAGCAGGTGCGACCAGTGCCAAAGGATGGGGAAACCTACGCAAAGGGATGAGATGACTTTGCACCCTCAGGTGGCTCTTGAGAAATTCTACAAGTGGGGCATAGACTTCATTGAATGTATTGATCCACCATCTAGACAGAAAAGAACATATCATAGTCTACACTGAATACCTGACAAATTGGGCTAAAACAAAAGCTGTGAAGGTAGAAACCGAGGAGAAAGTAGCCAAATTTCTGAGAGAGAATGTGTTTTACAAAGTTGGATACCCTAGAGAGGTATTCAATGATCAAGGGGCACAATTCACATCTCATCTCATTAAGAATCTTCTGAGGAGGCACAAGATAAAGCATAATACTTCCACTGCCTACCACCCTCAAGAAAATGGCCAATTGGAAGTGACCAACAGAGCCTAGGAGAATATCCTCAGTAAGGTTGTGAGCAGCAGTGGGAAAGATTGGGCGAACAGATTGGTAGAACCTTCTTGGGCCTACAAGACTACTTGGAAGACAATAACATGATTCACTCATTATGACCTAGTCTATGGCAAAAAAGCTCAGCTTTCAATTGAATTTGAGTTCAACACCTTAAGGATGGCAGCTGAGTTAGATCTAGATATATCAAATTCCCAACAAGAGAGGTTGATGCAATTAAATGTATTAGATGAGTTCAGGATGCAAGCACTCCTTCACACAGAAGTGATCCAGCTGCAAAGGAAGGTATGGCATGACAAGTACATTCAGGAAAAGACCTTTCAATAAGGAGATTAGGCATTGTTGTATGACTCAAGGTTTAAGGATTTCAAAGGAAAAATAATGACAAGATGGATGAGACCCTACAAAGTGGAAAAATGTTATGATAATGGTGCAGTTTTGATCAGAACCATAGATGAGGAAGGAATTCCCCTACTTATCAATGATTACAGGCTTAAGGTCTAAAAGAAGCCCCTGTCTAGAGCAGAATTTATAAATTCCATAAATAGGGAGGTGAATGTCATGGGAAACTCCATGGTTTCCAGCACCTCCCCCTCCTATAAAATAAGATAATAAATAAATAAAGAGGCATGGGTGAAAACCTCTCTAAGGTGCCCTAGGCCAACTCTTGGGTTGAAAACCTCCATGAGGAAATCCTGGAGTAAGAAGAAAAAAAAATAGAGAATAAAAGATCCTTGGGTGAAAAACTCTATGAGGTGCCCAAGGCAGGCCTTTGGGTTGAAAACCTCTATGGAGGCAGCGCACTTTCCTTCAAAAATAAATAAAAAAGAAAGAGAAAAAGAAAAGAAAGAAAAGGAAAAAGAATAAAAATACCTATGCACTTATGTGTTTTTATGTTTTGCAGGTTAGTGATCAAAGATGTTGTTTTTGGTATCCAGAGGAGCATTTTCTGTTCATTTTCCTCTTCTCCTCTGCTTGCACACTCCATGATCCACTCCAACATGCACCATTTCTTCCATATCACCCATCAGATAGGAAAATTAACCCATCATATAAGCAAAATTTTCATTTTTTTCCTAAACTATAATTGCTACAGGCAAGTCCAACAGCTACAAGATTCTTGTAGCACTACAGGAAACTCCTGTAAATTCTACAGGTTACTCATTCATGAAGGAAAAATATCTCTCAGGGATTTTTAAACTTCAAGGAGGGCATGATAATTTATGTTTTGACTATACCTACCAGTCCCAAACCCTTATTTCACTCCATGCACAAGGATTCTCTCTGTAAACCATATGTTGCACCATTAGTAGCTAGATCATTGGAAACTTGGCATGAGACCCCTTCACTTGCCTATCCTCCACTCTATTCATTCCATGACTCCATCCACGGCCTCCATGAACTATATCCCTCCATTTTTGAGCAAACAAAAACAAGAAGAGCTAAGAAAAAGTCTACGGGCATCATAAAGTTTCTTGTAGCAAATCTGTGTGTGGCACAAAAAAGCCAAAAGACGAAGGAAAAATGATGAGGATGACTCAAAAAGACAAAAAGAAGACTCCAGGACAGCAAGCACACCAACCATGGCACCTGAAGACCTCTATGCAGCACCTGCAAAGAAAAAAAAAATTAAGCAACTCATTCAAAAAAGACAAGTAGCTCACTAAGAAAAAGTCGCTCACTTAGAAAATAAATAATAAATGAAGATAAAAAAAGAAGAAGAGATCATGGCAGCCACCACTAACTCCATCTCCTTGAACCAGCTCATTTAGAACCTCACCAACACTAGGTAGGCTTAGGTATGGCCCTTCACCTCTCATTATGCATCCATAATGACCAAAATGGTTGAATGTCGAATTTTAGAAATTTAAAAGGAAAAAAGGTGGCTAATTAACTTGGCCACCTTCGTAAAGTGAAATTGGAGGAAAATTGAAAGTGCATGCCACCTGGGCAAGTCAAATCAAGTGAAGAGAGAGTGGATGGGTACGAAGAAGGTGATTACAAGGCTCAACAATTATGAATTGGAGTGGGACCAACGGTCTCAAAGAGGAAAACACATGTTAAGTAGGATTCAGCGCAATGCTCACCATTTCGTTGAGCATTTCTAAGAGAAGCAAAAGCAGGAGAGCAGTGGGAGACATCAGAACAACAACATATAGGTTTGAGCTTTCATGCACCATCGTGCTACAGGGAACAATGTTTTGTTACATGCAACTTCAGAAGCAGATCAGCAAGGGTATAAAAGGAAACACATAGTCACCTCTCGGTGAATTTTCTTCCCAAAGCCACCATCTCTCAAACCAAAATACCAGAGGACAAAGGTAAGTGGTTTCCATCCTCAAACACTGAAATTTATCCATGAAATTACACACAACAAACTAAATTAGGAAATTAAAGGGTAAAAGAAATTTTTTCTTGCATTTTGTTTCAATACCTCCATATCCAAGACATAACTCTCAAACCTCTCACCACCTTCATATCGCAACAATTAAAATGGGAAGGGGATTCAACAGAAGGGAGCCCATTGACATTAAGATAATTAGGTAGCATGATAAAGTCATGGAAATCTTCTAAAATCACTAATAGATATGGTTCTTTGAGCTTTTGAAAGGTTTTTATGAAGATATAGCTAGAGAATTTAAGTGGCTCTACAGTCACACTCAGAAGAGAGAGCCGCCACTGTGGTTAGAGGCCTAGCCATCACACTATCACCTGAACTCATAAGTAGAGTTACAAATTTTCCCTTGGGATTCAAATGGGTTAAGGAAATAATGCCTAGCACTACAACCAAGAAGAGTTTCTTTCTACGAAGAGAAGAGTACATTGAATACAAAAATTGAGTGAGGAGAGAAAGCCTTCCATACGGCCTGGGATGAAGTAGCCTTCCATATCATGAAGTTTATCTCTTTTGAAGACAAACTTAGAGTGGTCTATGGGTATCATTTCAGATTGTTAAATGAACTTAGGTTTTAGGGAGAACTCCCTCTAGAACATAGATTATGCATCCCTCACTTCCTCCTAAACTCCTTAACTGACATGAGCCATAAGGTGAGGCAAAGAAGATATCAGCACTTGTCCCATCATGGCCTCATAAAACTAATTATGAATGATTCTTTGAGAAGGTTAAACCTACCTGTATCCTGGACTTCTTTCATGGAAAGGGATAGGGAAGCCTTTATTAGCTACCCAAACAAAGAAAACCTCTACTTCTAGCCTTAAAGAGATGGAGGTAGAAAAATAAGAAGAAGAAGAGGTTGAAGAGGAGGTAGAAGAAGAAGAAGATGAGGTCGAAAATAAGGAAGAAAAAAAAGAGATGGAAATTGAGGCAGAAAACATAGAGACAACAGAGACAAAGCAAGAAAAATATGAGGGGAAGGAGGAAGAAAATACTGAGGAAAAGGAACTATTGGACCATATCCTAGGTAGTGAAACCTCACCACAAGACACCAGCATCTCACTAGACATCACATATCAAGAAGTGGCCGCTACCCTAATAGCTTTGAGCACACCTGTCAAAAAAAGAAGAAGAGGTAGACACCTATGTATTTCAGAACTAGGAAGGGTCAAAGGGTGAGGTTGGGGAAACCACAGACTCCCACCAAGAGCCCTATTTCCATTGAAGAATCAACAGAGAAAGATGAGGAAATCAGATTAGAGGAAGGAAGGGTGAAAGAGGCCACTTCACCTGTAAGTACCCTTGTAACATATATTAGAAGAAATTCGGCCAGACTGGCATCCCATACACCTCATGCAACCCCCACAAACCCTCCAAGGAATGAAAAGAGTGAAAAACAAGGAAAGGAGGGTCTTTAGCATGCAAAATAAAGTTTTATATAGGAAACTCTAGAAAGCACATAGGTAGAGGAAAATCCATTGGTTGAGGAAGAAAAGACAACCACAGATAAGAAAGAGGTCAAATAAGTTGAGGAAAAGGCACAAGAGGAAAAACAAGATGAAAAAGAGGGAGGAAAATATGACAAGGAAGAGCCCACCTCACCAAAACCAGTCCTCAAATATGTAGCAATAGTGTCAAACCCTAGCCCTCAACCCAATATTAGCACCTACTACACATACATCAAGGGGGGCAGATTGATTCCTCAAAATTTCACAGTGCCTTTGTTTGATCAGTTGGAAGAGGAGACTGCACACACTCGTCATTGGATGAAGCTTGCCACATCTATAGGTGTGCATGAAATAGGGTTCATGGAAGGAAAAGTAACTGAGTTGGGTAAGGATTTATCTGATGTTAGGCTCAAATAGTCAATGTTGAAAGAGCAACTTCAGAATGCCCAATCCGAGAATGTGGCATTACAAGAGTAGCTTCATCAAAAGGACAAACAAGTGGCCACCATAGAAGATTTGTGAATGGAGGTAATTCACACAGATATCCATCAAATTCCTATGAAATTTACCTCAAGGAGCAATGGCTCCTATTTCAAATCAAAACATTAGCCTCCCATGGATCCTTACCTTTCCAAAATTGCAGACAAATCATTGATTTTTGCAACCAATCAAGTATGGAAGACAAGAAAAAAATGGCAAAGTTTTACACGCATAACCTTATGTTGATAGACTTGAACATTTGGGACCCCAATCCTAGGATGGGAGACATGAATTTAATGGCATTAGCATCATGGATGGTTAATGAAGATACCAGAGCACAAGAAATGGGAAGGGTTATGAGGAGAGAAAACAGATAACCCTTACACATTAGGGCATAACTATTCATCCCTAGGGGATTCATCAATAACCATCTAAATATTTAAAAGGACACTCCAGTTGCAAAAAAATACCTCCACACACAAGCTCAAGTAATGACTCACTTTGATGATGTTTCTAGGTTGTTGGGAGATGAGTAAATAATGGCTAGCCAAAGGAGATGGAACAACCTCCGTCACAGCCTTAGAAACACGAAGTAACACACACCAGAAAGATTGAGGGGTGCCTTGGAGAGAGCACCATTATACAAGAGGGCCATTCATGCCAAAAAGATTCAGTGGCTTGGTTTGAAGCTCAGTCCACCCTTGCTACTGGGGTTGAGTGATGGAAAGGATCAATATGAGCAGAACAGAGAATGGGAGGAAGCAGAAAAGAATGATGGTTTTTACCCTCATAAAGGGACTCCCATACTTCTTCCTTGGGAGGGCAGAGGGCCCATCAAAGCTTTGAAAGAAATGCAGAAGGAGGACTAGTTTCTTAGAGGATTAGAAACCATTTGGTAGGGGGGTGATGATGAGCTCCATCCTTAGGTACATTTGGAGGGGTTAATGGTCACCTTTTTTCCTTATTAAGTCTATTTTTCTTGCATTTTAATTATATTATGGTCTTATGATGCTAGTATAGATGGTGTTTGAGGCTTGTCATAATTCGAGTGCCTAACATGAGTTAAATGCAGGAAAATAACGAAGCTATTGCATTTTTTATGAAGATTTTTCCATTAAGACTTGTAGTACACAACAAGGAGAGATTCTAGGAGGATTTTCCACCTCCTTAACTCCCAAAGGCAGCCAAGGGATCCTCAAGATTCCCTCCAACAACTCAAAATTAAAGGCAGCCAAGCAAACTCAAGATCAAGTGCACCAAAGCTACACTTCACTTGCAGTCAAGTGGACACATCACCTACTTTTTAGGGAGCTTTTGGTAGCTACCCTTCAGGTTAAATATGGCTAAAAAAGAGCTCATTAGGATTCTAACTTTGGAGAAAGTTGTTAGGATCTTAGCTCTTGTAATAGGTTTTTGATACTTTCATGTTGATGTAATGATACTATCTTTTGCAATAAAATGAGTATTCAGTTTGTTCTTCACTGATCTAGTTTCAGAGGGCCAGACTTGTAGGTTAGGTCCCAATCCATTGGCCTTAGTCTCTCTTGTGTATTAATTCTTTAATTTTATGTCATTTTAGCTAGTTTTTCTTATTAGTATTTAACTAGTTTGCTTGCATTAAAATTCATCGTTTTTAGTTTTCTTCCATTTGTATTTTGATGTAGATTTAGCTTGCGTACATGTTGGTAGATTAGGTTATAAACTCAAAAAGTTGTGAGTCAAGCCTCCCCATCTCATATATTTCCTTAGAGCTTGATGAGGGTAGACCTTCCCCACAGACCAAAATTACTTTTTAGTTTATAATTTATTGGAATGAATAAGTTAGGTAGTTGTAGTTCCATGAATATGTCTAGAATGTTCTATTCCAGATCTTTGTTTATATGCTAAAGTAGATTTTATTTCTGAATTCAACTCATCCTTTCCATTTCCTTTATCATGAATTTGTCCATTTTTATTGCATGAACAGGTAGTTTTCTTGCAGGTTCAAGTAGCACAGCATAGGAGGACTTCACCATCACCTTCAACTTCATTTCTCACCCCTCATCAGCCTTTTGTTCAACAAAATCGCCATCAACCCTATTTTTAGATTTTTCATCCCTACACCGTGAGCGAACAATAGAGGTGCAAGACAGGCCTCCCAAGAGGTTTTGAGCTTGGCCAAGGGGTGGGCCACTTTCCACTCATCCAAAAGCACCTTCCCTACACTTTTCACACCCATTTTTTGCCTCAGAATGCCCTCAGACTGTTTCTGTAGCAATTTAGGACTTTCCTGTAGCACTACAGGAAACCTATAGGAGCACTTGCAGCAGCACCAATGGGCCCCTCCTTAATCCCGAAAACCACCATCCACCTCATTTAGACCTGCCAAAACCACCCATATACCTTCAGCCTTGAACCCATGTGTTCAAGCCTTCCATAAGCCACCTTAGCATTTTTTTTAGGTCCCTATATTACTAGTATAGTCCCTTATTGTTGTTAGTGTAACCCCCTTATTGTTATTATTGTACCCTTGTAACCCCCATTTTATTATTATTGTGCCCTTAAATTATTATTGTTAGGTCGGCTAGGACTACATTGTGGCCCACTAGGATTACATTATGGCCCCATGGACTCCTATATATAGAAAGGAGGTTTTGTAAATTGTATCATCCAAGAATTGTTCATTTATGTAATGTATTGGAGGTTTCCCCCTCGAAGTGGCTTATTTCTAAGGCGTTGATATCTATTTTCTTCTATTTTTTGGAGTTGGTGCTGGTTACACAACAATTTTCTCCTCCTAGCTGGAAAATAACGCATTTAAAAGCATAGTTAGGTCATGATTAGCTGCATGATAGATAGAACATAGAGTGATAGAGTGTGTGTTAGTGTGAACTCTAATCGCAAGCGTACCAAAAAAAATCACTTTAGTTGTGCATAAAAAATAGCCCTAACATCAAATGTGGTTATCAATCTCCTTAGATCTGCAGTAGGTGATCAGAATAAATGCTACAAAAATCCAGATCTATGCAATTAAAGACATTAAACAATGAAAATAAACAAGATTTGCTCCATACATCCAATAGGCAAGACAAGAATTTATAAAGATTTTTTTGTATTATGACACTTGGGAAGGGAACATAGAAAGATGTTACCAGACCCCCTCAATGGGATGGGTTCTTATATGTCCTTATCGTTTCAGATCCAAGATCTTTCTCTCTTGATGGTGCACACAACCCAAAAAAAAATAGAACTCAAAGGGAGCTCACAAGAAAAAGTAGAAAAAAAAATGACAATGATGGAGGATCAAAGTCAGACCAAAAGTATAGATCAAAAGGTGATAAAAAAGAGGTAGTGAATGAAAGGAAAACCCCTTCTATTTATAACAAAATATTGAGTTAGTCTAGATATTGGTGCATAATTAAAATATTATTAGCCAAATCTAGATCCAATTTACTTGGAGTATTTTATTATTTTTGTTGGAGGGAAAAGGAATTTAGAATTGGTTAAATCCCTTTATTTAGAAATAATAAATAAATAAATGATTTATTTATTGTTTCAAGGATGAGATTACGGAATAATTAAATAAATAATGATTTATTCAATTATTTATAAATGATTTAGTCAAATTTAACAAGGAATATTATTAAAAAATTATTTAAATAATTATAACTAGAGAATAATAATATAAACAATAATTTATCTAATTAATTATCATGTTTTGGGTTAAATATGACCAGGAATATTAATTAAACAGTGGTTTAGTTAATTATCCCTAGAGGAAAATCAAATAAATAAGGATTTATTTAATTATTCCTCATGGGTTTTCCTGTTTGGACCAGAAATAATTTAATAAACTATGGGTTATTAAATCATTTCTCATAGTGAAAGAAATTTTACTATGGTAAAAGTGGTCTTACATGGTGTACTTTAGTCTATCTAATAGTAACAGGTTAGAAGACCAAAAATTGGTGTAACAGTGTGGTTAGCCATTTGGCCCAAAAATTGTGATTAGGTTAGTTTCCTTTATGCAATTTCAATTCAACAATTTAATTCATGCAATATGCCTAGGTTGCTTTCATTTATTATCATAGCTTAATGTGTAGATTTATTTCATTGCAGAGTAGTTAGATTTACTTGCTTGTTGTAGTGTAGTTATATACTTTCTCATAGAGCCATAGCTTTGAATAATTTGTATCCCTAGGCCTAAATTCAGAAGTGTGGCAGACTTCATTCGGAAATCGTAGAAGTAGCACCTTTTCATAGAGCTCCAAAGAGGATGACATGAATAGAATCCATATGATGTGTATATAGCACTGTCACCTCCAAGTTTGTACGAACCTCGAGTTGATAAAGTAAAGTAGGGCAACCTTTGGGAGTTGCAGCATTCTTGGTGTAATACCAAGGCTCACCTACATTAACAAAATAACTTTGCTACGTTATTGTGTCACTTGCCTCCTTTACAAAAAAATTCAAAAGTGAATACAATATGATTTCTATAGGCTAATGCACTTCAAAAAAAAATGAAAAAGAAAAAATTATCTTTTTTTTTTTTTATAAACTCAAACCTTTGCTACCTCAACCAACAAGTCTAGATTTCCTCTTTTTTCCTTTTGTTTTTCTTCTTTCTTCCTTCTCTTTTTCTTGTAACTGTTGTTTTGTAGCCCTCAGCTCCTTTTTCAAAGTGAGATTTTTCCTACAAATGTTCTTGAGTTGTCTATGTAGGGGCATAATTCTTTTCAATATATACTTAGCTTCAAACAATGTTGGATCACACATATTCAAGTGGTCATGTATATTTTGTGTGGCCCTTTCATATTTTTCTCTAAGCCTAGTAATTTCACTTTGAGATTTCTTCAATTTATTCCTCAACATATGGAAAGTGTGATTCCCTTCATCCAAATCAGCCTTCTTCTTTTCTTACATTGACTCTCTTTTGATTAGACGTTCTTTCTGTAGCTCCATTTTCCTAGTTGAAGATCTAGTCATAGTGACCATTCATTCTAAAGTCTCAACCTCCTGGATGTCATTTTTTCTGCCTTTCCTTTACCTTTAGACCTGGTGGCAACTAGATTTGTCTTCATCACAAATTCTTCTTCATTAGCTTTAGATTTCTTCTCCAAAATGTTAGTCTTTAACCCTCTATTGTCATGTTGAAGCTGAGGAATGACCAAATGAGCCTTTCTTAATTTTTCTTGTAGTTCCATAATCTCCTTATACATTTCATATAAATCAACATTCTATGATATGGTGCCTTAATATTTAGTATGATTTTTAGGTGTTTTCTCAGTGGGTAACCTCTTTGCAACAACTATTGTGAGTGGTTTCTTGGAAGCCTCTACCACCTTGGAAGAAAAATGAATTTTTTTCCCTTTTTCCTATCATATGGGTCAAATAAAATCTATGGCCTCTTGACTGAGATTTCTTCTATTGGTTAAGCATCATTTTCCATTGATGAAGGTGTATCTTTCTTGCTTCAGGGGCTATCTAAAATTTCAGCTATCAACCTAGATGAATACAAAAATCTTACCATGATTATTTTTTCTTCTTCAATTCGTCCACCACTAACAACTTGATCCAGGAAAAATGAAATATATTGGGCTCCACTTGACTTTTCTTACCCTAAAAATTATTTTCCATCTTACTAATGCTCCTAAATAAGTAGAAAGGTAGATTCAAAGGTATTTTACTTGTGAAATGCATCACAGTCTGACATGACTCTGATAAACCCTCCCAAATATGCCTTCACAAGTGAAATATTTTTGGATGACCTTGATTAATTTTTTGTAGGGTTCAAGAAGACACCCTCTTGGAAAATAGCTCCATATTCTTTGTTTTTATACTTTGGCTTTAGGTAATCTTTCTACTTGGCTATATCTAAAGGAATTCCCTTGAACCATTGTTCTCCATGCAAAGGGATCTCTATAGCAACTGAAATGGTAACCTATGACACTGGGAAACTCAAATGTTCATCCTTGGCTTCTACACTAATGAAGTTCAAAGAAAATTATTTGGTTAGCTAAACACTGTAACCATATATCTTTTCAAAAAATCTAATGTAACCAATCAATGCAACCGTAATAGTTGGATCTGAATTGATCAAGGAAAGGTCTTGAGGCTCAAACCTAACTATGTCTCCCCATGTGTGCTTCTTAATGTCTGGTGTTTTCATGGCTCACAATGAAAGGGGAATTCTAGGGTTTCGAAATGAAATTTCATTGCTCAACAACTTAGCATAGTAAGAGTGCAAAAACTATGGTATTTGGGTTCATATGAGGGTTTATGGCAAGATTTGGATGGAAATCCCCTATATTAACAAGTTAAAACAACAAAAACCCAACTCACAGACCAAAATACATATATATATATATATATATATATATATATATATATATATATATATATATATATATATATATATATATATATATATATATATATATATATATATGCAACAAATTTTCCAATGCACAAGCCCAGTGAGAAAGCGTAGTAAGTCCATGTTTATGAGGGTTACAAGCTTTTCTGGGCACTCTTCTGAATTTCTAAATATGAAACTAACAACAGACACGTGAATTATGCTAGAGAAAATAAATTTGGAACTTGAGAGTGAATGTGATATAAGAAAACCTCCAATTTTCAGAAGCACAATGGACCCCTGCAACCAAAACGCAACAACTCTCCTTTGTTGTTCAGAGTATCTAAGGAGGATGAGAAAACTGCTTGATGAATTTTTTTAGACCCTATGTTTGTATTTGTCACCCTAAACGCGATCCAATTTATTCTTTAATCACAATGATTTCTTTTCCAAATATGGAATATTGAAGTGCAACAAAAAAGAGATGCACATCAGAAAAGGAAATCTCGACATCAACTTGTAGTGGTAATATTATGATGAAATCATTGATTTGACCTGGAAACTGACTCGAAAAGACACCACTGATTTGTTTCAATGATGAGAGAAAAATGAACCACTACAATCATTCACACATTAATTGGATGACACATTTTCCTAAACTTATTAAAAAAAGACATTTTTAGACTTTGACAACTTGATACTAAGCTTGATCGCTATGAAATCATAGTATCATTATATAAATTGACGAAGAAATAATAAAAAATACTAAGCTTGTCTTCGACTACTATAACATAAGATACTAAAATTAGCTCCAATGGGGATGGAATCCTCCATGTGAGGTGCCAAAGAAAATCGTATACCATGTTCCTATCCCTTGGATTTTATTGAATCTTGACTCTGACATATGACTGACTTTGACATATCCTTTTTTGTTCAGAGTATCTAAGGAGGACGAGAAAACTGCTTGATGAATTTTTTTAGACCCAATGTTTGTATTTTTCACCCTCCACGCGATCCAAGTTATTCTTTAATCACAATGATTTCTTTTCCAAATTTGAAATATTGAAGTGCAACAAAAAAGAGATGCACATCAAAAAAGGAAATCCCGACATCAACTTGTAGTGGTAATATTATGATAAAATCGTTGATTTGACCTGGAAACTGACTCGAAAAGACACCACTGATTTGTTTCAATGATGAGAGAAAAATGACCCACTACAATCTTTCACTCATTAATTGGATGACACATTTTCCTAAACTTATTAGAATGAGACATTTTTAGACTTTGACAACTTGACAGTCAGCTTGATCGCTATGAAATCATAGTAGCATTTTATAAATTGATGAAGAAATAATAAAAAATACTAAGCTTGTCTTCGACTACTATAACATAAGATACTAAAATTAGCTTCAATGGGGATGGAATCCTCCCTGTGAGGTGCCAAAGAACATTGTATACCATGTTCCTATCCCTTGGATTTTATTGAATCTTGACTCTGACATATGACTGACTCTGACATATCCTTTGTTGTTCAGAGTATCTAAGGAGGACTTCTTAGGGCCTTCTACTTGGGCTTCAAATTCTGGTGACAAATTACCACACTTGCAATACTGGAAATTGGAATGGCTATATACAATGAAGTTATCAAAAAAAACTATTTGTAGGAAAAATAATGCTTGATAAACCTACCATTTAGAGGCCCTCTGGCAAGCAATTTTCCTGTCAAATCCTACAACAAATATGCATTACTCCCATGGAAAGTTGCAATATTTTTGAATGGTCCTTTCCAAAGATTTTCAAATTTTCCATGTTTACTTTTGTCTTCATTCTAAGCATCCCACTTCAGTACCTTGTCACTACCCTAAAAATATTCAGCCTTTGTTCTTTGATAAAAAAACTCTTCTTAATTTTATCATGTATTTCTTGGGTATTGTTATACACTTCCTCTCTTTTTTGTTGCAATTGAATCATCTATTTTATTTTATTTTGCAATCCATTTGGCTCTACATATACTTCCTGCAACAAATTCATTACTGGAATTCCTAAGTAGGTAGGAAAAATAAAATTTGTTCCATATACCAATTGAAAGGGCGAAATATCAATTTACTTCTTAGTGTTTTCTCTACTATCCCACAATGCATAAATAAAATTTTTATGCTATGTTATCTTATTTTCTTGCAACAACTTCTTTATAATGTTCAACAAAATCATATTTGAGGACTTGGTTAAACCATTACCTTATGGGTAATGTGCAATAGAGTTACTGAGTATAAGATGATATTTATGACAAAATTAAATCATCTTCTTGGACTTGAAAGAAACAACATTATAAGTGATTATTATTTGGGGACAACCAAATCTTGAGAGAATATTACCTTCCAAAAACTAAATGATGACTGAGTTTGTTGCCTTCCTGGTTGGTATTGCTTCAGTCCACTTTGTAATGTAGTTCATGGCTGTCAGAACCCATTTATGTTGAGTTGAATATGATGGATCGATTTCCCCAATGAAATCCATACCCCACTATTGGAATGGTGCTTAAACTGTAATTGGTTTGAGGGGTAGAGGAAAAAAAAAAAAATTCCTTAAAATTTTTTACATTCATGGCAGCTTGAGAGTTTTTTATAAACATCAGCAAACAAGGTTTTCCAGTAAAAACCAACCCTCAAACTTTTGTTAGTTGTGGATTTCCAAAGATGGTGGACTCCATAATCCCCTTTGTGAAACTCTTCCATAGCCTTTTTTGCTTCATCCTCCAGTAAAAAATTCAACAAGACATGTATCGAGTCTTTCTAATACAAAAATTGATTTAAACAACAAAATTTCACGGCCTTTACTTTCAAAAAGCTTGTCTTTATTTTAATCATTTCTGGAGGATCTTGTAAGAGTTGTAAAACATAAAATATATCAGCAAACCATGGAGAGGAAATAATTTTTTTAGATACCTATTGAGAAGTTTCTGAATTATTGTCATCCGACAAACCAATGATAAAATGTATGTCCTGTTAGCCACCTATAATAATTTTTCAAAGCAAACAGGTGGCTAAATCTGTGTTCAAGCCTTCAAGTGAAAATTTCCCTTGAAAATTTATCATCCTTGAATCCTTGTGATGTCCCTATCCTCCAAAATTATCTTCACTGCTATTTCCATTGATGAGCCTACTGTTTTGTGAAAGAAGTTGTTTTCAAAAGGCCTCCATTTTCTCCATTTCACTCCCACAAAATTCCCCATTTTCATCTTTATTCCCTTCACAAAAACTCCTAAAAACCCTTCATTAAACTTATAAATCATAAAAACCCCCTTTTTAAACCTTATAATTCCCTTTATTTGGTTTTAAAATCCTCCTTTGTACCTATCGGAACCCTTCATTTGGCTTAAAAATCCCTGTTTTTTGTCCTAAAAAACCCATTTTTTACATTAAGGCCTTAAGCCCCTTTCGGCCTTAGCCCTAGCCCCTGTTCTCCATATAACCCACTCTACAACCAAGCACTAAGGCCTAATCGCAATCGCAAGAAAATCATTCCCTTTTTTATTTTTCCCCGAATCCCCGATGCAATGAGCCCCTCTCCTCCAATTTTCCGATCTAATCTCGACCGTCGAATCCACAAGAACCGATGGCTGAGATTCAATCACGCTTCGCTCATGAGCCCATCACCCGCGCCCACTGATTTGATTTGGACCGTTGATTTCCCTTCTGATCCAACGGCCAGCATCTAATCACATTGCCCATCTTCTCTCCGTCGACCAACTCCCGAATCATTTCTTCGATGCAACCTCGGTAATCCGTTCATACAGATCCAACGGCTCACGTATGATCCCACCACATCTTCTGCTTGTGCATCTCACTTGCTATTGCATTCATTCCGCACCATCCGATCAGCACATCATGATCTGACGGTCGACACTGCGTTTCACAAAACTTTTTCGCTCGAGGTTTAACACCAAAAAATTATGTGAAATAAGCGGTTTAGGAGGGATAGGTGTCAAAAGGTGTATGGTATCACATTTCTTTTGGCAATACCACCTCCCCTCATTTTATTTTGCAAAAATTGCTGTTGGTTTTCCGCCATACCACCCCCTCCGCAACGTCATTTCCGTTCTTAATCGCAGCCGTTGATCTCCAAAATCGGACGGCTCTTATCATATCACAACCCCGTTCACTTGAATTTTAACTTTTCTTCCAAAGACTCCGCCGAGAAATCCCCACCGTTGATTATTCTAATCTAATGGCCCACGTTTAATCTTGCCCCCATCCATTTTCCATTCATCTAACCTCCCGAACGACCTCATTGAAAGATCTCAACCATAGATAACCATGATCTAACGGTCCACAACCCATGCCGTACCCAAACTCCCCTCAGACCTGTTTTCTCCTTCTGCCATGATTTTCATCGCATTTTCGCTGCATCCACCATTTTCCATTACTGTTCCTCCATCTCCACGAGCCTCTGAAGCAGTCATCCTCCACCTCTGTTGGGTTTTATAACGTGTTTTTCGTTTTTGTAGGTTCCAAAGGGTTGTGAATTCATACTTTCGCCACAATCACAGTCATGGTGACATGTAGCTCAGAAAGACAGTCCCAGAGCCAAAGATCGTAGAGGAGAGATCTCTGAGAAGGTTTAAAGGCATAATATTGAATATTAAAAAGCCTAATCCATAGTCAGCATAGGTTAAATACAAAATCTTTGATCGCATCAGCGCAGAGGGTATATCAGCAGGACAGTCCTTTTATTGAAGAAAGGACCGAATCACTACTACCCGTCCTCTATCCTTCATCAAGCACCAGAGTAGCTACTATTCTGAAAAAGGGTCCTAAGAACTGTCAGTGCATTAGTTATAAGGCATGGAAGACTTGAAAGACAAATATTCACATTTCTTGTCTCAGAGTACAAATAGAGTACTACTTCCAGGAAAGTACATCCAAGAACATACCCTTGGAGTTATTATCAAAATGACGAAGACGCCTAATTCATCCAAAGAGTACTGAAAGTTAATGAAAAGATATTAAAATATAATGGGCTTCAAAAACACTTCTCCCTCTGTTTTAATGAATCATTTAAGTTCTATCTACCACTACCATCACCCTTTCACCTATAAGAACTCATGAGAAATAAATTGTAAAGGGGGTTTGGTTATTGACAAATCACTGATTGTAAGCTGTTTCACTGACTTAGAGCTCTGTGAGTAGTAGTTGTAAATAGGCTGGGAGATGATTTCTGGATGATATCAAGCTCTTGGACAAGGATGTATGTGACTGGTTTTGCTCTTCTAATATGACAAGCATGTTCATTGAATCCTGATCTAAATCAGTGGTGATGTGTTCTTTTGTGGTTATTGTTTTCCCTCTGTAATACCTCATGTTTCATTTTCTCTGATAAGAAATAGTAATTTTAGCTTAGGATATACTGCTGCAAGTACCCTAATGCTTCCTGCACTTTCTTATCTTTATGTTTTCTGCTATTTGTGTATCTTAGAACAAATTCAACATAATTTAACCAGTATAGAAGTTGCTTTGTCCATGCTTACTGATGTATGAATTTAGAGTTTGTTTCTTAGATGTTCTTGCTTGGTTTCAGCTGAAATAATTAGGAAACAGGGAGATTTAGAGTTAGCCCTATCCCTAGGTTCCTTTTCCAATAGTTAGCCTTTCAAGATCCCTTTGAGTTGAGTGCCAAAAGTAGAAAAGGTTAAAAGTATTTCTCTGATATTAGGTTTCACTCTGTGTTAAACTTAAATTTTTGCTACTGTTTGAAAGTAGTCAGGAGGACTGATGGACTGTTGTCTTCAGAGTTAGCCTCATTAGGAGTTTTGATCATAGAGGTTAAGGCATGCCCTGTCCCTAGACTTACTCCGAAGTGGTCACCTTCGAAGGTTTTCCTTGTCATTCCCATTCATTTCCTCATTGTTTCATCCCATGCTATCATCTTAAGAGATCCTCTGATATAGATGACTAGCCCCTTGAAAGCCTTGGATATTTGAATTGCAAGTAAACCATTTTATGACCCCATTTCCCAATGGACTTGTGTTCTCTTTGAATTGTCTCCCCATTGCCAAAAATATTTCTTCACTCATCCCTTTACCTTATATTCAACCCTTCTTTCATTTTTCCCAACCAAACAATCAAAATCAAAACCCTTGTGCCCTATAGCTAGCCTAATACCTTAATTTGAACTTCAAAGACATATTATTCTTTTCTTTATAGAGAGATCCCTCTCTGGATCCAGGAGGGCTAGATCTTGAGATCCCAAAGTGGTTTGATGTTGTCTTGTCATTTGGTATTGCCAAATCTGCCAAATCATAGGAACCCCAACATAATGGCGACTCCGTTGGGGAATTCTGAGTGAATTTCATCCTAAGATACCCTTAGGATTTCAAAAACCCCTTGATTCAAGAATATTTGGTGTGTTAGCCAGTTGAGTCCCCAACATAATGGCGACTCCACTGGGGAATTCTAAGTGAATTTCATCTTAAGATACCCTTAGGATTTCAGAAAACCCCTTGATTCAAGAATATTTGGTGTGTTAGCCATTTGAGTCCCCAACATAATGGCAACTCCACTGGGGAACTTTGAGTAAAACACTCCTTAAAACATCTCTAAGAACTCAAAGAAGACCAATTAAGCCTCTATTTGGTATAGATTGATGATGGTGGATAGCAGCCTACTTCTAAACATTTTAAACCCTCCACCTGGCGACTCCACAGTTCCTAAATGACCAACAGACTCCACTGGTGATCAGTAGGCCTGCTGATTATCTCTGCTTTCACAAGACTCCACTTGGATACCAGTCTCATCACAACATCATCCATACTAAAGGAAACACATAGGATTAAGCTTCTTTGTTTAAAGATAGTTTGCCTCTTTAAGATTGTTATACCTGGCTAACTTTCTTTGTTGAGTCTGAATACTTAACATACTGGCTTCAAGAAGAATCCATACCAGAGCTTATCCTAATCCAAATCGTCTTGAAATAGTTGACAATCTAGAAAGCATTATTAGGAAGTCTCTCACATCTAGGGATACAACTATTGTAAGACCCATTCATAGAGCTAACTCAGCACCTGAAAACCTTGCAGATCTATCAGACACCCAAGTTGATTTAGATATACCAAGTAATTTACCAAGAGATAATTCATTCAGTGGTACAGATCAGACAGACTTTGAGTCTCCAAGTTCACCACTGCATAGCGGTCAACATATTAGTGACAGAGAAACCCCTCCATCAACACCTCCTGACATCCACTTCATTCATAAATTGGGTCTCTCCCACCCTAAGTCTGCTCAACGGTCTGTGGTTGGTCCCAAAATTTCTATCATCCATGTACCTGCTGTCCAAGCTACTCCTTTCCCCCCACAAAACACTATCATGACAGCATGGTATGCTCCCCTAGTGTTGCCACATCCACTGGTTCCTTTACCCAATGATTATCAGTCTAAAATTCCCCATTTCACTAGAAAAGAATCTACCATAGCTCAACAACATGTAGATAGGATGGAAGTTGCTTTGATTATATGGAAATAGAAGATGATACCATTAAGATGAGAATATTTTCTCAAAGTTTAGGAGGATAGGTAAAAAAGTGTTTTAAAGGCTTAACTCCTAATAGCATCAATGACCTTCCCTCTTTACATAAAACTTTCATAAACAAATGGGAAATCAATAGCAACCCTCTCCAAATATTAGCAGAGTATAAAAATCGTAAAAGAAATTAGGGAGAGAGTGTTCATGATTACTCCACCAGGTTTAACAGCGTCTATAATGCTCTTCCACCACACATGAAACCTCCCCAAGGAATGGCCTTAGTAAAATACCCTGAAGGTTTCGATGCTGACATGGCCTATCAACTAAGGGAGAGAGACTGTTCAACACTAAAAGACATGCAGAAGGGAGCTGTGAGTGTATAAGCAAACTTAATTGAAAAAATATCTAGGATGAGGGCTGAAAAGAAGGTAACCTATAGGGAAGACACCACAGCTTCTACATCTGATTTCAAATTTGATAATCTAGCCAAAAACATGGAGAGGCTAGAAAGAATGATGGAGAAAATGGTTGTCCAAGCCAATAATCAGAATATAAATCAGTCTCAAAACCAGAACCAAAAATTTAGGAGAAACACTCCCCCAAAGAGGCAAAGGGATTCTGATCAACAAATCATACCTCCATTCCAAGAAAATTTCCTTGATGAGAATGAGGGAATAATAGAAGAATCAGAGGGAACTATTATAAACATGGTGGAAGTGGATAACCAACATCACACCTTTTCCGCAGAAGATAACCATACCTCATACACACATTGGGATGATGAAGGTTAGAATCTGAAGACTATAGGTTAGGATTCGAGAATGCCATCATGCAAGTCCGAGAACAATATGATCTCAGAAGAAAAAATAACCTAGATAATCCCAAACCAAAAAACTTTGAAATCACCATTAAGAAAAGACCTGAAAAGACTCCTAAAGAGACTGCTGAAAGCAACAAAATAGCAGCTGAGAGTTCTGGCAAAAACAAGGACAAAGACATCCAAACCATTTATAAACCAAGTCAAGAAACTAGTAGCACTACCATTATAGCTAATGCTCCTGAAAAAATAGTTTCAACTAGTGTACATAGTGAGAATCAACAAGCTGACCTTGCCAATAAAACGGAAACCAACAAAATAGAATTGAAACTTTCAAAGAGTTAGTCTCCATTCAATCTGGAGAGTGAAATAGCCAAAATCAAAAATTAAGTCTCTCTCACTGAGTTGGCCACCCAAGATGTATATAAATGTCAAATATTGAAAGCCTTAAACTTAGGAGAAAACAATGACACTTTCAACTTAAATGATGATCAACCAGCTCTCTTGTTTGGCTCAAAAATTGAAGGGAAATTTCAGGAAGGGGTAGTGCCTCCTTTCTATGTCAGCCTAAATATCCATGACAAAATCCTACATAATGCTATGCATGAATCAGAGGCTTCACACAACCTCATGCCAAAAGTGATCATGGAAAAGTTAGGCCTAGAGATAACCAGACCATATAAGGATTTTTACTCTTTTGACTCTAGCAGAGTGAAGTGTTTGGGCCTGATCAAAGATCTATGTGTAAATTTGACCCAAATCCCAGCCAAGTGCATGGTAATGGATTTTGTAGTGGCTGATGTACCTCCTAAGTATGGAATTTTGCTATCAAGATCATGGGGTGCCAAGCTACAAGGTACAATGCAAATGGACATGACATATGCCACTATCCCTGTTTTTAGCCAGTCTAGAAGACTATATAGGGAAGCACACATGAAATTTATGGTAAGCAGCCTAGAGAAACCAGAAAATTCCCCTCTTTACTCTGTCCATACAGACCTAGACTCTTTTATCCTTTTCAATGATGAGTTTACAGACGAGCAAGAGCTATGGAACAAAAATTAAGCAGCAGAGTAGAGCCCACAAATCTAAACATAATGGCAGCTTTGGATACAGACGAAAACAAAGGAGAAACATTTGAACAGTCTGCAGAATTAGAAAATCAAAACCAAGACTGTAGAGAGCAGATTACCCATCAGCCTGCTAACCTCAAGAAACAAGAAGACATTAAGGATGAAACTGATGACAAATATATAAACAATCCTTTATGGAGCATGAGCTTTGATGGGTCTTGTAATAAAAGGAATGCAGGAGCTGGGGTATGGTTGCACAATACTGAAAATGATTATGCTGAGAGTCATGCCTTCAAGCTAAATTTCAAATGAACTAACAACATAGCAGAGTATGAAGCTCTCCTCTTAGGACTGCATCTGTTGAAAAAACTAGGAGCTAAGAGGATAGTGGTCCATGGAGACTTAGAACTAGTCATCAAACAAATAGACGGAGAGTACACCGCCAAACATCCTAGATTAAGGGCATATAGAAACGATGCCATGGATCTGTTGAAAACATTTGTAGAATATGAGCTTGTGTTTGTCCCTAGAAGTCAAAACACACTTGCAAATGGATTGGCCTGTGCTGCTAGTTCATATCATAGACCATTTAGTGACAAACAACTCATTGTTCAAACAAAATACATACCAGTAGTACCAAGTAATGAAAAATATTGGCAGGTCTTTGAGGGTGACAAACAGATAGAGGATTTCCTTCTTTCTAGGAATGAGTTTGAATTTCCAAATTCAAACTCTAAGTCCGATGAAATTTGTTTAGATGAAGAGCCCCCTAATGAAGAAAAACCATCCCCTATTGCAGAAATAAACATGTTGACCAGAGAATTTGAAAATCAAATAGAAGAATACATGAATGCAGATAAAGGAGACATAGAGGTACTACAGTCCAAAGACAAAAACATACCCAGAGGACTAGCACCCCTTGAGGACCTCTTTAATTTTAATGATGTGGAAAAAAAGCCCACTATAGAACCCACTAAATCTGATGTTGAAGAATGCAACATAGGCAGCAAAGACAAGCCTAAGATGATTAAACTATCTAAAACATTACCAGCACATATCAAATAGAAATACATTGATTTATTTAAAGAGTTTGTTGATGTTTTTGGTTAGAGCTATGAAGATTTGAAAGCCTATGACACAAAGATCGTCCAGCATAAGATTCCATTGAAAGAAAACCAGAAATATTTTAGGCAAAAGCTGTGTAGAATAAACCCTACACAGTTACCTCTGGTAGAAAAATAAATTAAGAAAATGTATGAGGCGGGAATCATAGTCCCTGTGAGGTTTTTAGATTGGGTATCTAACCTTGTGGCTGTAAGGAAAAAGACAGGAGAAATTAGGCTGTGTATCAGTTTTAGAAACTTAAACAGAGCCTCACTAAAAGACAATTACCCTTTACCCAAAATGGAACATATCTTACAAATGGTAGTTGGTTCTAGGAGGATTTCAGTGCTAGATGGCTTTTTAGGGTACAACCAGGTCTTAGTACTTACAGAGGATTAACTCAAAACAACCTTCACAACTCCTTGGGGCACTTTCATGTATGTGAAAATGCCTTTTGGATTAATGAATGTTGGTGCCACCTCTCAAAGAGCCATGGACATTGCATTCTCAGAAGAAATAGGTCACTTCATTGTAATTTACCTTGATGACATTACAGTTTATTCTAAAACTGATGAAGAACACCTTAAACATTTGAGGAAAGTCTTTGAGAAATGCAGAAGGTTTGGGCTATCTTTAAATCTCAAGAAGACAATGTTTGGTCTCCAAGAAGGTAAAATTCTTGGTCACATTATATCTGAAAAGGGGATTAAAATAGACCCAAAAATAGTTGAGAGAATATTGCAGATTAGCCACCCAAGAAACATCAAGGAATTGCAGTCCTTTATTGGGAAGATTAATTTTTTGAGGAGGTTTATACCCAACCTAGCAGAACTCCTTAGAAACATGACAAACATGCTAAAGAAATAAGTAGGAGTTAAATGGACTCTAGAAGCCAAAAAGTCTTTTGAACTGGTAAAACTTGCACTCACCCAAGCACCAGTCCTTATCAGCCTTGATTTTACAAAGGATTTCATCATCTTCTCATTTGCATCAGAGCATATTGTGGCTTCTGTCATATTGCAGAAAAAACTTGGAAGACAAGAGCAGCCAATTGCATTTTTCAGCAAGGCATTAAGAGATGCACCTCTGAAATATAATATCATGGAAATACAGGCCTATGCTTTGGTAAAGGCCTTAAAGGATTTCAGAGTTTATATTTTACATTCTCATATTATTGCCTTTGTTCCTAACATAGTAGTAACAAACATTTTGTCACAAGATCCAGATGGCAAAAGAGGAAAATGGATTGCTGTGATACTAGAATATGATTTGGAAATAAAACCCACTAAGCTAATCAAGGGTCAAGGCTTAGCACAATTAATGGCTGAATCTAACTTACAAGCCCTTGACATAAATATGGTAGATGCTTGGGATGAACATGAAGGGTTTCCTGCTCCCATTATTGAAGAACAGTTCCAAAACTCACCTTGGTATGCTTATATCTTGTATGTGCTTACCAATCTCAATGCTCCTCCTGATTTATCTAAGACAAAGGCAAGGTTTTTAAAGTTGAAAGCTAGAAATTATTGCATTTTAAATGAATGTTTATATTGGAAAAATGCCAATGGTTTATTGCTTAAATGTTTGCCTGAAGTTGATGTAGAGAGGATCAAGCATGAGTTTCATGAAGGAGAGTGTGGAGGCCATCTCCACTGGAAAACCACTGCCAATAAAATCCTTAGAGCTAGCTATTACTGGCCCACCCTATTCTAATATGTCCAAAAAATTATATTTGTCTGCCACAAGTGCCAAAACTTTGAGGGCAAAAGAAAACTCCTTCCTCTACCTTTACAACCAATCACTGTTGAAGCTCATTTTCAACAATGGGGCCTAGACTTCATAGGGAAAATCCATCCTGCTTCATCTGCCCAACATAGATGGATACTCACAGCCACTGACTATTTCACTAAATGGATAGAAGTCATCCCTTCTAGGAATGCCACAGACTCAGTTATCATAAAATTCCTTGAAGACCATATCCTATCTAGATTTGGCTGCCCAAGGAAAATTATCACTGACAATGCTGCTACATTTGGTTCCAAAAAGATGATTGATTTTTGCCACAGGTATCAGATTACACTTGGTCATTCTACTACTTATTATCCTCAAGGTAATGGGCTGGCAGAATCATCAAATAAGAGTTTGGTGACCATCATCAAGAAGCTGCTAGAAGAAAATAAAAAATCATGGCATAATAAGCTGGTGCATGCTTTATGGGCAGACATATTGACAAAAAAGAAATCCATTGGAATGTCTCCCTATCAGCTGGTTTATGGAGCAAATGCAGTTTTCCCCACCAGTTTAGGGGTGCCAGTGATAAAATTGGTCCAAGAAATACAATCAGAGGATGATGGCATGGTAAGGAGGATCAATCAGACCATACATCTCCAGCAAACAAGAGAATAATTCTACAACAGAGCTCAGAAAGTGCAAGAGAACATAAAAGGTTGTTTGATAAGAGAACAAAAACCTGTGATTTCAATAATGGGGACAAGGTACTCAAATGGGACTCTAGGAGAGAGGATAAGGGTAAGCATGAAAATTTTGACAGTTTATGGCAAGAACCTTATATCATTCAATCCACCATTGGTCCCAAGGCATTTTTTCTACAAAAATTGGATGGTACAGATCTGTTTGGGGGTCCTGTCAATGGCAGGATGCTCAAGCATTATTTATGCTAAGGTCCAGTTTAAATTTTTCACTTCCATTGTAAATACCATTGCTTTTTTTAGTTTGAAAAAAGAAAAATAAAATAAAAATGAGAAAAAGGGTTCATACGAGCTCAAAACTTGAACCTATGAAGTTCTAAAAGGAATGGCTCAAATCAGATCAAAACTTGAGCTAGAGAAAGTGAAAGGTTGGTTCTAACATGCTCAAAACTTGAACTAGTGAGGAAAGGAAGAAGAAATAGCTCTAACAAGATCAAAACCAGAGCTGGAATGAAGAAAGAAAGGTGACTCTAAAAATATCAAAACCTGAGTCACAAGAAGAAGGAAGGATGCTCTTAAATTTCATAATTTCAAGCCTTCAGAATTTTGTCTCAATTTTCTGCAAAGTTTCAGTTCATGTGCATTTTGTCTTTATGCCATGGACCCACAGCAAACCAGACAGTCTAATCCTAGTTTGTCTGTATTTAAATTTATGTTTTAGAATGTAGAGAATGAAAATCTGCCAGACATTTTAATCCTGGAAAATAGTAATTTAGGTAGATAAGCTATGAGTCCAACTGTTTAATCTGGTCTCATGGAGGAATAAGGGTATAATTAGATTAGTTTTTCTGCTTTCAATAAAAATTAATGATGAAGAAGGTCTGCAAGTCTAAATGCACCTTGAAGAATAAATGTTAGGACAGTAGGATGGGTAGGTAGTTGTTTGGGGAAGCATTGCTGCTGATATAATACTTTCATGTTTGTAGCAGCTGATCAAAGAAGAAAAGGATGGTCAAGGATCAGGCCCTAGCCTACCTCCAAAGATTATTTCTAAGATTCTTGACACCTTCAAGAAGATGCCATCCCCATGTGGAGCCACTGTTAGCCACCTATAATAATTTGTCAAAGCAAACAAGTGGCTAAATCTATGTTCAAGCCTTCAAGTGAAAATTTATCTTGAAATTTTATCATCCTTGAAGTCTTGTGATTTCCCTATCCTCCATAATTATCTTCATTGTTGTTTCCATTGATGAGCCTACTATTTTGTGAAAGAAGCTGTTTTCAAAAGGCCTCCATTTTCTTCATTTCACTCCCAGAAAATTCCCCATTTTCATCTTTATTCCCTTCAAAAAAACTCCTAAAAACCCTTCATTAAACTTCTAAATCATAAAAATCCCCTTTTTAAACCTTATAATTCTCTTTATTTGGTTTAAAAATCCTCCTTTGTACCCATCAGGACCCTTCATTTGGCTTAAAATTCCTTCTTTTTTGTCCTAGAAAACCCATTTTTTACATTAAGGCCTTAAGCCCCTTTCGGCTTTAGCCCTAGTCCCTGTTCTCCATATAACTCGCGCTACGACCAAGCACTAAGGCCTAATCGCAATCGCAAGAAATTCATTCCCTTTGTTCTTTTCCCCTGAATCCCCGATGTGATGAGCCCCTCTCCTCCGATCTTCCGATCTAATATCGACTGTCGAATTCACAAGAACCGACGGCTGAGATTCAATCACGCTCCGCTCATGAGCCCATCACCCGCACCCATCGATTTGATCTGGACTGTTGATCTCCCTTCTGATCCAACGGCTAGCATCCAATCGCATCACCCATCTTCTCTCCGTCCACCAGGTCTCGAATCATTTCTCTGATGCAACCTCAGCCATCCGTTCATACAGATCCAATGGCTCACGCATGATCCCACCACACCTTCTGCCCACACATCTCACCTGCTATCACATTCATTCCACACCGTTCGATCAACGCATCATGATCCGACGACCGACACTACACTTCACAAAACTTTTGCGCTCGAGGTTTAACACCAAAAAATTATGCGAAATAAGCGGTTTAGGAGGGACATGTGTCAAAAGGTGTATGGTATTGCATTTCTTTTGGCAATACCGCCTCCCCTCATTTTATTTTGCGAAAAATGCTGCCAGTTTTCCACCATACCACCCCCTCCACAACATCATTTCCGTTCTTAATCGCAGTTGTTGATCTCCGAAATCGGATGGCTCTTATCATATCACAACCCCGTTCACTTGCATTTTAACTTTTCTTCCAAAGACTCCGTCGAGTGATCCCCACCGTTGATTATTCTAATCTAATGACCCACGTTTAATCTCGCCCCCATCCATTTTCCATTCATCTAACCTCCCGAAAGACCTCATCGAAAGATCTCAACCATAGATCACCATGATCTAACAGTCCACAACCCACGTCGCACCCAAACTCCCCTCAAACCTGTTTTCTCCTTCCACCATGATTTTCATCACATTTTCACTGCATCCACCATTTTCCATCACTGTTCCTCCATCCCGACGAGCCTCTGAAGCAATCATCCTCCACCTCCACTGGTTTTTATAACATGTTTTTTGTTTTTTCAGGTTCCAAGGGGTTGTGAATTCATACTGTTGCCACAGTCACAGTCATGGTGACATGTAGCATAGAAAGATAGTCCCAGAGCCAAAGATCGTAGAGGAGAGATCTCTGAGAAGGTTTAAAGGCATAATATTGAAGATTAAGAAGCCTAATCCATAGTCAGCGCAGGTTAAATACAAAATCTTGGATTGCAGCAGCGCAGATGGTATATCAGCAGGACATTCCTTTTATTGAAGAAAGGACCGAATCACTACTACCCGTCCTCTATCCTTCATCAAGCACCAGAGTAGCTACTATTCTGACAAAGGGTCCTAAGAACTGTCAGTGCATTAGATATAAGGCATGGAAGACCTGAAAGACAAATCTTCACATTTCTTGTCTCAGATACAAACAGAGTACTATTTCCAGGAAATTACATCCAAGAACATACCCTTGGAGTTATTATCAAACTGAGGAAGACCCCTAATTCATCCAAAGAGTATTGAAAGTTAATGAAAATATATTAAAATAGAATGGGCTTCAAAAACACTTCTCCCTCTGTTTTAATGAATCATTTAAGTTCTATCTACCACTACTATCACCCTTTCACATATAAGAACTCATGAAAAATACATTGTAAAGGGGGTTTGGTTATTGACAAATCACTGATTTTAAGCTGTTTCACTGAGTTAAAGCTCTATGAGTAGTAGTTGTAAATAGGCTAGGAGATGATTTCTGGATGATATCAAGCTGTTGGACAATGATGTATGTGATTGGTTTTGCTCTTCTAATATGACAAGCATGTTCATTGGATCTTGATCTAAATCAGTGGTGATGTGTTCTTTCTTGGTTATTGTTTTCCCTCTTTAATACATTAGGTTTCATTTTCTCTGATAAGAAACAGTAATTTTAGCTTAGGATATACTACTGCAAGTACCCTAATGATTCCTGCACTTTCTTATCTTTATGTTTTATGCTATTTGTGTATCTTAGAACAAATTCAACATAATTTAACAAGTATAGAAGTTGGTTTGTCCATGCTTACTGATGTATGAATTTAGAGTTTGTTTCTTAGATGTTCTTGCTTGGTTTCAGCTGAAATAATTAGGAAACAGTGAAATTTAGAATTAGCCCTGTCCCCTAGGTTCCTTTTCCAACAGTTAGCCTTTCAATATCCCTTTGAGTTGAGTGCCAAAAGTAGAAAAGGTTAAAAGTATTTCTCTGATCTTAGGTTTCACTCTGTGTTAAACTTAAATGTTTGCTACTGTCTGAAAGTAGTCAGGAGGACTATTGGATTGTTGTCTTTGGAGTTAGCTTCATTAGGAGTTTTGATCATAGAGGTTAAGGCATGCCCTGTCCCTAGGCTTACTCCGAAGTGGTCATCTTGGAAGGTTTTCCTTATCATTCCCATTCATTTCCTTATTTTTACATCCCATACTATCATCTTAAGAGATCCTTTGATATAGATGACTAGCCCCTTGAAAGCCTTGGATATTTGAATTGCAAGTAAACCCTTTTATGACCCCATTGCCCAATGGACTTGTGTTCTCTTTGAATTGTCTCCCCATTGCCAAAAATCTTTTTCCACTCATCCCTTTACCTTATATTGAACCCTTCTTTCATGTTTCCCAACCAAACAATCAAAACCAAAACCCTTGTGCCCTATAGCTATCTTAATACCTTAATTTGAACTTCAAAGACATATTATTCTTTGCTTTATAGAGAGATCCTTCTCTGGATCCAGGAGGGCTAGATCTTGAGATCCCAAAGTGGTTTGATGTTGTCTTTTCATTTGGTATTGCCAAATTTTCCAAATCACAGGAACCCCAACATGTCCAATACATTCATATTTGAATCAACCATCAATTTTTCCAACCCTTGACTGTTTACTAGGTTGGTAGGCTTGATCTCCACATCATACTTAAGAGTAACTTATATTCATCTTCCTCTTCTACCTTGAGGATCAAGTTCAACTAGAATATCTTTCACGACAACATTTGGGGCATAAGCAATAACATGTGAATGAAGTACATAAACTCTAAAATACTTCAAGGCTTTAACCAATGCATAAGTTTGCTTCTCCATAATATTGTACTTAAGAGAAGAATCTCTCAAACCCGTTCTAAATAAAACTATTGGTTGTTCATTACCTTGTCGAATTTTTTGCATTAAGACTGCTCCAATTGTGTTCTAATGAAAAATAGAAGATGATAAAGTTTTTAGTATAATATGGACTAGCTAAGATAGGAGCACTAGCGAAGGCCAAATTTACCTCATCAAAAAACTTTTTGTTTCAATTTTCCACCTAATTTCACTTTCCTTTTTCAACATATTGGTCAAGAACCTTATATTTTATACTAAGTTTGGAATCAACCTTCTCAAAAAATTAATTCTTCCAAAAAATGACTCAACCTCTTTCTTATTCCTTGGAATGTCAATTTTATGAATAGTAACAACCATATTTGGATCAATTTTAATGCCATCCTTTGAGATTATATTCCCCGTTAATTTTCCTTCCTCCATTACAAAATTTGATTTCTTTGTATTTAAATATATGCCAAAACTTCTGCACTTGTCAAAAACCTATTTTAGATGCTGCAAATGATCATAATCATATTTTTAAAATACAGTGATATCATCAACAAATGAAATATCCATGGCCCTTTGAAAGGTATCCCATGCATTCATCAGTCCATGATCAGGAGATAGAGTCTCTTGAAGAAAAATGCTTAAAAATGAAGTTGCTCAGAATTGCTCCGAAACAGATTGACTGGAAAGTGCTCATCAAAACGATCCCAGCGCCGCGAACGGCACTCAAATCCGATGCCGTATGCAGAAGTTATTCAAGTTTGAAGATTTCTCAATTTCCATTAAAAAATGCCAAAATTGACTTTGTGGAAAAATTTTATTTAAAAAAGAATATTCCACAGAATATTCTGGGAATATTTCGTGGAATATTCCGTAGAATATTCTGGGGAATATTCCGTTGGCAGCCAATAAGAAGGCGCCACGTGGCTAGCCCGGAGGCCGCCACGTGGGCCCCAGGTCGGATTGGAATGGGCGTTTAAAAGTTTTGTTATGGACTCGGCTGGAATCGAACCGTGGTCGGGCGGGTAATAACCACAAGACTTAACCGCTAGACCACTGTGCGTTTGTTATTATATGTTGCAAATGGAGTGATATTTAATGTTTGTGGATGTTTGGGCGGGGCCCGAAAGGGGGCCAGCCCCCTTTGCATGAAACCCAGGCCCGAGAACCACAACGCAAATGTTGGGGTTTGGTCACGTTGGATCGGCGGAAGGTGCGGAGTATGTTTAATAAACCATTTAATATATGGTTTCAACATTATTTAAACCGCATATAACTCAAACCTTCATTCAATGAGGCCCGACGGGTGTAGTCCTATGGACCCCCGTGGCCCTACTCTTTAGCACCACGTTTGGCGGTGATTTCGGCGGTCTGCCCATTTTGGCGCCATATGCTATTTTTAGTGGCCTTATCTACAGTTTCTCCACAATTAGTGGAGTTTCTCAAGGTGAAACTGGCAGTTTAGTAAATGTGGCATAACTTCTGCTAGGAGAGGTCTTTGAAGACGAATTTTTTTTTGATTTTGGGTGTAGAGATCATTCTGGAGCTGTTGGAGGTGTTTGCAGAGCCATCAGGGCATTCTATCTGCGAATTTTACAGCGCTTTTGACAGTGGAGCCGTCAGGGCCAAGGGGAAAGAGTGCTGGATTGGGCTACCTTCCTCCAATGGAGGTGAATTTGTAGTCAATTTATACTGATTTGGATCTTCTGAGTCTGTTTTAGCAGTCTATTTTTCCATTAGAGGAGTTTATACAGATGTAATTTCATTTGAAGCATTTAATCAAAAGAGGACTGAGCCTAATTAGAGGCTTTTGGACCAGCGGAGGTAGCCCAAGAGAGGGGTGAAACGCTTAAACAAATATCTGCTGTTCATCTGTGTATTTTGGCTGTTTATTTCCAGATTCTGATAGTTTAAACAGTAAAATTTCATAAGCATGCTTTTCCAAAACAAGTTTATACAGTAATCAAAACTTTTTATTTTAACATCAAACCTCTACACTCCAATTGCAGAACATATACTCTTGCTTATTCACACTCAAAACAGATCAATGAACACTTTGAATTTAAAAACAAAATACTTTCATTGATCTTGATATTTGTGTTTACATATTATTTCCTTAGGCAGAGTCTGTAGAGGGCCAGGTAGCCTTTGGAACTCATCCTCTCTTTAGAGGTGACATGTCCAGTGAATGCCCCTACAGTCCATCTCTGTATAGGAAATAATTTATTCTCACAATTTCAGATCAAGTTGGTATCAGAGCTCAACGTTTTTCTTTAGAGATTGTGAAATTTGTGCAAGTTAATTGTGAGGTTCTGCAAATCTTGATGCTTACTAGGCTGAAACTGCAAAGAGGGGAAGGTCAACTTGTTAGAGAACAAGTTAATCCTCAACCAAGGAGGGCTAGAGTGCCATTACATCCACCTTCCATTTCATCCTCAGTAGCCTTTGAATCAGCCACAAACATGTCATCCAGAGAGGGAGAAGTACATGAGGAAATGGATCCCAAGGAAGAAGAAAGAGTCTTTAGAAAAGCTTTCTTGGATTTGACTGAGATGGTTAGAATCCTATACCAGGAGAGAAATGATAGGATTGCTGGAGAAGGGTCTAGAAACCAAAGAGAAGAAGGAGATTTTTCGGGAGGAAAGAAAGACAAAGATGAGTCTAAGAAAGGGAATGGAGGAAATGGTGATCCACCATCTCCATCATCATCCTCATCCTCCACATCATCCTCTTCAACTTCTGAAAATCAGTCACACCAAACAAAAACCTCTTTTAAAAATCCTTTGTTGAAGCTTGATGTGAAGTTTGAGTTGCCAATGTTTAATGGTGATGTTAATGCAGAGAAATTGGATAATTGGATAAGACCGCTGGAAGTCTATCTAAGAATCCAGAATATACATGATGATGACACTAAAATTCAATTAGCCTCTTTGAGAATGGATGGAGCAGCTTTGGTTTGGTGGGAAGCCAAGACTAGAGAGGAGATTAAAAAGCATGGTAAGATAACTCTAACTTGGAATGAGTTTATTACAGCCATTAAGAAACAATTTTATCCTCTTTCTCATATTCAGAAAGCTATCATGAATTGGCAGCATTTTAGGCAACTCAAGGGTCAAAATGTGCAAGATTATACTCAAGAATTTAGAAGGAGAGCACTTCTACTTGGGGTAGACTTACAAAGTCAAGACACCTTATTGAAATACATAGGTGGTTTGCACAGTTACCTTAAACATACTATCCTAATGTTCAATCCTACAAGCTTAGATGAAGTCTGTGTGCAGGCTACACATTTAGAAGCTAGAGGAAAGAATACTCTTGGTGAGGGTAGAAACAAGTCTTTCAAAGGAAAGAACAAAGAGAAAAACAAAGGAAAAGGAAAGAAAAATGCATCTATCAAACAAGAGGGTGAAAAGGTCATTTGTAAACATTGTTCAAAGAGTGGTCATGAAGAGAAAAACTGTTGGAAACTTTATCCTGAAAAAAGAAACCAGTTTAACAAAAACAAGGGAAAGAAGAAAAATGCAGCTACTACAACTACACCACAAGATTTAGGTGATGATTCAGGTGACGAAAAAAAAATTGCAGCCATGGGTTTGAAAAGTTTGAAAGGGAAGGAAATTGAAACTCAAGCAAGTGCTAGTTCTTCAAACTGTCATACACAAGCTCCTAATGAGGAAGAAAGAATTGAACTGTTTCATGTAAGGGTAATTGCAAAACATACCAAAATTGACACACTATTTGATAGTGGGTCACAAGCTAACCTCATATCTGAAGATTTGGTCAAGCAACTTAAACTTGAGACCATTCCACATCCGAAGCCTTATCCACTTGGATGGATATTCAAGGATGCTAACTTGCAAGTCTCAAGGAAGTGCATATTGCGCTTTGCAATAACTGCACACTATATTGACACAGTTGAACTTGATGTGGTTCCACTTGATATATCTGGTATTGTTTTGGGAAGTCCTTACTTGTTTGACAGGAAAGCGATTTTCTATAGCCATGAAAACAAATATCATCTTTTCAAAGATGGTAAGGAGTTTATTGTCAGAGCTCATCGCAAGAAGACAAATATTGCAATGGTAAATGCAGGACAGGTAAAAAGGCTAGTCAATTCAAGCAAGAGTTTTGTACTTCTTATGGTCAAGCCAAAGGTTGATGTGAATCATGAGTCATTTGAAAATTGTGATGCAAAGCTTAAATCTGATTTATATGATGTAGTTGATGCACATCATGAGATGTTTCAGGAGCCAACAGGTTTGCCTCCTAAAAGGGAGATTCAGCATGAAATCCATATACATCCAGATTGTCCTCTTCCTAACATTGGCATGTATCGCATGTCTGTTATGGAGAATGCTGAAATCAAGAAGCAGATTAAAGAGTTGTTGGACAAGGGTTTCATAAGGCCAAGCACTTCGCCATGTGGGTCACCTATAGTGTTGATTCCGAAAAAAGATGGAACTTGGCGTATGTGTGTTGACTTCAGAGCTTTGAACAAGATAACGGTAAAGAATCGTTACCCACTTCCAAGAATAGATGTTTTGTTAGATCAGCTAAAAGATGCAAGATATTTCACTAAGTTAGACTTAAGAAGTGGTTATCATCAAGTAAGAATTGAAGAAAGTGACATTTGGAAGACAGCTTTTAAAACCAAACAAGGACTCTTTGAGTGGCTTGTTATGCCGTTTGGTTTATGCAATGCACCTGCAACTTTCATGCGGGTAATGGATGATGTCTTACGTCCTTTTCTTGATGATTTTGTTATTGTCTACTTAGATGACATCTTGATCTTTAGTAAGACAAGAGAAGATCATGTCATGCATGTCAGTAAAGTACTTGATGTTTTGAAGAAAAATAAGTTATTTCTTAAGATGTCAAAGTGTGAATTTGGAAAGACTTCTTTGGTTTATTTGGAACACATAGTAGGTGGAGGCGCTTTGAGAATTGATCCTTCCAAAGTAGAAGCTATTGTGAATTGGCCTACTCCCAAGTCCATTACAGAGGTAAGAAGTTTTTTGGGTGCAGCTCAGTATTGGAGAAAGTTTATTGCTAACTTTTCTGCCATAACAGCTCCTATGCATGCGGTGACAAGTGTGAAGCGTGCTTTCCAATGGGGAAGTAAGCAACAAAAAGCTTTCGAATCTTTGAAAGAAAAGATCAGTTCAGCTCCGGTTCTTGCATTACCAGATTTGAGACAGCCATTCGAGATTCAGATAGATGCTAGTGATTATGCCATGGGTGCAGTTCTCTTACAGCATGGTAAGCCTATCGCTTTTCATTCTGAGACATTTAATGGTGCTGTTGTGAATTATCCTACATATGATAAGGAGTTGTATGCGTTGGTACAAAGTGTCAAAAAGTGGAAGCACTATTTGATGGGCAAAGAAACAGTTGTGCATACCGACCATCAGCCTTTACAGTATTTGCAGTCGCAAAGTAAATTGCAACAGTCACGACATTTCAGATGGATGGGTTTCCTACAACAATTTCACTTGGTAATAAGGTACAAGAAAGGTATTAACAATAAAGTTGCTGATATGCTTTCAAGGCCTATTATTAGTGCTAGTATTTTGCTTAAGAATGATTCTATTGTGCATGAAAGCTACATAGAACAGTATGCATCAGATGAAGATTTTAAAGAGGTGTATGGTAACTTGAGTAAAGGGAATCATGTTGAGGAGAATGATTATCATTTGCATAACAATTTGCTGTTTCATTTGGGAAAGTTATGTATACCACAGGGAGAGAGATTAAGCATGATGAGAGAAGCTCATTCTTCTCTTATTGCTGGTCATTTTGGTGTAAGCAAAACGGTGGCACATCTGCAGAGGTATTGTTATTGGCCTCGCATGGTAGATAGTGTTACACATTTCATTAGAGGTTATTCATTATGTGCTACAAGCAAGCCTAGCAATAGGAAGCTTGGATTGTATACGCCATTGCCGGTACCTTCTAGACCATGGGAAAGTGTTTATATGGATTTTGTTGGGGGATTACCATTATCTAGAAAGAAGCATGATTATCTTTATGTAGTAGTTGATCGTTTCAGCAAGATGTGTATTCTTATGCCATGTAAGAAAACTATAACTGCTGAACAAACTGCTGAATTATATTTTCAACGTGTATGGGTTCATTATGGCTTGCCTACTTCTATTGTTAGTGACAGGGATTCCAGATTTGTTGGGAATTTTTGGTCCAATCTATGGAAGATGATGGACACCAAGTTGAAGAAGAGTACTGCTTTCCATCCGCAAACAGATGGCCAAACAGAGGTAGTGAACAGAACCATTGTGCATATTTTGAGAGGTTATTGCAGCAAGCATCCCAAGCTTTGGGATGAGCATTTGCATTACATTCAGCATGCTTACAACCGGGCCAAACACTCTTCTACAAATACTTCGCCATTTGAAGCTTGTTTTGGATATTTGCCTAAGTCACCATTGGACTTCATTCTTGAGAAGGATATTGCCATTGATGGGCATAGTGATGTTGACAAAGCTCGCTTGTTCATTGAAATAATTCAGCTCATTCATCAGCAAGTTCAAGAACAACTTGAAAAGAGTCAAGGCAAGTACAAAGAAAGACATGATAAACATAGAATTGATCACAAGTTTCAGGAAGGAGATGAGGTATGGTTGCATATAAGTAAGGATAGAATGCAAGGAGAAGGTAAAAAGCTGAAGCCTATTCGTTATGGTCCATTCAAAGTCCTTAAACAAGTTGGAAATAATGCCTTTCAACTAGATTTGCCTTCATACATGCAAATGTATTCCGTTGTTAATGTGGAAAATTTACGTTTGTATGAACCTCCTCTTATTGATGATTCTGAAAATCATGTTCAACTACCATCCATAGAAGATTTCTCGCCAGAATTTTTGGATGAGTTGAAAGAAGATGCAATCCTTGACAGAAGGACACACACTTCAAGGAGGGGAGATGTTGAGTATCTAAGAGTTGGTTTAAAAGGCAGTAAACCAAGCAAAGCAAAGTGCATGGAGTTGGAACAGGTGAGGAGGCTGTATCCTCACCTTCTTAACAGGTAATTGAAAGCTTTTGAGGGTCCAAAAGCTTCCCATTTGGGAGGTGTGATCAGGAGATCAAGTCTCTTGAAGAAAAATGCTTAAAAATGAAGTTGCTCAGAATTGTTCTGAAATAGATCGACTGGAAAGTGCTCGTCAATACGATCCCAACGCCGTGAACGGCACTCAAATCCGACGTCGTATGCAGAAGTTATTCAAGTTTGAAGATTTCTCAATTTCCATTAAAAATGCCAAATTTGACTTCATTGAAAATTTTATTAAAAAAAGAATATTCCACAGAATATTTGGGAATATTCCGTGGAATATTCCACAGAATATTCTGGGGAATATTCCCTTGGTAGCCAATGAGAAGGCGCCACGTGGCTAGCCCGGAGGCCGCCACGTGGGCCCCAAGTCAAGTTGAAAATGCGTTTTAAAATTTTTATGGGTCGAGGCCGGATTCGAACCAGCGACCGGTCGTATAATATCCGAATGTTTTACCATTGGGACAGAGCCATGAATCTTGTTATATGGGCGGCACAAATTGGTATTTATGGCCTGTGTTATTTTGGGCAGGGCCCGAAAGGGGGCCAGCCCCCTCTACATAAAACCGAGGCCTGAGAACCACAGCAATACAACCATCGGCGCACTGTTGATAAGGATTCGGTCATGCGGGTCGGCGGAGGGTGTGGAATATATATTTATATATCGTTTTTTGTATTGTTAAAACTTTAATGAACGCCGAGTTTAACTCCAAGTTGATAACCATATGGCCGACAGGTGCGGTCCTATGGACCCCCGTGGCCCTAATCCTTAGCACCACGTTTGGCGGGATAGTTGGCGGCCTCCACCCATTTTGGCGCCACCCCTATTTTGGGGGTCTTATCCAAAGTTTCTCCACAATTAGTGGAGTTTCTCAAGGTGAAACTGGCAGTTTAGTAAATGTGGCATAACTTCTGCTAGGAGAGGCCTTTGAAGACGAATTTTTTTTTTATTTTGGGTGTAGAGATCATTCTGGAGCTGTTGGAGGTGTCCGCAGAGCCATCAGGGCATTCTATCTGCGAATTTTACAGCGCTTTTGACAGTGGAGCCATCAGGGCCAAAGGGGAAAGAGTGCTGCATTGGGCTACCTTCCTCCAATGGAGGTGAATTTGTAGTCAATTTATACTGATTTGGATCTTCTGAGTCTGTTTTAGCAGTCTATTTTTCCATTAGAGGAGTTTATACAGATGTAATTTCATTTGAAGCATTTAATCAAAAGAGGACTGAGCCTAATTAGAGGCTTTTGGACCAGCGGAGGTAGCCCAAGAGAGGGGTGAACCGCTTAAACAAATATCTGTTGTTCATCTGTGTATTTTGGTTGTTTATTTCCAGATTCTGATAGTTTAAACAGTAAAATTACATAAGCATGCTTTTCCAAAACAAGTTTATACAGTAATCAAAACTTGTTATTTTAACATCTAACCTCTACACTCCAATTGCAGAACATATACTCTTGCTTATTCACACTCAAAACAGATCAATGAACACTTTGAATTTAAAAACAAAATACTTTCATTGATCTTGATATTTGTGTTTACATATTATTTTCTTAGGCAGAGTCTGTAGAGGGCCAGGTAGCCTCTGGAACTCATCCTCTCTTTAGAGGTGACATGTCCAGTGAATGCCCCTACAGTCCATCTCTGTATAGGAAATAGTTTATTCTCACAATTTCAGATCATATATGGTCACCAGGGTCAACCATTGTTAGCCATTTATGATGGTATTTAGCATGGTTGATCTTCGTCAACCATGGTTATTCATGTTCAATCATAGGAATCTTAGGTCAACCACAGTCAATCATAGTCATATTTGGTTAACCATAGTCACCATAATCAATGTTTAAAAACCTTAGTCAACCCCTCGTCAACCATAGTCAACCATGTTTATTTCAGGGTTTATATACCTTAGCTTTATAGTATTAATCCCTTTGGTTTAATATTATTCCGTTGGGTTTATAAAATGTTAGGGTTTTAGAATTAATCCCTTAGGTTTATTATTCCCTTGGGTTTATAATATCAATATCTTGGGTTTATTAATCTATGGTTTCATATTCCTACGGTATAATATTATTTATAAGGTTTATAATATTAATCCTAGTGTTTAATATAAATCCTTTCGGTTAATTATCATGGTAAACGATGGTGAAGTATGGTCCAATGTCACATTGTGAAAAATATTGTCTTAATATGAAAATTAACCATTTTCTTCCATGATTAACTATGGTCCAACGTCACATTGTAGCAAAGATTGTCTCAATATTAAAATTAAGAATAGTAAACTATGATTAGCCATGTTTATTTTAGTGTTTATAATATTTATCTTAGGGTTAATATACCTTGGGTTTATATTATTTATCCCTTGGGTTTAATATTGTTCCTTTGGGTTTATAATCCCTTGTGTTTTTGGTATGAATCCCTTTGGTAAAATGTTTTTGGTATGAATCCCTTTGGTAAAACTTGAGTGGGCCTAATGGTTAAGAGCATGTGTTTCCTTTTAAGAGGTCACAGGTTCAAAACCATGGGGGGTAGAGTATGTATGCCTTCATAGACTTAGCAGTAAAATCGTTGTGCAGGGGTGGGTCCCTTTTCCCACAACCAAGAGGGGGTCTCATACACCAATTTGGCGTATCGCTTGGTTGTGACATTAAAATTGGATAATTATAATAATTATTCCCTTTGGTTTATAATATCAATTTCGTGAGTTTATTAATATAAGAGTTCTTATTCCTAGGGTTTAATATTATTCATAGGGTTTATAATATTAATCCTTAATTAAATATAAATCCTATGAATTAATAAACCCTAGTTTTTTTCCAAAAATAAACCCTAGCGTTTAAATTTTATAATATATGATTATATAAAATATTCTTATATATATTATTATATTATAATATTACTATATATATATATATATTATTTCGACTTAATAGTATAATATATTTTAGTTTACTATGTACCCTAGATATAGTTAATATTATTAATATATTCCAAGTATTAATAAATATATAATAGTTATTGATAATAACATGATGGTTAAAGATAAATACTTATTACTAATAATAACTAAATATTATTATCAGCATATTATAGTTTTAAATATAACTATTAATATATTATCAATATGTTATGTTTTAACTAATATTATAGTAATATACAAAATAATGTTAATAGAATGAATATAATTATATAAATAAAAAAATATAGCTATTATTATTTCTATAGTTATTAATAATGATAAATAGTCAGCTTTTAGCAAAATACATCCAACAATAATTTATGTGTTGTTTGGTGGATGTATCAACCACCAACGTATATCAACCAGATTGAAAAATATGGTTGTAGATGGTATATGTGTTTCAAATACATTTATTAGCATATGTCAACCACATTAGTAAATATGATTGTGCTAATAAATAATTGTTTTATTAATAATCAAACAACCATATTGACATTAAATAACATTCAAGCAAAGTCGACTTGTCAAACTACCTATAGGATCTCTTTTTTTCCACTTCCTTCTTCAACAGAAGAGGTGAAGTCCTGACCAAAACTCTAGCCCCATTTCATTTCCAGGTGGAGATTAATCGAATGCCTAATAAACTTTCCATACATTTTTAATGATCAGATTGGGATCAGGGCCTAAGGATTGCTAAAATTTCAAAGTGTTCAAAAATGTTTCAAACCCGAGTGGCCAGATAGATCTTGTCTTCCTGACTCTGGAGCTGTGAATGGTTTGAAAAACCGACACCGTATGAAGAAGTTATTGCACTTTGAATGCCGAGGCAAACTGCAAAATTCACCAGTTTGGTCTTATATGTGGGTGAAATTCCTAATGTTTCTAAGATGGAAATGTATTTTTTTTAAATTATTCAATCTTGATTTAAATATATATATATATATATGTTTTTAACATATTTTATATATTATATTAAATAATAATATTATATATGTGTTTTGTTATATTGTAATTAAAATTTGAATTTAAAAAACAAATTTCCAACCCAACGTATTACATGAGGTGATGTTTATGGATATGTGGCATTTTAATTATTTACAAAGCTTCGAATGGTTTCAAGTTAAGCCATGGTTGTAAGTCACGTATTATATACGTTGGGTTATAAGGTTTTGTTAGGTGGATTATATATGCGCAAAAGGGTTGCAAAGGGGAGCAAGGTCAGGTTTTGAACCTAGAATCTCCACCCTAGTAAATTGGCCCCTTTACGAATGAGTCATTGGCTCTAAACTTGAAAAATATCCTCGAAAAATTGCATTTAAGACGAATGTGCAGTGGGACCGGCGGAGTTAAGCCACTAAGTCTGCTTAGCACAGATTTAATTAATTAAATTGAAGTTTTGTATTAATTAAGCTCCAGTTAAGTTGAGATTAAAATGTCGGATATTTTTGTGGTGCCTCCAAATTTAGGTGTACTTCCACTTTTAGTGGAGCTAACTGGCGGATCTTCCAAATTTAGTGGAGAAAATCGGAGAAAAATTAATTGTGCTCGATCTTGAGCATCACTCAGCCAAATTTCGAAAATGAATAGTCAATTTTGACTATCTTAGACATTATAGAGCTATTGGTGAGTTTTTCAGAGCCATCTAAGGACTTATGAGTGAGAGGTTTCTTCAGATAAGTTCCAAGTGCTAGTAGGGCAACCAGGAGCCAAGAGAAGAATGAGGCCTAGCCAGGACAGCCAGAGGCCATTCTTAGGAAACCAATAGTCATTTATGACTATATTGAACCTTTTGAATCCAATGATGGGGTTTTTAAAAGAATTTGGAGACTTTTGAAGGCTGAGATGCTACAGGAAAGTTTTTAGTGAGCCTAGAACCACAAGGTGCCACCAAGTGTTGGAGGCATAGCCAGATTAGCCATATGCCAATTTCAGCAAATGAATAGTTATTTCTGACTATTTTGGACATTATGAATCCAATTGAGGGATTTTCAGAGCCATTGGGAGACTTCTAGAGCCAAATTAGCCATAGGGAAGTTTTAGGGAGCCTAGTGCCACCAAGTGTTGGGGGCATAGATTGGGGAGCCAGAGCTCATTTTGAGCAAATGAACAACCTATTTTGGATGAATGATATGTGCTGGAGATAGTAGAAAAGGTTTTAGGGACACAAAAGGACTTCTAAGAGAGTTTGTGCCAAAGATAAGCTCAGGGAAGCTTAAGGACACCGACAGAAGAGGTTAAGCCCAAGGGAGCCTAGGTCCCTTTCCAGAGAGTTAACAGTCAATCCAGGGATATGATGGTATTCTAAACCCATCGGTATATTTCAAACAACCATTGCAGTTGAGTAGTAACTTTTAAAATAATTTTTCTATCTTAATCTCAAAGTGCCAAGTCAATTGACGAAGGCTCAAGGAGATGTAGCCCAAGGCATACGGGTGAACTCCTTTATTATGTTTTTTGTTGTTATATGTTGATGAATAATTTTCTGCAATTTATGCTTGTTGTGCATGCTTTTAATAAGCAAAAACAAATGTTTAATTCCACACACATAAAGCCTTAAAAAGGTTAAAACACACACACCTGATTCAAGTATGCAATTCCACACATGCATGTATAAAAAAATCTTGATTTTTTTTAATTGAGTGGGAGGTGCTTGCATAGCATAAAAAGTCACCCACCCATTTCAGAGTAGGTTGGTATCAGAGCACTAGGTTTCTTTTTTACAGAGCACAAGTTTTCTTGCCTGCTTGTTTGACTTGAAGGGTGTTTAACAGTGCAAATAATTTAACTATTTGCAAATTGACTGATGCTTACAAGTTTGAGTTTGTTAGAGGTAAATGGGAACTACTGCTAGCTAAGTCCAGAAGAGGACAAGAAGGAAGAAGGCTGAAAGCATTCTCCCTACCCAAAGGACCTCAAGGCAACCCTTGAAGCACAAGAGGGATTGTTTACAAAAGAGGCTGCTTGAAGAAGAGATACAAGCTGCAGAGAAGAGCTTGAATCTACAACCAAATTTTTAAGAAGCTTTGTCAATTTTTTTTGAAGCTAAGTGATTTTTTGTTGAAGTTCTTTAACTCATTTACATAATGATGAAAACTTCATCAGGTGAGGTTTCTAAATCCTCCTCCTTTACAACACTCTTTGATAAATAGGTCAAGTAGGACATCTACATCATAAAGGATATGGTGCAAAGTCTATATGAAGATGTAAGCGAAAGTGCTAGACTTCATGAGAAATTGGTTTATATGAAGCAAGAGAAAGAAGGACTTCTTCAAAGAATGCATGATGGAGATGGAGCTCCATCATGCCCAAGAGGCCTTAACCAAACACATGTTTGAACCAGAGGTAAATCATTCAAATGTGTCGTCAAGTTCCTCTTCAGATAGATGTGTAGGTTCATTTAAAAAACACACTAAAGTTATAGGGTCCAAATTGATGTTAAAAATGGGCTATGAAGGCAAGGGTCTAGGAAAACATGCACAAGGCATGATTGAGCCTATTATGGTTGAGAAAAGGCCTAAGAAGTTTGGTCTAGGCTATGTTCAACCTTATGGCTAAAAATCTACAACCATGAAGGTACTTGAGACAATTCCAAGAAGGACTTTTGTTGCAAGTTCAAACCCACAAACAAGTCAAGTTTGTATTCAAGATGAATGCCATTGTTTGAAACCCATGTTGCAGCAAGATGTTTGTAGATATACAACTTAGGGCGAGAAAGAGAGTTCTGACAGCTATCAAAACATGAACACTAATGTTGGTCTTCAAAAGAGAGCTAGAACATCTTCAAGTTCATCTCCTCAAGAAGGTAAAAATTATGGACATGCAAATCAACATTCGAGGTATAATACTTCCCATAGTCAGGTTGTTTATGATTATGTTAAGAATGACAGCTCTGCATGCATGATGGGAGAAAGATTTGTTGTTCCTATTGCATTTTGTGTAACCATGACGTTTCAAGATGCTGGAAGAGAATGAAGGCATACAAGAAACAGTCAAAGAGAAGGAAACTTGAACACAATATGCAAAAGAATTGCACACATTGCCAGAAGAAGGGACATCTCATTGCCCAATGTTGGACACTACATCCAACCAATCATCCCAAGCATTTGAAGCAAGAGGATGAAAATACTAGCAAGAATGGAACCAAAGATTCCAGCATCGATGTGAGTCCAGATGATTCGCAAGAAGAATATATTCAGTAGGAAAAATCACAATGGAAATGGTTTGGTAAGAAGTGGTTTGATTAATTGACCCAGTAAGACATACATTATTTTGTACATATATGCAAATTCAGTCATGTATGCATGAATTTATGTTGAAAACAGCAGAGTGTTGAATCTCTAAGAAGATAATCATCAACTTTTGTGGGTCCAAAAGCCCTTCAGTGGGAAGGAGTGATCAAATTGGGATTAGGGTCTAAGGATTGCTAAAATTTCAAAGTGTTCAAAAGTGTGTCCAACCTAAGTGATTGGATATATCTCATCTTCCTGATTTTGGTGCTGTGAACGGTTCGAAAAACTGACACCGTATGAAGAAGTTATTGCACATTAAATGCAACGGTAAGTTGGAAAATTCGCCAGTTTGCTATAGGTAAAATTCCTAATATTTCTAAGGTGGAAATGTATTTTTTTTAATTATTTAATTATGGTTTATATATATATATATATATATATATATATATATATATATATATATATATATATATATATATATAATATAATATATGTTTTTAACATATTCTATATATTATATTAAATAATAATATTATATATATGTCACTATTATATTATAATTAAATTTTTAATTTAAAAAACAAATTTCCAACCCAAAGTATTACATGAGGTGAGGTTTATGGATATGTGGCATTTTAATTATTTACAAAGTTTTGAAACCTTCATGTTAAGCAATGGCTATAAGTCATGTATTATATACGTTGGGTTATGAAATATCATGCCGAGTATAAGGTTTTGTTAGGTGGATTATGTTAGCCACCTATAATATTTATTATACCAAAAGGTAGCTAAGACTTTTTGAGCCTCCAAGGAACAAATTTTATCACTAAAAATTGTTGCCTCTTAAAGGCTCCTTAAAGGCCTCATGCCTCTATCCAAAATATTCATTTGCTATTCCCATTTTTCTACCCAGAATTTTTGCTGATTTCATAAGAAGAAACTTCTGAAAAACCATCATCTTTTCCTTCCCATCTTCCAAACTTATCTTCTTTTGCTTCCCTTTGTCTTCATAAAAACCCCTTTGTTTTCATGATTCCTTTTCTCCCCTTCATGAAAAACTCCCTTCCATAAGTTAAAAACTCATTTTTTTAACTTTTTTCGAACCCATCAAAATTCCATTGAAAACTATGAAGAATTCATGAAAATACAAGTTTTCCTATGGACTTAATCCTCTCGGGCTAAGTCCTAACCACTTCCCCCCCACATGCCCATGCGTTAAAACCAAATGCCAAAGCCTTTCGGCTCTAATCGCATTGCACATTTTCAAAGTGCGCAAGTTTGTGCCATTGACTGAAACTTCCGATTGTGATTGGCTTTTTATGTGTTTAAAGCTCTTAATTGTATTATTTCTCATATAAACCATAAAACCTGACCCGACGCTTAAATCAATGTATAAATCCATTTCCGATCTGTTTTTCTTATGTGAAACTCTCAAAACCCATTTTTCCAAAGTTTAAACTAAAAAACTATAACCACGTGTTGAATATAACAATGAGTAGATTAAGAAGACCCGATCGCACAATCGCGATCAGAGAAATCACAATGGGTAGATTAAAAATACCGCATCAGAACTTTCGATGTGATTGAGTCTTGTATATATAAACTCTGCCCCTCCGATTGCAATGACCCGATCGCATCAGAAACCTTTTTAAGGCTCCTCCGATTATGTTTGTTTGAAACTTCTGATTGCGATGTTCCGATCGCACCATCGCATCGAAGTTCTTAAATCGCATCAGTTTTCATCACATGCATTTGTTTTTTCCCCCTACCGCCTATCCCTCCGATTCGCTCCCCGCCATTGATCTGATCCTCAGATCAAACAGTCATCACCTAATCGCTTCTGCCCTCCCGATCGTGCAATCGCATCGGAGATTCTTCATTGCACCCCTTTTCTCCTCCCGCCGATTGAAATCTCCCGATTAGATTTGGACCGTCCACGTGTCCAGATCCAATGCCCGCACTCCTCCCCCGCCTTTTGAGGCAGTTTGACCCATTTCGCAGGATTTCTTAACTATTTTTTGTGTTTTGCAAGTGTTTTTATGGTTTTCCATTGTATAATGAAGAAGGGCTGAAGGTCGGGAAAGACGTTTTTCGCGCCTTTTATCTGTTAAGGAGAACCATTCGTGAGGTTTCATTCAATATTTTATCAATGTTTCATGGGCATTCATACCTTTAAAAAGCCCAGCGGCTCTACACATTGACAAGACACTTTGGTTCAAAACTGCATTTTAAAATAGTATCAGTTTGAAAGGCAGAGCGCAACAGAGATGAAGACTAAAGACAGATTTAGGGAACTACGGCTTAAAATAATGATCAAAAGTTTGTTCCCCACATCCAAACACAGTCAAAGGAAGTTATAAATGTTTGACAGGTAGAAAGGACCTCCACCGCTGCATTCTGAGGTGAATTGATTCCTCAGCTACCATAAACGCCACCTGTTGCCTCAAACCATTCAAAACAGAGGCGGAAGTTATTGATTAAAGAAATATCTGCCTCCAGTGTTGCTAAGAAGTTAATTCTGCCACAGGAAGTTAATACAACAAATATCATCAGGATTATTCCACGTTATGCAGAGCCTGGAAGTCAACAAAACTCCCACCGAGTTTAAATATTAATTGTAAAACATTTAATGCAGAACCACCTGTAAACTTCTTCATCGAACCTCTCAAAAGGTCGAGAAGTCTTCATTCTGTATTTATTGTCCTTGAGATATTTTGTTAGATCTCACCTCCTCATCTTCCTATAAATACTGCTGTGGAAGATGAGAAGTTGGTTGGTTGGTTGGTTGGTTATTGTTTGATCACAAGTTGTAATACTGAAACTCTTTGAAGTAAATACATAATCTGATGAAGTTGAAGAACAAATTGAAATTTTGGAGGTCTTGATGATATTGTTGCATGCTTGTCCCTGAGAAGGCTCTATCATTAGATCCATGAGCTTGGCTGTTGGTGAAGTATTATGAACTATTTATGTTTTTCCCCTATTTTCATTATGTTCCATAATTTCTTACTACAGTAGGATAAAAATTATTAGGCTAAGAAATCACTCCTAGAAGCACCTTAGACCTGTTCATCCTTCACTATTTCATGTTTTCTTCTGCTGAAGTATTTTAGAGGCTTTAATCTTTCTATTTAGTCTTCATGCTTGTTTATTTCCTTAATAGTTTGAACAGTTGGTTTCAGCATGATTTATGGTTTTCCCTGCTTGTCTGATGCCACTTAAAATTGTTTTTGAAGTCTCCCTTTGAAGTTATTTTCTTACAGTGAATCAGAGAGGTTTGTTTTGATCTTTCCCTTTGTCCTCACTTAAACAGTTGGCTTAAAGGTCATTATAATTATGATCATAGATGTTCTTAGGTGTTCCCTCTTCTATGACTGTAATTATCAGTAAATATTTGATGTTTTCTAAGTCCTTTAGAATAAAATATTTGAGGAAATAGGGCATTCCCCGAATCTTAGATTTCATTTTAAAAGTTTTTTTGAAATCATTATTTTCTTGAAGGTGTGATTTGTATAATTTATGGTCAGCCCTGTCTATCAAAGAAATCTTTATTGTTTCAAATTATGCTTTCAAATTCCCTTTTTTGAGAATTCAATTTCTCTTTCCAAATCATTAATGTTCATCTCATTCCAAAAAACAAAAGGATCCTGTGGCGAAGTTAGATTTTCCCTTTGATATCCCATATCCTTTGATGAGTTTGTTATGACCTTTTCTTGACTCCATTTCACAATGAACCAGATGTTTCTCCATTCTGTGTATCTTTCCTAGACCTTTCATGTTCTGCTATATCAATTCAATCCAACCAAACAAACAAACACCTGCACTTAATAACTAGTCTAAAATCAATACTATAATCTCACAAGATAAACCTTAGCAAACAAAAATTTGAGAGATCCCTCTCTGAGAACAGGAGGACTAGATCCTGTAACTCTAAAGATTGGTTCTGATGTTGCCTTGTCTTTTGATTTTCCAAACTATCAAGACATGGGACACCAACATAATGGCGATCACGGTGGGACCTTCTGAGTTAGTGACAATCTAAGTACCCCTTAGGACTCCAGAAATCCCTTATTTTTCAAAGATTATCTAGTGATTATCAGCCACCTCATCGCCACCGACATAATGGCGATCACGGTGGGACCCTGAGTAAAATCTGCAAAACAAAACGCTCACTGTCTAAGTATAACATAAGTAACCTTCTTCAAGCACTACCAAGCAATGGTAATCATGATAGGACCTTTGAATCAGTGACAAACTAAGTAACCCTTAGGATTCTTATAAAGCCTTATCAAACCTTGAAGGATTTAGTTAACAAGCCATAAGAGTGAACTCTGTATGTTTTGACACCCTAGCTAAGTGTTAATTCATATTTAGGACACTCTCATAACCTATAAGACCAAAATAACTCAGAAAAACCCAAAACATTTCAGTTTGGCTTCATAATAAACTTGGTGGTGGACCATAAAACCTTTTACCTCCTAAGGAGCTAAGAACTTCCACTTCGCGACTCCACAATCCCTAACAGACTTTAAGACTCCACTGGGAAGAACCCTTATCATTATAATAATTTTCAAACTCAGTCAGAATACTGTAGGATTAAAATTATGAAAACAAATTGGTTAACCATTCAAAGATTGTCATATCTGGTTAAAAATTTTCTTTATTAAACTGAGTCTGAAAAACATAGCATAGTGGCTCCTAGAAATATTCGCAGTAGAGTCTACCCTGACCCAAATCCACCTGAGTTAGTTGATAACCCAGAAAGTATCCTTTGGAAGTCTCCTAAGATAAAATTATCAACTATTTTCAGATCACCCTTGAGAGCTAATTCAGTCCCTGAAAATCTTTCAGCTTTACAACAACCTCAAGTTGACTTAGTAAATCCATTTAGAACTAGGTCTCTTGGTGATTTAGATCAGTTAGATTCTGAGTCTTCACTATCATCTCCTAAAACAAGTGAACCTCTTGATAGCAGAGAAAAAACACCTCCTGATTTACATTTCCTTCACAACTTAGATGTCTCTCATCCAATATCAACTCAGCAATCTATTTCTGTTCCATCCACTTCCGCTCACCCTTCATCCACTGTTCAAACCACTACACCCCAACCCACTGTTCCTGTTATAAACCCACTCCTTGTAAATCCACCCCCACCACTTATCATGGCAGCATGGTATGCTCCCCTAGTCCTTCCTATACCATTAGTTAATCTTCCATAGGACTATCAGTCAAAAATTCCATTATATGATGCTAACAATGCTACAACTACATAAAAACATGTAGATAATGATAGAAATGAAATTGATGATGATTCTGTCAAGCTTAGGTTATTTTCTCAGAGCTTAGGGGGAGAAGTAAGAAAATGGTTCAAAGGTTTAGCCCCCCATAGTATTAATGATCTCCAAGGCTTCCATCAAATGTTCTTAAACAAATGGGAAGTAAAGAAAAACCCTCTCCAAGTCCTTTCCGACTACAAGAACCTCCATAGAAATACTGGAGAAAGTGTGCAAGCTTACTGCACTAGATTCAATAGTGTGTATAATGCACTTTCCCCAGAACTAAAACCTCCACAGGGCTCATCTTTAAACAAATTTCCTGAAGGATTTACTCTGACATGACCTATCAGCTAAGAGAAAGAGATTTTGCAACTCTGGAAAATATGCAAAAGCGTGCTCTTTCTGTAGAAGTCAACTTGATGGAGAAGAGAGGAAGAATGAAAACTGAAAAGAGGGTATCTTTTAGAGAAGATTCCACCCCTTCTACTTTAAGTTCAAAGATTGAGAGGATGTTGGAAGAAATGATGAAAGAGATGAGCATAATTAAGAAATCACAAGAAAATCAAAATCAAACTGCTCCTCGAAATAGGAATTAGAACTATAGAAGAGAAAACAATCAAGAAAAATAGAACGAGAATGACCAACAGATTAGACGTCCCTTCCAACAAAACTATGTAGATCAATATGAGGAAGATAGGGAGTTAGAAAGGTTGGAAGAAGCTCATGTAAACTTGATTGGATCAGACAGTGGAGATGATGTTTTCCTCACTGAAGAAGAACAAGGATTCTTCTCTGATGAACAAAATACAAACACCTATGAAGACTCTGATGACTATAGATTGGGTTTTGAAAATGAAATTATGGAAGTGCATAAAAAATACGATCTTAGGAGCAAAGGGAATGCAAATAACTTGAAGGACAAGAACACTAATACCGCTGTCAAGAAAAACACAGAAACTCAGCCCAAAAAGACAGTGGAGAAAACCAACATTTTGGCCCAAAAAACAGACTTAAACAAAGACAAAAATATTTAGCCAAATGTTGAAAAAAGTACCTCTAGCACTTCAGCTAGTGGTCCTAATAAAACTGTTCCAATTACCAGTCCGAAAAAGGTTCAAAAAATCAAAATTGCTGAAATGAATTCAATTGGAAAGGCAGATGTAAATATCAACAAGTCAATTATTCCTTTCAGCCTTGAGGGAGAGATTGCTAAGATAAAAATTACCATTCCCCTGGCTGAACTAGTAACCCAAGAAGTGTACAAAAACCAAGTTTTGAAACCTTTGAACTTAGGAAGTGATACAGACACTTTAAACTTAACAAATGACAAACCTGAGTTGTTGTTTGGTCCAGAAGTTGAAGGAAAATATCAAGAAGGGGTTGTCCCTCCCTTCTATGTTAGCTTGAACATACACGAGAAAATTTTACATAATGCCATGTTAGACTCGGGAGCTTCACATAATCTGATGCCCAAGGTGGTAATGGAGAGCTTAGGCTTAGAGATTACCAAACCATACAAAGATTTGTATTCTTTTGACTTAAGCCGAGTCAAATGTATTGGGTGTGGAGCCTGATTATCTTGTTTACTTTTTATCACAACATTGGACCCCTATACCTTAAAAGTGGCGGCAACACCGCCCGTAATTAATTGCTACTGTGGGGGGTCCAGGGGGGCGGCAGCGCTTTTCAGAGCCCCCCCCCTGGCAGGGGTTTTCGGGGGCAGTGCCCCCGAAGCTAAAAACAGATGTAAAATTGCCTTGTAAAAGTATAATAATTTCTAGTCAATCTAGGCCGTTCATTAGGCAAATGATCTAATGGTAGAAGTTATGTTTAGATTAGGGTTTTTTGCCATAGAAGGCAACCCCTCGCTTTTATGAGGGAATTGTATCGCGACTGTGCATTGTATGTGTATTCTCGGAGCGAGAAACAGAGAGGGAGATTGTGAGAGAGAACATAGGATATTATCGCGGATCTGCTGTAGGTTTTGTCTCTTCATTTCTACTAGATAATAGAAAGGAAGGATTGGCTGTTCGGGGTGGACATAGCCCTAACTGGGTGAACCACGTATATCTGTGTCTCTCTAGTTTTATGTGTTTTGTGTGCTTTTATTTTCCGCATATTTTATGTGTTGCATTTCTATGTAATATTTAATTTTCTAACAACTGGTATCAGAACCAAAGGTATATTTGGCTGATAAACTCCCAGGAAAGAAGGGTTCTTGGTTCGAGTGGGAGCAATGGCAGAAGATGGTAAGTTTAGGGTCGAGATATCTAATGGCCAAAACTTTCCATTGTGGAAGATGCAGATGGAAGATTATCTGTATCAGAAAGATCTATACCTACCATTGAGTGGAAAAACAAAGAAGTTGGCGGCCATGACAGATGCGGAATGGAACATTCTCGATAGAAAGTCACTCGGAACAGTACGGTTGTGTCTTGCGGCATCAGTCGCCCTCAATATTTCGAAGGAAACAACAACAGAGGGTTTGATGCAGACGTTGGCGAAACTATATGAAAAACCCTCGGCCTCAAACAAGGTATTTCTTATGAAACGACTATTTAATATGAAGATGTCGGAAGGTGGATCTGTTGCAGACCACTTAAATGAATTTAATACAGTTACCAGTCAGTTAAGTTCTATAGGGGTAAACTTTGATGATGAGGTTAGAGCTCTGTTATTCTTGTGCTCATTGCCAGAGAGTTGGAATGGTTTAGTAATGGCCATTAGTAACTCTGTCTCTGCATCTAGTACTTTAAAGTTTGATGATGTTGTTGGTGCTATCCTTAGCGAGGAAATGCGACGGAAAAGCTCTGGTGAGACATCAGGTAATGCTTTGAGTGCAGAGTCTAGGGGAAGAAGAATGGAAAGAGGAAAGAGCTCGGGATATCGCAATAAATCAAGGAAAGGCAGATCCAAGTCCAGATCGGGGATAGTTTGTTGGAATTGCGGAAAGAAAGGACACCTAAAGAAAGACTGTAGATCTCGGAAGGGAAAAGAAGGAGACACACAACAAGAAAACAATCATGAAGCAAATGTGACAGGTGATGTGTTACAAGATGCTTTGATTCTTTCTTTCGAAAATGTTACTGATTCTTGGTTTGTAGATTCAGGGGCTTCATTCCATGCCACACCTGATAAGAAATATTTTCATGACTATGTTCAAGGAGATTTTGGACAAGTTCATTTGGGTGATGATAAACCCTGTAAATTTTTTGGAATGGGTAAAGTTCTTGTAAAACAACAGAATGGAAACCAATGGCTACTAAAGGAGGTAAGGCATGTTCCAAATCTAAAGAAAAATCTGATCTCAACAGGGCAGTTAGGTAGTGAAGGTTGTGTGACAACTTTCATAGATAAAACTTGGAAGGTCACCAAAGGAGCGCTGGTAATAGCAAAAGGTGAAAACGTTAGTACATTGTATTTATGCAATGGTATTTCTAACTCTGTTAATGCTTTAACTTCCAAAGGAGCAGATGCAACATTATGGCATCATAGGCTCGGACACATGAGTGAGAAGGGAATGAAAATTCTTCACTCAAGAAATTTATTGCCAGGTTTGAAGAATGTTGATTTGGATTTCTGTGAGAATTGCATTTATGGAAAACAAAAGAGAGTCAGATTTCTCAGAGTTGGGAAAGAAAAGAAGAGAGAAAAATTGGAGCTTGTGCATACAGATGTATGGGGACCTGCTAAGGTATCATCTCTCGGTGGCTCTCATTATTATGTTATTTTTATTGATGATGCAACTAGAAAAACATGGATTTATTGTATTCAGAATAAATATGATGTATTTGATACTTTCAAGAAATGGAAATCTTTGGTTGAGATTGAGACAGGAAAGAAGTTGAAGTGTCTCAGATCAGATAATGGAGGTGAATATTGCAACAAAGAGTTTGATAGGTATTGTTCAGAGCATGGAATTCGTAGAGAGACAACAGTTCCAAGAACACCACAAGAAAGTGGTGTGTCAGAAAGGATGAACAGAAAAATCATGGAGCGTGCAAGGTGCATGAGATTGCATGCGGGATTGCCTTTACAATTTTTGGCAGATGCTATAGATACTACTGTTTATCTAATAAACAGAGGGCCTTCAAGTTCCTTGGATGGTGGTATTCCAGAGGAAGCATGGACAGGTAAAAAGGTAAACTACTCTTTTTTAAATCCTTTTGGTTGTGAGGCCTTTGTCCATATTAATAAAGAAAACAGAACAAAGCTTTAGGCAAAATCAAATAAATGTACCTTTATTGGATATGGTGCTAATGATTTTTTCTATCACTTATATGATTATGAAAATCACAAAATCATTAGGAGCAGAGATGTAATATTCAATGAAAATTTCTTGTATATGAATCAGTTGTAGGAAAAGAAACAGGAAAAAGAAAGCAAGGAATACGTGGTTCTTAATGAGATATCTGAAAAAGTAAAGTTGCCTGAAAATAATAATAATCAGCAACCACAGCAGCAGCAACCACCACAACAGCAACAGGCACCTCAAACACCTGAAAGTGGTGTTAAAAGATCTACCAGGATAAGTAGACCCCCTGAACGATACTCTCCTTCATTATATTATTTATTGTTGACTGATTCTGGTGAACCTGAATGTTATGAAGAAGCAATGCAGGTTGAAAGTAGGAAGAAGTGGGAGCTAGCCATGAAAGAAGAGATGTACTCCTTAATGCATAACCAGACTTGGGACTTAGTCAAGTTGCCTGCAGGTAAAAATACATTGCAGAATAAATGGGTTTACAGGCTGAAGGAAGAAGATGGAGGAAAACAGAGGTACAAAGCTAGACTTGTGGTGAAGGGGTTTGCACAAAAGAAAGGTATTGATTTTGATGAAATATTTTTTCCTGTTGTTAAGATGAATTCAATCAGAACTATCTTAAGTCTTGTAGCAGTGGAATATTTACATCTTGAACAGTTAGATGTAAAGACATCATTTCTCCATGGAGATTTGGATGAAGAGATATACATTTAGCAACCAGAAGGATATGAGGTAAAAGGGAAAGAAAAATTGGTGTGCTGGTTAAAACAGGCTCCAAGGTAGTGGTATCTAAAATTTGATAAGTTTATGCCTAAACAAGGTTATACTAGATGTCACTATGATCATTGTGTTTATCTAAAAAGACAAAATGATGGCAGCTATATTATAATGTTATTGTATGTAGATGACATGCTTGTTGTAGGATCTAACATGCAAGAAATAAATGTGCTCGAAAGAAAATTGGCAAATTCATTTGCAATGAAGGATTTGGGAGCTGCAAAACAAATCCTTGGTATGAGGATAACTAGAGACAAGAAAAATTGTAAGTTAACACTGTCTTAGAATGAGTACATAGAAAAGGTGTTGTAAATATTTAATATGTACAATGCAAAACTAGTTAGTACACCTTTTTCTAGCCATTTCAAACTTAGTAAGGAGATGTGCCCAAAGACCCAAGAAGACATGGATTATATGTCTAAAGTTCCATATGCATCTGCAATTGGAAGCTTAATGTATGCAATGGTCTGCACAAGGCCTGATATTTCACATGCAGTGGGAGTTGTAAGCAGGTACATGAATAATCCAGGAAAAGAACATTGGATGGCAGTAAAATGGATTCTCAGATATTTGAGAGGTACCACAAATCAAGCATTATGATTTGGTGGTTCAAACATTGCTCTATAGGGATATTTTGATGCAGATATGGCAGGTGACAGAGATAACAGGAGGAGCACTACAGGATATGTATTTACTGTAGGTGGAACAACTGTCAGTTGGGTTTCAAAAATCCAAAGTGTTGTTGCACTTTCAACAACAGAAGCATAGTATGTTGCTGCTACAGAGGCTAGTAAAGAAATGGTTTGGTTACAAAGGTTTATGGGTGAATTGGGTAAGAAGCATGATATGGGCACGCTATACAGTGATAGCCAAAGTTCCATTCATCTTGCAAAGAACTCAGCATTTCATTCCAGGACTAAACACATACATCTCAAGTACCATTTCATACGGTCAGTATTAGAAGATGGAGAGTTGAAGCTGGAAAAGATACACACTAGCCAGAATCCTGCAGATATGCTAACAAAAGTTGTAATCAGGGAGAAACTGAGAATGTGCTAAGTTTCAATTGGTCTTCAACGATGACGATGAAGATGAGGAACAGCCAGGTCCAAAGAGGAGTCATTGTCTAACAAATGAAGCAGCGGTGGAGTTGCTACAATCAGTCTCCAAGTGGGAGGTTTTTGGGTGTGGAGCCTGATTATCTTGTTTACTTTGTATCACAACATTGGACCCTTGTACCTTAAAAGGGGCGGCAATGCCGCCCATAATTAATCGCTATCGTGGGGGATCTAGGGGGGGTGGTAGCGCTTTTCAGAGCGCCCCCCCTGGTGGGGGTTTTCGGGGGCAGTGCCCCCGAAGCTAAAAACATATGTAAAATTTCCTTGTAAAAGTATAGTAATTTCTAGTCAATCTGGGCCATTCATTAGGCAAATGATCTGACGGTAGAAGTTATTTTTATATTAGGGTTTTTTTCCATATAAGGCAACCCCTAGCTTTTATGAGGGCATTGTATTGCGGTTGTGCATTGTATGTGTATTCTCGGAGCAAGAAATAGAGAGGGAGACTGTGAGAGAGAACAGAGGATATTACAGTGGATCTACTGTAGGTTTTGTCTCTTCATTTTTGCTGGATAATAGAAAGGAAGGATTGGCTGTTCGGGGTGGATGTAGCCAAAACTGGGTGAACCACGTATATCTGTGTCTCTCTAGTTTTATGTGTTTTGTGTGCTTTTATTTTCCGCATATTTTATGTGTTTCATTGCTCTGCAATATTTAATTTTCTAACAAAATGTTTGGGTTTAATCAAAAATTTATGTGTTACTCTAGCTCAGATCCCTGCTAAAAGTTTAGTTATGGATATAGTTGTAGCTGAAATTCCCCCTAAGTATGGCATGCTCTTATCAAGATCTTGGGGAGCCAAACTTCAGGGAAGCCTTTAGATGGACATGTCTTATGCCACCATCCCTATTTTTAACCAAAATAGAATACTATACATGGAATCTCACATGAAGTACATGGTGAGAAATCTAGACAAACCAAACAACACTCCAATCTATTCTACTCAATCAAGTTTAGATTCCTTTATCTTATGTAACGAAGACAAAATTACCCAACAAGATAAAGAGAACATGGACCCAATTGATTTACCAGGAAAATCAAATTTTCTCCCAAATCAACTTCAAAACATCGACAATCAACAGCAACAAGAAAATGAAAATAAAGATGGCATACTTTGGAAAATAAATTTTAATGGATCATGTAATAAAACAAGTGCAGGAGCAGGTGTGTGGATTCAAAATACAAAATAGAGTTTTTCATATAAATTGGATTTCCCATGCACCAAAAATATTGCTTAGTACGAAGCACTTCTCCTAGGTTTACAATTGCTTAAACAATTACAGGCCCAAAAGATAACAATCTTTGGAGATTCTGAACTTATCATTAAAAAAATCAAAGGAGAATACTCAGCCAGAAATCCGAGGCTTAGGGAATATCGGAACGCTGCTCTTGACTTATTGAAAACCTTTGAAAAATACGAACTTGTTTTCATTCCTAGAGCATTTTATCATTTAGAAAATGAACTCGCTTTTAATTCCAGTAACTGTCAAAAACCTAAGATAAATGAACAGCTTAGCATAAAGGTAAAACATAGGCCTGCAGTGCCTGATAACATAGATCACTGGCAAGTGTTTGATTCTGACCAACACATAAACTATTTCTTGAAATCAAAAAATGATTTCGCCATACCAACATCAGAATCTAGCCATAATCAAAACTGTCCGTATATTGAAGAAATCCCAGAAGCTGAAATAACACACTCTGCTGATATAAGTCATTATGAGAATACATTTGAAGCAGAGTCAATTGATAACGTGGACCAAAAAAACCTAGAAGTTTTAGAATGTAAAAATGGTTCAATTCCAAGAGGTCTCTCACCTTTGGAACAGCTTTTCGACTTTAATGATATAGCCAAAGAACCAAAAATGGAGCCTGTAGAAACAAACGTAGAAGAACACAACATAGGCTCCCTAACGGAACCCAAGATGATTAAATTTTCCAACACTCTTCCAACTCACATAAAATCTCGATACATTGATCTGTTTAAAGAATTTAAATATGTCTTTGCCTGGGCATACACAGATCTGAAATCTTACGATACCAGCATTATTCAGCACAAGATTCCCTTGAAGGAAAATCAGAAGCCCTTCAAACAAAAACTGAGGAGAATAAACCCACTTTTATTACCTTTAGTTAGAGCCGAAATTGAAAAGATGCATGATGCTAGAATTATAATACCTATTAGATTTTCAGAATGGGTATCAAACTTAGTTTCTGTTAGGAAAAAGACAGGGGAGATCAGACTCTGTATCGATTTCAGAAACCTAAACAGAGCATCCCTAAAATAAAACTACCCATTTCCCAATATGGATCATATACTTCAAAAGGTAGTTGGGTCAAAAAGGATATCACTCTTAGACAGGTTCTCGGGTTACAACCAAGTGTTGGTGCTCCCAAGTGATCAAATAAAAACTGCTTTTACCACACCTTGGGGCACCTTCATGTATGTCAAAATGCCTTTTGGGTTAATGAATGCAGGGGCCACCTTCCAAAGGGCCATGGACATAGGCTTTTCTAAAGATATTGGCTATTTCATAATTATTTACCTTGATGACGTAACTGTCTTTTAAAAAACTAATGAAGAACATTTGATTCACTTAAGAAAAGTTTTTTAGAAATGTAGGAAATTTGGCTTATCATTAAATCCCAAGAAGACACTCTTTGGTCTCCAATAAGGTAAACTTCTTGGACATATAATTTCAGAAGAGGGAATCAAAATAGACCCTACAAGGGTAGATGGCATATTGCAAATTAGCCATCCAAGAAGCCTCAAAGAGTTGCAATCTTTCATTGGAAAGATTAATTTTTTGAGAAGGTTTATCCCCAACCTTGCTGAGCTATTAAAAAACATTACCAACATGCTAAAAAAAGATGTGGGTGTAAAATGGAATCTACCAGCTAAACAATCATTCGAGCTGGTCAAACAAGCTCTTACCCAAACACTAGTTTTGATCAGTCCATATTTTACCAAAGACTTTTACATCTTTTCCTTCGCATCTGAACATACAATAGCTGCAGTTTTACTTCAAAAGAATGATTTGGGGCAAGAACAACCAATATCATGGAGAAGTAAGCCTTATCATTAGTGAAAGCATTAAAAGACTTTAGGGTCTATATTTTACACTCTCACAAAATTGCTTTTGTTCCACATACTGTTGTCAAGGACATTCTGAATCAAGACCCTGATGGTAAAAGGGGAAAATGGATTGCAACTATTCTTGAATATGAATTAGAAATCAGGCCCACCAAACTAGTTAAAGGACAACGATTAGCAAAAATTATGGCTGAATCTAACTTCCAATCACTAGATATGAATATGGTGGATGTGTTGGAAGAAATAGAAGAATCTACTACTCCCTTTATTGAAGAAACATTTCTCAATTCTCCTTGGTACGCTGACATTATTTATGTGCTTTTATATTTAAATGCCCCCCCCTTCTTTATCTAAAACTCAAGCTAGATTCTTGAAACAAAATTCTTTGAGTTTTTGTATCTTAGATGGAGTATTATATTGGAAAAATGATGTTGGAATTTTGCTTAAATGTTTACTTGAAGATGATGCAAGAAAAATCATGCATGAGTTGCATGACGGAGAATGTGGAGGACACCTCTACTGGAAGGCCATAGCAAACAAAATTCTTAGATCTGGTTTCTATTGGCCTACCCTTTTCCCTGACACTCAAAAGTTGGTCATGTCTTGCCATAAGTGTCAAATCTTTGATGGCAAAAGAAAACTCCTTCCCTTACCTTTACATCATATCAGAGTTGAGGCACCTTTTCAACAATGGGGGCTGGACTTCATTGGGGAAATTCATCCATCCTCTTCATCTTAGCATAAGTGGATCCTCAAAGCCACTAACTTCTTTACTAAGTGGATAGAAGCTATACCCTCCAGAAATGCTATTGAATCTGTCATTATCAAGTTCCTTGAAACAAATATCCTATCCAGATTTGGTTGCCCCAGAAAAATCAGAACAGACAATGCTGCTGCTTTTAAATCTAAGAAAATGGTTGATTTTTGTTACAGATACCACATAACCTTGGGCCATTCCACTACTTACTATCCCCAAGGAAATGGATTAGCTGAATCTTCCAACAAGAGCCTCATCAATATCATTAAAAAGCTGTTGGAACAAAATCAGAAATCATGGCATAGTAAGTTGGTTCATGCCTTATGGGTTGATAGATTAACTAGAAAGAAATCAATAAATATGTCCCCCTATTAGTTAGTTTATGGCATGGATGTAGTTTTTCCTACCTCATTGGGAGTTCCAGTCATGAAACTCCTTCAAGAAGTGCAGATTGAAGAAAATGATATGCAGATAAGAATCAACCAAAAAATCCATTTACAGCAGACCAGAGAAGAATTTTATGAGAGAACACAGTTAGTCCAAGAAAAAATGAAGAAACTATTTGATAAGAGGACTAAGGAAAACAATTTCCAAATTGGAAATGTTGTTCTTAAATGGGATTCAGGAAGATAAGAGAAGGAAAAACATGGCAAGTTTGAGAACTTGTGGAAAGGACCTTATATTATTCATACTGAAAGGGGTCATAATGCATTTCTCTTGAGAGATTTGAATGGAGAAGATCTGTATGGAGGTCATGTCAATGGCAGGATGCTCAAGCATTACTTCTGCCAAGAATCTTGAGTTTAAAGCATTCTATTTTTCATTGTAAATATCATAGTCTAACCATTGCATTTCAAAGTTAAAAAAATCAAAACTACAAAAACAAAATAAGGAAAAGAGGGCAGATGGTAAAAAAAATAAAGGTATAGCCCCATACCAAAAAAGAAAAACAAATTCTGAAAGTGTGCAAGATTAAATGCCACTCCTTAACAACACACTTCTAGTTAGTCAAACGGCCTAATCTTGACTAATTAGCTTTAAATTTTCTGTTGATAGGATAGTGAATTTGATTTGCCAAACTGTTTAATCTTGGCTTATCAGTAGATAGTTTAGGATAGAAATTAAAGGTTCAAACATGTTCAAAATCTGAACCTAAGTTTCCAAAAAGAGAATGACTCAAATCTGTTTTATTTTTTCTGAGTCAAGAAGATGTAAAAAATATGGTTCTAATTAGCTCAAAATCTGAACCAGAGAGCAAAGAAGAAACAACTCACATAAGAGTCAAAACAGAGCTGTAAAAAGAGTGAAGGAAGTGCTTGAATTTTCAGATTTAAGCCTTCCAATTTTGATTTAATTTTCTGCAAATAATAATCTATGTGTAGCTTGTTTTATGCCATAGATCAGCATCAAGTTAGACTGATCAATCCTAACTTGTATGCTTTTTAATTTCTTTTTTAGAAATTAGAGAATAAAAATCTGTTGGACAGTTTAATCCCAACAGATAGTAGATTAGGCAGAGAATTTTATGGACTCCACTGTTTAATCTGAGTCCGTGGAGAAATAAGGAGTAGAAATAGATTAGATTTCCTATTTTCAAAAGAATAAAATGTTGTAAAGAGTTTGCCAATCCAAGTGCACTCTAATGAAGAAAAAATGTTAGATCTGTAGGATTGAGTAAGTAGAAAGCTTGTACATGAAATTCCATTGTTATTATAGCTGCTAATATGAAGAGTAAGATTATCCTAGCAAAGGAAGAGCAGCCCAATGGATCAGGCATAGGTCAACCTCCCAGAAAATGCAAGTCTGAAGTTCTTGATGCCTTCAAGAAGGCATCATCTCGAAGTGGAGCCACTGTTAGCCACCTATAATGTTTATTATACCAAAAGGTGGCTAAGACTTTTTGAGCCTCCAAGGAAAAACATTTATCACTAAAATTGTTGGCTCTTAAAGGCTCCTTGAAGGCCTCATGCCTCTATCCAAAATCTTCATTTGTTGTTCCCATTTTTATACCCAAAATTTCTGCTAATTTCATAAGAAGAAACTGCTGAAAAACCATCATCTTTTCCTTCCCATCTTCCAAACTTATATTCATTTGCTTCCCTTTGTCTTCATAAAAACCCCTTTGTTTTCATGATTCATTTTCTCCCCTTCATGAAAAAATCCCTTCCATAAGTTAAAAACTCATTTTTTAACTTTTTCCGAACCCATCAAAATTCCATTGAAAACTATGAAGAATTCATGAAAATACAAGTTTTTCTATGGACTTAAGCCCCTTGGGCTAAGTCCTAACCACTTCCCCCCCACATGCCCATACGTTAAAACCAAACGCCAAAGCCTTTCGGTGCTAATTGCATCGCACATTTTCAAAGTGCGCAAGTTTGTGCCATGGACTGAAACTTCCGATTGCGATTGGCTTTTTATGTGTTTAAAATCTCTTAATTGTATTATTTCTCATATAAACCATAAAACCCGATTCGGTGCTTAAATCAATGTATAAATCCATTTCCAATCTGTTTTTCTTATGTGAAAGTCTCAAAACCCATTTTTCCAAAGTTTAAACTAAAAACTATAACGATGTGTTGAATATAAGAATGGGTATATTAAGAATATCCGATCGCGCAATCGCGATCGGAGAAATCACAATGGGTAGATTAAAAATACCGCATCAGAACTTCCGATGTGATTGAGTCTTGTATATATAAACTCCACCCCTCCGATTGCGATGACCCGATCGCATCGGAACCTTTGTAAGGCTCCTCCGATTATGTTTGTTTGAAACTTCCGATTGCAATGTTCCGATCGCACCATCGCATCGAAGTTCTTAAATCGCATCAGTTTTCATCACATGCATTTATTTTTTCCCCGACTGCCTATCCCTCTGATTCGCTCCCCGCCATTGATCTGATCCTCAGATCAAACGGTCATCGCCTAATTTCTTTTGCCCTCCCGATCGCACAATCGCATCAGAGATTCTTCATCGCACCCCTTTTCTCCTCCCGCCAATTGAAATCTCCTGATTAGATCTGGACCATCCATGTGTCTAGATCCAACGGCCACACTCCTCTCCCGCCTTTTGAAGCAGTTTGACCCATTTCGCCGGATTTCTTAACTATTTTTTGTGTTTTTTAGGTGTTTTTATGGTTTTCCATTGTATAATGAAGAAGGGTCGAAGGTCGGGAAAGACGTTTTCCACACCTTTGAGCTATTAAGGAGAACTATTCGTGGGGTTTCATTCAATATTTTATCAATGTTTCATGCGCATTGATACCTTTAAAAAGCCCAACGGCTCTACACATTGACAAGACACTGTGGTTCAAAACTGCATTTTAAAAGAGTATCAGTTTGAAAGGTAGAGCGCAGCAGAGATGAAGACTGAAGACAAATTTAGGGAACTACGGCTTAAAATAATCATCAAAAGTTTGTTCCCTACATCCGAACATAGTCAAAGGAAGTTATAAATGATTAACAGGCAAAAAGGACCTCCACCACTGCATTCTAAGGAAAATTGATTCCTCAGCTACTATAAACGCCACATGTTGCCTCAAACCATTCAAAACAAAGGACGAAGTTATTGATTAAAGAAATATCTGCCTCCAGCGCTGCTAAGAAGTTAATTCTACCACAGGAAGTTAATACAACAAATATCTTCAGGATTACTCCACGTTATGCAGAGCCTGGAAGTCAACAAAACTCCCACCGAGTTTAAATATTAATTGTAAAACAGTTAATGCAGAACCACTTGTAAACTTCTTCATCTAACCTCTCAAAAGGTCGAGAAGTCTTCATTCTGTATTTATTGTCCTTGAGATATTTTGTTAGATCTCACCTCCTCATCTTCCTATAAATATTGTTGTGGAAGATGAGAAGTTGGTTGGTTGGTTGGTTGGTTATTGTTTGATCACAAGTTGTAATACTGAAACTCTTTGAAGTAAATACATAGTCTGTTGAAGTTGAAGAAAAATTTGAAGTTTTGGAGGTCTTGATGATGTTTTTGCGTGCTTGTCCCTGAGAAGGCTCTATCATTGGATCCATGAGCTTGGCTGTTGGTGAAGTATTCTGAATTGTTTATGTTTTTCCCCTTTTTTCATTATGTTCCATAATTTCTTACTACAGTAGGATAAAAAGTATTAGGCTAAGAAATGACTCCTAGAAGCACCTTAGACCTATTCACCCTTCACTGTTTCATGTTTTCTTCTGCTGAAGTATTTTAGAGGCTTTAATATTTCTATTTAGTCTTCATGCTTATTTATTTCCTTAATAGTTCGAACAATTGGTTTCAGCATGATTTATGGTTTTCCCTGCTTGTCTACTACCACTTAAAAACTGTTATTGAAGTCTCCCTTTGAAGTTCTTTGCTTACAGTGAATCAGAGAGGTCTGTTTTGATCTTGCCCTTTGTCCTCACTTAAACAGTTGGCTTAAAGTTCGTTATAATTATGATCATAGATGTTCTTAGGTGTTCCCTCTTATATGACTGTAATTATCAGTAAATCTTTGATGTTTTCTAAGTCCTTTAGAATAAAATATTTGAGGAAATAGGGTATTCCCCGAATCTTAGATTTCATTTTAAATTTTTTTTTGAAATCGTTATTTGCTTGAAGGTGTGATTTGTAGAATTTATGGTCAGCCTTATCTATCAAAGAACTCTTTATTGTTTCAAATTATGCTTTCAAATTCCCTTTGTTGAGAATTCAATTTCTCTTTCCAAATCATTAATGTTCATCTCATTCCAAAAAACAAAAGGATCCTGTGGCCAAGTTAGATTTGCCCTTTGATATCCCATATCCTTTGATGAGTTTTTTATGACCTTTTCTTGACTCCATTGCCCAATGAGCCAGATGTTTCTCCATTCTTTGTATATTTCCTAGACCTTTCATGTTCTACAGTATCAATTCAATCCAACCAAACAAAAAAACACCTGCACTTAATAACCAGTCTAAAATCAATACTATAAGCTCACAAGATAAACCTTAGCAAACAAAAATTTGAGAGATCCCTCTCTGAGAACATGAGGACTAGATCCTGTAACTCTAAATATTGGTTCTAATGTTGCCTTGTCTTTTGATTTGCCAAACTATCAAAACACGAGACACCAACAGATTATATATGCACAAAAGGGTTGCAAAGAGGAGTGGGGTCAGGTTTTGAACCCAGGACCTCAACCCCAAATAATCAGCCCTCTTACTAATGACCCATTGGCTCCGAACTTGAAAAATGTTCATGCCAAATTGCATTTAAGCCGAATGTGTAGTGGGACCAGCAGAGTTAAGCCACTAAGCACGCTTAGCACAGATTTAATTAACTAAATTGTAGTTTAATATTAATTAAGCTCCAATTAACTTGATATTAAAATGGCAGAGATTATGGAGGCACCCCAAATTTAGATGGACTTCCACTCTTAGTGGAGCTAATTGGCGGAGCGTCCAAATTTAGTGGAGAAAATTGGGGAAAAACTAAATGTGCTCTATCTTAAGGATCACTTAGCCAAATTTCAAAAATGAATAGTTAATTTTGACTATATTGGACATCATAAAGCGATTGGTGAGGTTTTCAGAGCCAGATGAGGAATTCTGAGCATGATTTTTCTTCAGAGAAGTTCCAAGGGCCACTAGGGCCACCAAGAGCTAGCAAGATAATGAGGCCTAGCCAGGGCAACCAGAGGCCATTATCAGGAAACCAATAGTCATTTATGACTATCTTGAACCTTCTAAATCAAATTATGGAGTTTTTTGAAGCATTTGGAGACTTTTGAAGGCCAAGATGCTACAGGGAATTTTTTAGTGAGCATAGAGCCATATGGTGCCACCAGGTGTTGGACGCATAGCCAAATCATCCAGAGGCCAATTTCAGCAAATTAATATTCATTTATGACTATTTTGGACATTATGAATCATATGGAGGGATTTTCATAGCCATTTGGATACTTCTAGATCCTAAGAATCCACAGAGAATTTTCCTGGAGCCTAGTGCCACCAGGTGTTGCAGGCATATATTGGGGAGCCAAAGCTCATTTTGAGAAAATGAGTAGCCTATTTTGGATGAATGATATGTGTTGGATACAATAGAAAAATGTTTCAGAGATATAAAATGAATTATAAGAGATTCTGTGCCACAGAGAATCTCAGGGAAGCTTAAGGACATAGACATAAGAGGTCAAGCCCAAGGGAGCCTAGGTCCATTTCCAAAGAGTTAGAAATCAATACAGGGGTATGATGGTATTCTAAACCCATTATTATAGTTCAAACAACCACTGGAGTTGAGTAGTAACTTGTAAAATAAATTTTACATCTTAATCCCAAAGAGCCAAGTCAATTGACGAAGGCTCAAGGAGACGTCGCCCAAGACATATGGGTGAAATCCTTTATTATGTTGTTGGTTTTTATATGTTGATGATTAATTTGATACAATTTATGCTTGTTCTACATGATTTTAATCAGCAAAAACAAATGTTTAATTCCTCACACATAAAGCCTTAAAACAGTTAAAACACATACGCCTGATTCAAGTATGCAATTCCGCACATGCATGTATAGGCAAGATCTTAATTTGTTTTAATTGAGTGGGAGGTGTTGACATAACATAACAATTTAACCACCCATTTCAGATCATTTAATGAAGAAAAATTTATTACTCTGAGTATATTTACATCAGAGGCATTTTCTTTATGAGATTGGGTGGGAAAACACTATTCACCCAACCCAATTAGAAAGCTTTATTATCGCACTTCTAGCCAATTATATATTGACATGTGAAAACAGCATATTGGGTAATATTAAATCATCCTGGCCATCCTCGTAAGAAAGTCAACTTAAAATATGAGGAGCTACATTCATGCTATTTATTTTTCAAGTGCGCAATCATCCGATGTTACACTCTTCTGTCGGTGCTGACACTCCTCTACCAAGCATGCTTGGATGATTATCACAATCGGCTAGTGGTTCTTTGGTTGGAAGAAGAAATGGGTTGGTGATGTCACTGCTTTGGATTCATAAGAAAGAAAAAGTAGGAGCACCCAAAACCTAACCCCCTTGCATTATATGGCAATAATCGATCTCAGGAACATTTACTCAGGTGCACACACGAAGACGTTGTGACTATGAAATACACCCAATATGAATATGGCCATAGATTCTTTTTCGTTTTCGACGAAGCCAGGGAAACCTTGAAGCCATCAGGTGCATATTTTGATGTATCATCTTCCATAAATATTCTCTTCAAAGAGACCCACCATATTATTAGATCAAAGATAGGTATTTTTTTTCTAGTGTCTTCACAGTTTTTTTCATGGCATGCGTATGAAAGAATTTCAATTTTTTTGATGAGCTTATTGGGTGGTTGGAAACATGTTTGAGATATGATGCATCCATGTTTTTGTTAATGATCTCATGTTAGTTCCTAACCTATAGAGTTTAGAATTGATGTGTATCCCTTTAGATATTTATAACACAAACATTTCCAGCCATAAGGCAACCTCGACCCGAGGGAGGAGAACTGTGTTTGGATGGGTTATCCACTACCTCACTGGGATCTTCCCCTATTTTCCCTGATTTGAATCCTGAAATCCTGGGATTCAAACGTGACTCCTTGCCTATTAGAGACTGATGTTGCCACAATGGCTTTGGAGGCCTACATCGTCCACTTTCCTACTAGATGTGCGGGTGGAGCATTTGAAATAGGGGAAAACTGATCTACGTTTTTTCTCCTTGGTGACGCAGGGTCCGCTTCCAAGGTCCATCTAATTATGATCTCTCCTATACCAAAATTTGTGGGCTTAGTTTCTCTTCAAAACACTTTAACCAATAATATCCAAATCATATATAAATAATGAGAATTCAATCCCTATTCTCCTATTTTTGAATTATCACAGGTCTTTTAATCACAATGTGCTTACGTATTTATGGTCTGCTGAATTATGTATTCATGCACGGTCCGAGTCACCCTTCCCAAAAGACTCAAAATCTCTTGGGAATAAAAAGAGTTTCAACTTTTCTTCCTTGTTCTACAACATTTCTACCCTTTATTCCTTTTTTGTTTCAAATTTATTTTACTTAGCACATGTTTTTGTGAATAATTATTTTTGGTTAGAGGGTTGAGTATTTGATGTTTTTTCAGTATTGTTTTGATTTTTATGGGAAAACATTTTTCGTGTCGTGATCAGATGCACAGTTAGGTCGTAGGAATAATATGCTCAATACTGAATATTACCTACAATAAATGTCCTTTGTAATTGTAAGAAGAGTCTTTAGCCTGTTTTGAACTAGCACCTTCAGTTGTGCCTTTCTTGAAATTAAGGAATAAATAATCGTCTTAAGGTTTGAAGTTTGAACTCTTGCCAGCCTCATGAATGGTTGCCTTATGACACATCTTCATAAGTAGCTATGCCAGAGGCGTTTTATTTATGATATTGGGTGGGAAAACACTCTTCACCCCACCCAATCAGAAAGCTTCCTTATTGCCCTTATTGCCAATTATATGTTGACTTGTGTAGACACAATATTGGGTGAGTTTAAGTCATCCTGGCCATCCTCGATTTCTCCACCATCCTGGCAATTATTTCACTAGATGTTTGTCTTAGGTTTCTTGTTATTGCCCAAGAAGCCAATGATGGCCTCCACCACATCCTTCCAGTGCTTCTTATTCATAGTCCCACGGCTCAGGTCTAGATAACATTAACCCCAAGCATCGATCATAGTTAGGGTAGCAGTCTGGCTCGAAATATCATATTCCAGCATTTATAAATTTTGTACATGGCTGGATAGAAGCATGGGTTAGTCGCTGAAGCTCAAATGGCTGGAAAAAGTGTAGCAGAATTTGAAAAAAGTAGCATCCCTTTGGATGCAGTCATGATCCTGGGAAAATCAGTATGTAATGCATGCTCAAAATATGGTAATTTTAAGAAGGGAAGCTTCTATCAGAGCATGCAGGAATTTCTAGAAAAATAAAAAATGACAAAGGATAACTATGACAGAGAGTCAATTATTTCTTAGGGGTAAAATTCTTGGGTGGTAGTTGATGTAAATGCCTCTCGGGGCTTCCCGGTGCCCGAGGCAGACAATCAGACTAGCTATATAGTTACAAAGACATTGCACACATGTTTATACTATTAGGTCCCTATAATTTGTCAGATTGGCAAGACCAAATAGACAAGGTTAACATCAAACCAACTTTGGAGCCCTAGGACCTAGCCTTCCTGGACTCAAAGAGGGCTCTCTCTATATTTGTATAAAAGATATGACTTGATTGATTTCAGGTATTCATTTTAAGCTAGTTAAAATGATAGAGTTGTTTGTTTTGTTTTTTTTGGTTGGGTTGTTTGTTAAGAAGAATAGATCGAGTAAGAGAAATTTAAACCATTGGGCTATGGGGTCTGTGAAAGTCTTGAAAAGTACAACAATAAATCAAGGGTGTTTCATAAGGCAAGTTAACAAAGCCAAATGGATCTTAATAGCTTAGGTGGATGTGAAATGAACATTAAATTGTGAGTGTAGTAGGTCTAAAGGGAAATTACGAATCCTTTAACATATAATAGAACAGGAAGAGTCTTTAAGATCACCATTCATTAAGAAAGAACAAAAGGATAGGGCACACAATAAACTTCTTTGGCCTAGCTTTATCAAGTAAACTTTAAAACAAAAATCCAGCAAACCCTAGAGAGTAGGGAACTCCTAAATTCTCTAGCTATTTTCCTTTAGAGAAAGAAAACATTTAAGATAACAAACAAGTGATGATCAAAGAGCAGCGAACTCACTAGCACATTTGGCCCAATATCCGATGGCTAATTCATCGCTATTCCAACACATAGGCATCGCAAGAGTGACAGTTTGAGGTCAGGCAAAACGTGGTTAGCCATTACGTCACAATTCTGAAACTTCAATAAAGTGTCGCAAGAGCGACACTTTTTCTAACGTTTCCAAACAACTGTTGCTCTTCTGACGTTTTCCAAACCGTCACTCTTCCGAATTTCCAAACCTTCACTCTTCCGACGTTTCCCAAACCGTCGCTCTTCCGGCATTTTACAAGTCATTGCTCTGCCGAAATTTTCCAAATCGTCGCTCTTCTGACATTTGTCAACTGTCGTAATTCCAATGATATGTCATCCAAAGTTTGAAACGTCACTCTTATGACACTTATGTAACGTCGCTTTACTGACGAAAAAGTAAAAATATTTAAAAAAAGAAACGTCGCTCTTCCGACACTTATGTAAGGTCGCTTGTCCAACAAAAAAGTAAAAATATTTAAAAAATAAATGTCTCTCTTCCGACGTGTAAGGCGTCTGTCTTCAAATGAAAAAAGTAAAAATATTTAAAAAAGAAACGTCACTCTTTTGACGTGTAAGGCGTCGGTCTTTCGACGAAAAAGTAAAAATATTAAAAAAAGAAACGTCGCTCTTCCGATGTGTAAGGCATCGTCCTTCTGACGCTTGCGTAAAAATATTTTAAAAAAAAAAAAACAATTGTGTTAGTAACATATATAAACTTCACAGAGAACTATATATGCCAAAGCGATGCCAACCCATCATGTCAGAGGAACAAGTGCAAACTTTGCATATTATATTAGTCACTGTAGTGGTCCCAACCAAATAGAACGAGCATTAAATTCCTTGTGTCTCCACAAAGGCATACGAACGATTGGGTGTGCATACCAAACCCACAGAGCACCAGCTATGTGAATCATCATACTAGAAAGCAAGAACTGTATAAATTCAATGTTCCATGGTGTAATGATCAGATTATAGTTAGTCTTGGATTGCATTACTGAGAGTGATATAACGTGTCATCCTACTGATATCACCGAGCCATTGTTATCTATTATCTAACTGTGATTTACTGTGTGAATTTATCATATACAAATTATTATCATCGCGCAAATGTGAGCCACAAAAATTTACAGCATGCCACTGTTATAGAGGATGAAGATCCAAAACACATCGAGCCTTTGAAATGTCATCAAACAATGCAACAGATATTGAAATTGTATACAACTTTATCACCCTGTAGTGAGAGTCATCTAAGCGATCCTCATGTGAGATAAATAATAGAGTGAGCTTTTTTTGGACCACACAGAGGTATGTTCGATCCCTGAGGCATCACAGAAAATAGGATCCAAGGTTTTTAAAAGCCACAATCCATACAAAACATGTTATCGAGCCTTTGTTGACCATTGCAAGCTTCGACAAATTATATGCGAGATTTTGAACATAAGAACAAGCCAATGTAATCTACAGGTGCAAGTGTCACTTTAGATATATACATATAACCCATATAGAATTGAAGCGCTATATTCTTCATATGCGAGTTTCTATTAAGCCATAGAGACTGATTTGAGACACTGTGATGTCACAAAATATATTCATATTAACCACTCAAAAGAGCAATTGAGCCACAGGAATAAACCTTTGCATCACAATAGAGATCATGTTTTTACACTTATATGCCCAGAATCTTGACCATTCCTTTGTAGTTTGTCAAAACTTAGCAACAAGAAACAATACAGAGGAAGTCTTCTATCCACAAGCCAATAGAGTGTGATTTTCAACCTCTTTTCCAAATAACTATAGATGCCAAAGTGATGCCAACCCATCATGTCACAGGAACAAGTGCAAACTTTTCATATTATGTTAGTCACTGTAATGGTCCCAACCAAATATAACGAGCATTAAATTCCTCGTGTCTCCACAAAGGCATACAAATGATTGGGTGTGCATACCCAACCCACAGAGCACCAGTTATGTGAATCATCATACCATAGAGCGAGCACTATATAAATTCAATGTTCCATGGTGTAATGATCGGATTATAGTTAGTATTGGATTGCATTACTAAGAGTGATATAACGTGTCATCCTATTGAGATCACCGAGCCATTGTTATCTATTATCTAACTGTGACTTACTGTGTGAAGTTATCATATACAAATTATTATCATCACGCAAATGCGAGCCAAAAAAATTTATAGCATGCCACTGTTATATAGGATGAAGATCCAAAACACATTGAGGCTTTTCAATGTCATCAAAAAATTCAACAGATATTGAAATTGTATACAACTTTATCACCCTGTAGTGAGAGTCATCTAAGAGATCCTCACGTGAGCTAAATAGTAGAGTGAGCTTTTGTTGAACCACGCAGAGGTATGTTCGATCCCTAAGGCATCACAGAAATTAGGATCCAATTTTTTTATAAGCCACAATCCATACAAAACATGTTCATTGAGCCTTTTTTGACCATTGCAAGCTTCGACAAATTATATGCGAAATTTTGAACATAAGAACAAGCCATTGTAATCTATAGGTGCGAGTGTCACTTTACATATATACATATAATCCATAGAGAATTGAAGCAATATATGTTGAAAATATTAAAGTCACCTGCAACTCTGTGTAGGAGACAGAAAAGGGACAGCAGAGTCACCATTTTTTGAGAAGTATTAGTTTGATGTTTGCGTGCACTCCATCCTGGGTTTAATACCCTACAATTTTTTGTTGTTCTATGGCAACAACTGGTTTTACATTAAAGGGTTCATGGCTGAACACACCATGCAACCACAACTCTTTATTAACAGTCAAGTCGGGTCTTTAAACCCCACCAACCACAAACCGAACAACAAGTTTGTGTTTTACGTGCCAGTTTTTGTTTAAAGTTTGAATAGGGCCATGTTCGAAGTGGACCCCATCTGCTAGCTCAACAAAGGCTGGTCCACATTCAACCAATCATGTTGTTTCGGGTAGATTTGGTCACCGACATCACAAACTAATTTTTTTACATGAATTTTGAATGTATTTTCATTCATAAAAGGTTTGAAGTCCAATGGGGCCCATTGCTGGCCAATCAAATGGCGTTCACATGGCTTTGGGCCTTGGTGACATCACAAGTATTTGTAACGCGAATTTGGTTTGTAATGCGGCTTAATACGTTTGAAATCCGGGTTCGATAGTTTATTAAACTATTGTCTAAGTTTTATGCAGTGGATATATTATAAGGTTTCAACCTTATTATAAAGCTTTGTAATCTTTTGTATCACGTGGACCAAAAGACTTTAAGTTTGGTTATATGTATGCGGATGATAATATATATATATATATATATCTATATATATATATATATATATATATATATATATATATATATATATATATGTATGTATGTATGTATGTATGTATGTATGTATGTATGTATGTATGTATGTATTATAAACATTAATTTTATAATATATATAATATATTCTATAGTTTTGTTTTATTTTCTTTTTTTTTGTTATGTTGAAAAGAAGAGTGTTGCGCCACATATATACAATGAAATAGCCCAAAGGCATATATGTAGAGAGTGTGTATTTTTATATACACAAAGTTTAAAATACACTATAGTGTGTTAAGAACAACAAAGTTTGTTTTGTAATCTCCCAGCAATGGAAATCATTAGTTTTTGTAATACTTTTATGTCTATGAAATAGTAGAAAGCTTTTGTGCCATCTCTGTCTATCAGAATCATTTTTTTTTTTTATCTCTTTGTTCAGGAGAGTATCATTCTCTCAGTGTTTGTTCTGGAATTATTAGAAATTCCAACAACATATTCTTCATATGCAAGTTTCTATTAAGCCACAGAGACAGATTTGAAACATTGTGATGTCACGGAATATATTCATATTAACCACTCAGAAGAGCAGTTGAGCCACAGGAAAAAACCTTCACATCACAATAGAGATCATGGTTTTACACTTATATGCCAAAAATCTTGACCATTCCTGTTTAGTTTGTCAAAAATTAGCAACAAGAAACAATACAGAGGAAGACTTCTATCCACAAGCCAACAGAGTGTGATTTTCAACCTCTTTTCCATAAGCAAGTGGATGAATTTTTATTTTCTAAATTCAAAAGAAAATGATGGAAAATGAAAAATTTTAGTTAACATTTAAAAAATTCCCTAAAATACGCTCTATGTTTGTACTGTTTATCTTAATTTATATTACTTTTATGTACTTATTGTAGGGACAGTTTTCTGCAAGCTTTATAGGAAACAGAAGAATGTTGGGAGAAACGTTTTCAGAGAAAAATGTCGGGGAAGACGAGAAATATTTCTCTAGAGCCCATAACATATTTTATCTCAAGGGAAGTGGACATGAGAACAAAATGGAGGGTTCTGATCATCACCACCATCATCATCGTAGGCATCGTCGACAGGCAAGCCATGAAGCAATTTCTTTCCAATCAAAGAAAAGATACCTACAAGTTTCAGGCTCAACGACAGTGATAGTTCATGAAGAATCCTCAAAAACTGAATGGAATAGCTTGGAAGCCAAGAAAACTAATGCAGTCCCTTGGCGTAAACCTGGTGAAAACTATGATGAACCTACATTTCATGTCGATTGCAGTGGGCCCAAAACTCACCCTCCAAAGAATAACTAGAACCTTTTATGCTGCTACAACTTTTGCATATTAAGACATCACTGCCCCATTTTTACTACCCCTCCAATACAAAGAAGCAGATTGAGAGCCCCATGAGAGCAGGAAGCATGGAATGTTGAAATGACCCTTCTATGTTGGTTCAACTTTACCACTATATACCCGAGTTTTTACCATGCAATGGAAACATAGAATATGGCAGTAAAGAGCCCAGGATGCAGCTGGATTGAGGTTAAGAATAGAGTCCATTCATTTTTTGTTGGATACAGATCACACAAAAAATCAAAGCGGATATATTCAATGGTGGATTTATTGGCTGGGAAGATGGAAGATTCATGGTATATGCCAAATCTAGTAAACAACACATACTAAAGCTAATCCCTAAACACTAATGCATACGACTAGAGCAATATGTTAATGGTATAACTCGTGAAACCCTAAAAACTAGAGCAAATAGAACATGGGTCTTCAAAAATTTAATCGATCTGCTTTGATTCGAGATATAATCAATAGATTTCAACGACAAAGAAAGAATCTATAAATTATCGTATTGACATGTTGAAAAATAGAACTAAAATACAAAAGAAACCGCAAATAAAGTGAGAAATTCACAGATTGACATGTGATGGATCCAATTACAGTTGGAATTCCTTCTGACTTGTGGAGCGAGCAGACGACTTCACAATCTGTGGACTCAAACTTCGGACTTTGTAACCTCTAGCGCCTTCCTTTTTTTCTTATTGTTAGTCGAACAGCCTTTTGCTAGAAACATAAAGGTGAGATCTCATAAGCATAAAGGGGATTTGTTATTTATAACCTAATGTATCAGAGCAAAAGAAAATAAATCACCGGAGTTCAATCAAATGTATCAGAGCAGACCTACAAGAGGCACTCCGGATCAATTTCTTTACTTACCGCATCCTTCCTCCAAACCTATGATAGTATGGCCGCATCCTTCCTCCAAACCTGCAATAGTATGGTTGCATCCTTCCTCAAAACCGACGACAGTATGGCCACATCCTCCCTCCTTCCCTGGACAAACCATGCAACTAGAGGGAAATGAAAGAGGGAAATTAAAAATATCAACTGGAGGGAAATGAAAGAAGGAAATTAAAAATTTTGATATTTGAATTTTTTTGACATTTTGAAATGAAATACATGTGTCTTTTAAGGCCACTCAAATTCCATTAAATAAAATGTGTGAGAATTTTCTTGGGGTTAATAATGGTTTTGGGTAAATAAGTGGTATTGTTGATTATAAATAATTATTAATGAGATTAGATCTAAGACATTTATTTAGATTATTAATTATATAAAATTGTTGAATTTTTATTTCATAAACTAGGGGTTTTGGTTGATTTTTTAATCTAATTATGTGATATTAAAGATGAATTATGGTAAATTAAAAATAAGTTTTATGTGGTTAAAAGGGAAGTAGTAATGTTATGGTATGAATGATTATTTTCAATGAAATTTTTGGTTTAGTAAGGATAACTCATATATGGACATTTTCCATGATTTTTAAGACGGAGTCAATATAGGAAAGGTGATACTTAAAGGGCTCCCACATGCTTTAGAAATTTATATCTATTGGTTTATAAACATTAGAGGTGGAAAAACATCCTAAGCTCTAGAGCTAAGTTTGTTCCAACTTAGCTATATCTTGAGCAACAAATTGTTGTTGACGTCAAGGATGTGATAGAAATTTGGTAGGTTGTAGGGTAGTCTTGTCATGAAATAAATGTAATGTAGTTACTAGGTAGGTAGGGGGAACCATTTTGGTGGAACTTAGTCATAAATGGGACATCTATCCATGCATAGTTTTTTAAGAAAAAATACACCTGGTGGATTATCATTGTACGAGAATCACTTTAGGATCTAGGCTACTGTGCACACACTAACTAAAGGGATATTAGTGAAATCAACAAATGTATTATAGGTGATTTTATATAAATAGGTGTTCTTGTGTTCTCATTGGTTAGTTATGGACAAATGAAAATAAATTAAGAGAAGTTATAGGTGATTTTATAGAAATAGGTGTTCTTGTGCTCTCATTGGTTAGGTATGGGCAAATGACAATAAAGTAAGAGAAGGATTTGACTACTAGACAATTAGAGGAATGATTCCACACAAAACCAAGTGTGGTGCTACAACACTTTCTAGGCTAAGGGATTTTGAAGGGGTTCCCCCACCATATGACCGGAAGAAGAGAATGGTCATTCCACATGCTCTGAAAGTGTTGAGGCTTCAGCGAGGTCACAAGTATTGTCTGCTATGAAGGCTTTCCAAAGAAGTTGGTTGGCATCACTATGACACAATTATGGAATTATAAGGGAAGAGAAAGGCAAAGGCTCAGGTATCATATGAAAGAAGGAATAAATTGGCAAAATTAAGATCAAAAGTAGTGGAGTTAGCCGGAAAGCAGCTTGCCCAAAAGATGGATAAGATAAAACTTGACAACATATTGGTCAGTTTCCTTGACCCTTTATTGGTTATTCAGAATAAGTAACCCCAAAGATGGAGCTCTTAGCTTCAATAAAGTATTAGATAAGCGGCATGTTGTGCTCAATGAAGCAGTCAATTTTGAAACGGCCACCCTCAAACGAAACGACTCGACTCGAACTGAACGCGTTTGGGCAGGCACCCTCACATGGCACACCCAACCGAACAAAGACATAAGGGAAAAAAAGCAAACAGGCCGCATGAATGAGCACAAGGCAGCCATGCGGTCACAACTTAGAAAATTTGATACGGCCACCCTCAAATGAAACGACCCGGCCTTAACGCATTTGGGCAGGTGCCCTAACACGTCGCGCCCGACCGAATGAAGGCACAAGGGGGGAAATGAAAAATGAGCCACACGAACATGCATAAGGCACCCCTGTGGTCACAAATTATAAAATTTGATATGGCCGCCCTCAAACGAAACAACCTGACCCGAATGCGTTTGGGTGGGCACCTTAACACGGCGCAACACAACGCGCATGACCGAACAAGGGAACAAGGGAGAAACTGGTAAACGGGCTGCACGAACGTGCGCCACAGGGCACCCGTGTGGTCACAACTTAGAAAATTTGATATGGGCACCCTCAACCGCAACAACTTGACCTAAACGTGTTTGGGCGGGCACCCTCAGTTGAAATGACCCAAACCGAAAACGTTTTGGTGGGCACCCTCAACCGAAACGACCCGACCCGAACGAGTTTGGATGAGCACCCTCAAACAAAACAACACAGCGTGCCCGACTGAACGAAAGCACAAGGGAGAAAATGGTAAATGGGCCACACTAACGTGTAGTACAAGGCACCTACGCAGTCGCAACTTAGAAAATTTGATACGACCTCCCTCAAACAAAACAACCCGACCCAAACGCGTTTGGGTGGGCACCCTCACATGGCGTGACACGATGTGCATGATCGAATGAAGGCATAAGGGATAAAATGGCCAACGGTCCAGACAAACATGCAAAAGGCACCTGTGCAGTCACAACTTAACAAATTTGATACAATTTCCCTAAAATGAAACGACCTGACCCAACCCGAAAGTGTTTGGGCGGGGGCCCTCACATGGTGCGCCCGACCGTATGAAGGCACAAGGGGGCAAATGGAAAACGAGCCACAAAAATGTGCACAAGGCACCCCTATAGAAGATGGAAAGAGACAAGCTAGAATAAAGCGAGGGAGTTGTCCAACTAAGAAAAAAAGTAGAATAGAACTAAGGGTACCAAATAAGTTAGTATTTATGCAGGGGAAATTGTGCGTATGAAAATTGTGCAAGAATTGTAGGGATGCATGAAGCTACACCAGTGATGGTACCCTCAACACAATAACACCTATTTCATGGAAAAGGTTGCAGGATGCGCATAGGGTGGTGAAGAATATTTAAATTCGAAGATGAGAAATTCAACACCCACTGGAAAAAATTCCAACTTGACTTCTTGAGATTTACGAAAATCCATTGACAACCTAGAGGGGAAATATTCCCAACTTCTTACTGCACAGGAGGAAACCGAGCCAAGAAAAGACAAGAGAATTCCACATGTTTTCGCTTTGAATGAGACAAGCGAGAAAACGTTCACAACACCGAGAAAGAGACACATAATATTGAAAGAATTCTTAGCATTGATGGAGTTTACAAAGGTGCGGAGATCCCACCAACTAGCAAAAGGGTTGTCTTTACTCTCAAGGGCACACCCTTGAACTGTTACTTTCTGCCTTATCATATTAACACCAACCATGAATTCCACCTTTAGACTAGTGAACTCCCATGCCCGAGGGATAGAATCAACCACGAAATTCATTAAATTTTCCCACCATGTATCCATCAATGGACTTGGAACGAAGGTAAAGGAGGGATCAATTAAGGGTTGTCCAACTTCATAATACTCCACATGTGAGGGGTAAATGGGCGCATCGCCAACACCCCCAAAAACCACCACCTCAACCTTAATGACGAGATCCTAACGCCAAATGTTATGTGTGATACGAATATGTGCATATATAGGAGGATACAAGGGGGGCATAGAAAGGAGGGCTTTGGAAATCTTAAAAAAATAATTCTCATGGCGTATATATCCAACTAGAAAAACAAGAGAGAGGGACAATTATATTGAGTGGAATTATTCATGGAATATCTTTCCAACCTGACATGTCATTGATCTCATACTAACCTGCTTCCTTCAAGAAGGAAGGCTTGATTCGTTTGTGTATCCGGCTCTTTATTTTGGCTTCTTAAAATGTAGTAATAAGCCTTTTGAGAGAATAATTTTAGGGTACTATTGATTTTTCTAAGGAGGAGGGATAAATTGTCGTTCTTCAGGAGAAAACCTTTTTGAAGGTGTTGAATAGTGATAAGGGAATCCCCCAAGATGACTAACTTAGAGACATCTCGATCATTAACCAATTGGAGACCTGGAAGAAGCCCATACATTTATGTGAGATTTTTCATTCTTTGGACTAGCCCCCATAAGTACTTTATTTTTCATATTCCATCAGGATTTAGGAGAATCTCTCCCCCTCCCCCTCCCACCACCCGAGCTATTTAAATTTTATATTTTATTAAACTATTATGCTTCTATTATAACTCTTTATAAATGTATAAATGTATATAATTTAAATGTATGTGGTATAAAAAAAAAACTTAACATATTAGAATCGTGAAGATAAAGGTTAAAGAATAGAAACTAAAAATATTATACAAAAAAGGTGGTGTTCTATGCAAATTAACAACATAACTTCCAACATGATCCTCATAAAACTAACTAAACCCATATTGATCTCCTGTCAAGTTTGATATTTCAATAATTTTTTAGATTATTTTCATGAAATTATTAGAGTTTTTGTTTAGTTGGTTTAAATTTGACTTGAGATTTCCCTAGGCGCCCTCACATGACCCAACCCAACCCACCCCGACTTGCCCGAACACGTTTCCTTGGGCGCCCTCACACGACACAACCCGATCTGACCCGCCCAAATGAATTTCCTTAGGTTCCCTCACACGACCCGACCCAAATAGATTTGGGCGGGCGACCTCAACCGAAAAAACCCAACCCGAACGCGTTTCGGTGGGTGCTCTCAACCGAACGACCCTACCCGAATGGGTTTGGGTGAGTGCCCCCAAACAAAAGGACCCTACCCGAATGGGTTTGGGTGGGCGCCCTCAAACGAAACAACATGGCAGGCTACCAAATGAAGGCACAAAGGAGAAAATGGAAAACGGGCCGCACGAACGTGCATAAGGCACCCGTGCAGTCAAAACTTAGCAAATTTGATACGACCACCCTCAAACGAAACGTCCTGACCTAAATGCATTTGGGTGAGCGCCCTCACATGGCGTGACACGACATGCACGACTGAACAAAGGCACAAGGGAGAAACCAAAAAATGGGCCGCACGAATGTGCACAAGGCACTTGTGTGGTCACAACTTAGCATATTTGATACGAGTGCCCTCAACTGAAACAACCGGACCCAAACGCGTTTGGGCCAATAGGCGCCCTCAACCGAAATGACCTGACTCGAACACGTTTAGGCAGGTGCCCTCAACCGAAATGACCTGACCTGAATGGGTTTGGGCAGGTGCCCTAAAACGAACAACACGGCGTGCCCGACGGAACGAAGGCACATGGGAGAAAATGGCAAACGGGGTGCACGAACGTGCATAAGGCACCCGTGTGGTCACAACTTAGCAAATTTGATACGGTTGCCATCAAACGAAACGACTCGACCCGAACGCGTTTGGGCAGGCGCCCTCACACGGTGCGCACGACCGAATGAAGGAAAAAGAGAGCAACCGGAAAATGTGCCACACGAACATGCACAGGGCACCCGTGCAGTCAGTACAAGTACTTAGCAAATTTGATACAGCCGCCCTCAACCGAAACGACCCAACCCAAATGCATTTGGGTGAGCGGCCTCAATAGAAATGACCCGAACCAAACGCATTTGGGCGAGCCCCGTCAATTGAAACAACCCTACCTAAATGGGTTTGGGTGGGTGCCCTCAAACGAAACAACATAGTGTGCCCAAGTGAACGAAGCCACAAGGGAGCAAACGACAAACGTGCTGCACGAACGTGCATAAGGCATCTGTGCGGTCACAACTTAGCAAATTTGATATGACAGCCATCAAACAAAATGACCCAACCAGAACACATTTAGGCAGTTTCCCTCACATGGCGTGACATAACGTGGACGACCAAACGAAGGCACAAGGGAGCAACCAGAAAACGGGCCGAACGATCGTGCACAGGGCACCCGTGCGGTCACAAGTACTTAGCAAATTCGATAGAACCACCCTCGACCGAACCAACCTGACCCAAATGCGTTTGGGTGGGCGCCCTCAACTGAAATGACCCAAACATGCACAAGGCACCCGGGTGGTCACAAATTATCAAAACTGATATGGGTGCCCTCGAATGAAACAGTCTGACCCGAACACTCCCGGTCGGGTGACCTCGCACGACGCAACACGGCACGCCCGAACGAACAATGCCACAAGGGACAAAATGGAAAATGGGCCACCCGAACATGCACTCGGGCAGTCACAACTTAGAAAAAATAAAACGGGCACCCTCGAACGAAACGGCCCAACCCAAATGTGCCTGGTCAGATGACCTCACACGGCACGACACGAACACTAAAATAAGTAAAGAAAAGGAGGTAGTGTGAAGAGTTATCATCTGCATAAAGTGCGTACTTCTTGCAAAATGAATGAGAATTATCTAAGACTTGCAAGAATAAATATGTTAGATGGAACTTACAATTCTTCTCTAAATGCAAAATTGACTCAAGGTAGAGGATATACATTCAAACTATCACATTTGGCATAATTTATTTTTTTAAATATTGTTATCCAAGCATTGGACGACCGATGCCTTACCAAATGCCTTATCAAAACGTTGCAATAGCAACACTTAGCTCGAAGTGTCGCAAGAACGATGCCTTATCCAAATGTCACAATAGTGACACTTTCTACCAATCCGTCGCAAGACTGACACTTTCCACCAATCCATCACAATTTCGATGCTTTGCTCCAAACGTCGCAATAGCGAGACTTAGCTATAAGTGTCACAAGACTGACACTTTCCTCCAATTCGTCACAATTCCGACGCTTTTCTCCAAACGTCGCAAGACCGAAACTTACCTCTAACTATCGCAATACCGAAACTTGTCTCCAAACGTTGGTATAGGGACAGTTGTGGGTGGGATTTGAAAATTGATAAAATTTGGGGAAATTTCCGACATTTGTTCAAAAGTGTCGGAACTAAAGTGTTGGAATTTTTGCCAAATGTACTAGTGACTCCTAAATTCTTTAATCAGACTTTTAAAAGACCTTCAAAGTGACTATTCAAGATGGACTAAAGGATAGGGCAAACCATAAAATTCTTCAGCCAAACCCTAATCATTAAAGTTCAAAGAAAATGCCTTAAAAACAACGTTTCAAGCTACACCAAAGGACACGACATACCATAAACTTCTTTGGCTGGAATCCATTAAATCATTTTCAAGAGAACAAGCTAAGTGGAACCAAGGAGAAACTAATAATTCGCCAATCAGACTCAGAACAAGAAAACATTTGAACAATAGAAGGAAGATAGACTTAAGGTGCCTCTAAGAGAATATCTTAACCTAAATTTTATGCTCTATTGCAAGAGTAAAGATGAAAAATATGGGAAACATAAGGAAACAAATATAAGATCAGAACAATGTCACCATTTAATCAAGTTCATGAATCCTATGAATATTCTTGCTCCATTGATGTTCAGTCCAAAACAGTTATAGAACGTTAAAGCCAACTTCTTCACAACTCAAAATATATATCATATGGAGCTCAACAATCAACCAACAAAAATTATGAAGCATAGATGCAGTATTTATCTGAAAAATGAGGTGGTAAACCCTAGCTAGGGTTTCAAATGACATTCACTAAATAGTTAATGCATTTTGACCTTTGAGACCATGTAAGGCCCAAGGCAAAATATCTGAAAGTGACTCACTATAATAATAACTCCTAGCCTAACCTCTGAGCTAATTTTGGAAGCATTTTACCTTAAGGCCTCTCAATAATTTTTGAAATAACTCTTGGTGTCTTTTTTTGACTTTCTAGTAAGGGCACAATGCCACTGGTTGAGGGCACAGCGCCAATGCAAATGCGCATCGCTAAGACTAGGAAAATGACCTATTTTGAAACTAAAATTTGGAGGCCTTCCTAGTGTCCAAATGAGCTCTATGATAGCTCATTGAAAATTTCCCTAAATCTAGTTTCCAGATATGCTTTCACTTTCCAAAATGGTGCCATATTCCCTACCAAAAATCGTTTCTCCCAAGACTGGTAAACGTGCAGCGCCAGTTCCAAAAAGAGGGCAGAAAGGTGATTTTTAGGTGCTTTATGGCCCTTTTTGTAGAAATTTGAAAAATTTGCTGAATTATTCACCGCGATTATCCTGATTAAACATTATTTAAGCTTCATTCATAATACATAACCTCTTCTACAATTGATCATCAATATGCGGAAATAGAAATAGTCGCATGCGCACATAAACACAATAATTCAAGCACACATTTAACACAGTATGTACTGGGGAAAGCAATAGCTGAAAACCCCAAAATATCTGTATAATATAATGATAGAGAACATGTAACAATACATAGCACAAAGCTCTCATAGCTCTCAGCACTATCTCACATGCTACACACAAACTAGCACGGAAGATGAACAAGTCACAGGTTCAAATCTCCTCCACAAGTCTGCCTGCCTCTACTGCGCATTCCAAGATGAATAATGGTGAGATCCAACTTCGAATCCACCTAGCTTCAACTGCGAAATCCTCATTGGCAATCTCAATCCATGTGTGTCCAAATCTCATGCACAGCTATGGTCACACTGATAGTCACACTCACCCTTTCACCCACCTCTAACACTGGTCTCCACTGAACTGTCCATGCATTGCAGTTAACTGATGTGTTCTTTAGTTGAATTATGAGTTAATAATTAGTGAATTAATTAATAATTAATTCACACCACTCATCACTAGTGTATTTGTCAATTAGACTAAATACAACTAGTTCAACTAAGTTAAACCGAACACAACTCCACCAACTGTCTCATCAACTCCACCAAACTCTGCCACTTGAGTTCTAACTGAAGTCAACCATGCAATAGCTCAACTAACCCTTAGGAAAAGCGTATTTCCTTCTTTCAGCTGCATGTGCCACATCCAAGCATCAAACTGAAGTGCTCCAAGAGGATAAGATAATGTTTATGGTCTAAATATTATTAAGGGTTAATAATATTTGACTGTTCTATTTTTAGCCTGGCAGTCTAAAAATAGAAACTGCCCAATGTCTAAAAATAGAGGTCCATATATTTTTACCAACTCGACCAATCATCCATAAATAGCATCCTGCAACTCATAGACCATGATCCATATGTCTAAAAATAGACATAGTCTAAAAATAGACTTTGCGCCAAAAAATAGCCTGCAGGCCCACTTAGTGAAGGCGACTTCATTTCACTAAGCTCCATCATCTTGTTGCATTTTCAACACTCCCTCTCAACAAGATATGGATTATCTGCAACCCCTATCCTGCCTCTGTGGTATTCTAATTGCTCCTAGTGAGCGCCTTCCTCAAGATGTCAGCATCCTGATCCTCCGTGGGAATATATGAAAGTAACATGATTCTCCGCTGCACACAATCTCTGATATGATGGTACCTGATGTCGATTTTTTTGGATATCTCATGAAATAATGGATTAGCCGAGAGTTTAATGCAACTCTGGTTATCACAATAAATCACAGTAGGCTCCAAGTGCGACTCGAACAACCCGACCAGAATCTTCCTCATCCATATAGCCTCGCATGCAGCCAAGCTTGCTGCCATGTACTCGGCCTCCGCGGAACTGAGTGCCACGGATCTCTGCTTCCTGCTGTACCAGGAAACTGTTGTCGACCTGATACTGAAGATCCCTCTAGATGTGCTCTTACGGTCTGTTGGGCTCCCTGCCCAATCTTCATCCGTGAAGCCACATAGCTTCACCCCATCCTCCTATCTGTACCACAAACCATATCCCGATGTGCCTCTAAGATAACGCAATACATGCTTGCCTGCCTTCCAGAAGTGCTTGGCAGGCTTAACCATAGCTTGCGAAAGCTGGTTAACAGCATAGCATATATCGGGTCGTGTATTGACCAGATACATAAGCGACCCCACCAACTGTCGATAAACAGTGGCATCCACTACCTCCGCTGAAGTAGCATCCTCCTTCCTCCAACCTCCAAGAAGAGGAGTATCAATAGGCTTGCAGCCATGCATGTTGAACTTCTCCAGTATCTCCCGGGCATACTTACCCTAAGAAACAAATAGTCCATCACTGCGCTGCCAAATTTCCAATCCCAGGAAATAATGAAGGAGGCCCAAGTCCTTCATCTCGAACTCTCTAGCAAGGTCCTCCTTGCATGAAAGTATCAACAACTCATCACCCATCAAAATCAGATCATCTACATACAGTACAATGATCAGCAGCTTCCCCTCCACCATAATCTGGTACAGGTTAGGATCCGCCTCACTCTTGGAAAATCGAAGCCCGGTGAAATAACTATCTATCCATGTGTACCAAGCACGAGGTGCTTGCTTCAGCCCATACAGTGCTCTCTTGAGTCGGCACACATGTGACTCACTGCTGAAGATCTCGAAACCTTTAGGCTGCTCTATGTAGACCTCCTCCTCAATGTCTCCATTGAGGAATGCAGTCTTCACATCCATCTGATGGATGTTCCATCCCATCTGCGTTGAGAGAGCTAGGATCATCCATATGGAAGAGTACCTTGCGACAGGTGCAAAGGTCTCCTCATAATCGATCCCCTCGATCTGTGAGAAGCCACGGGCGACAAATCTCGCCTTGTACTTCTCCACACTCCCGTCAGCCGCCTGCTTCACTTTGTAGATCCATCACGAACCCACCATTGATTTCCCCTCCGGTCTTGGGACAATCTCCCATGCACTGTTTCTGACGATCGAATCATATTCTTCGATCATGGCATCTACCCATGCGGGTTCCTCCACAGCTTCCTCGAAGAGGATGGCTCCTTCACGACACATTGACTCATAAGAGCCATGTATCCAGTGTACCGATCTGGTGACTGTCTCTGTCTGCGCTGTGCTGTAGGTGGTCCTACAACCTTCTCTGCATCTTGAGCCAGTCGCTCAGCTTCTGTAGTGCGCTTGCGCCCTCTGATGGTTGGCGTTGCATGAGTGGTCTCTTCCACTCCATGAACCTCATCTTGTGGCTGATCCACATCCTGAGACTCATCCTTAGGAACTAATAGCTCCTCATCTGCATGCAAGTGTGGCTCCCTCTCAAACGAACACTTCATGGCTTTCTCCTCCTAAAATTTGATATCCCGTCGCACAACAGTCTTGCGACTGTCTGGAAAATACACACGATAGTTGTGGGGCGTATCAGTGTACCCCACAAATATCCCAACCTCTGCGGTTGGCTCCAGCTTCTTCCTGGCATCCTTCATCACATGCATGTAGACAGGTGAGCCAAAAATCCTCAAATGGGAAATATCAGGCCTCTTGCCAGAAAAAGCCTCCTCTGGTGTACTCATGCCAAGTATCTTGTGAGGACAACGGTTCTGCACATACACTGCAATATTGCATGAATCTGCCCACAAGTGAAGGGGTAGGCCCTGATCATGCAACATCGCTCGTGCAGCACCCACGATCGTTCTGTTCTTCCGCTCAGCAACCCCGTTCAACTGTGGGTTATGGGGGGCTATGAGCTCTCTTTGAATCCCTTCTGCACTGCAAAAGTCCTTGAATTTAGCAGAGATGAATTCACCACCATTGTCGCTCCTACGATCCTTCACATGCTTCCCCGATTCCTTCTCAACCAGCGCCTTGAACTCACAGAACTTTGAGTATGTCTCACTCTTCTTCTGCATGAATAAGATCCAGCACTTCCTAGAGAAATCATCAACAAAGATCACATAGTACTTGTGCTTTGCTGTCAAAGCTACTGAGAAAGTTCCACACACTTCTGTGTAAACTCTCTCAAGGATCGTCGTGGCGCAACTATCCTTCTCGTGAAAGGTGGCTTTCACAAATTTTCCCAAGGTGCACCCCTTTCACTGATCTGACTGCGCAAGAGTGCCCTTAGGAATCCCAGTAGAAATCTGCTGTAGTATCTTCAAAGCTCCATGGTGAAGGTGGCCCAATCTCTGGTGCCACAGCTCGCCATCATCCCGGCTCACCACTCCTTCTGCCTTGCATGGCATTGTTGCGCAACCATCTACTTAAAACTGATAAAGGTTCTTGACTCGAACCCCTATCTTTTGGGTTTCTCCAGTTGTCTTACTACGCAGGAAAGCCTTTCCCTCGCTGAAGACCACATCATACCCCTTGTCTTCCAACATCGCCATAGAGATCAGATTCTTCATCAATCCTAGAACATGCAAAACTTCCTTCAATACAAAGGGTTTACCAGACTCCCTCTCAAAGGAAATGGTACCGATACCGGTCGCACTGTATCTACCATCATCACCCATCTCGATGTGCACTCCAAGATCTTTCTCTTCCAGATCTGAAAACAAATCCCAATCTCCGGTCATGTGAAAATATGCACCACTGTCCAAGAACCATACTGATCCCATCACACTTGAGACCAAGCATGCGATCAGTGAAAAATCCAGTTCAAACTGGGAGGCCAATGCCTCTCCTGCTGCAGATCCAGCAACCTTCTTATTTTTCTTCTTCTGCAGACAATTTGTGGCATAATGTCCGTGCTGGTGACAGTGAAAGCACTTCACCTTGGACATGTCTTGCTTCTTGCCTTTCACACTAGACTGAGAACCTTTCTTGCTCTTCCCCTTATTTGCTTTGGCAGCCAAAGCGCAATTTTCTTCATCAGATGCCTTTGATGAAGTTTCGTCCCTGGTGCTCCGCCTTATCTCCTCTTGCATGAGATCCGACCAAAGTCGCTCCCATCCCGGCAACTTCTCCCGACCATTGACAGAGTCCTGATAGGAATGCCAACTCTTCAAAAGACCAAGGATAGCCAGGTCCGCCAAGTCCTCATCATCGACAGTCACCCCCACACTTCCCAGCTCATCTCTGCATTGAGTGAACTTCGTGAGGTACTTGGCGATACTGTCGCCTTTCTCCATCTTAATGTTTCTGAGTTTATCCTTGAGCGCCAACTTCCTCTGGTCGCTCTTGCTATGTAATAGATCTGTCAACGCTTTCCACATCAAGTATGGAGAAGCTTTTCCATGCAGGCTGGATACAATGTGATCCTTCACGCCCTCCAATAGAATCCTTCAACATTTCGCCATCTTCTTTTGCCAAGCCTCAACTTGAGTAGCATCAGTAGGCTTTGGGACCTCAGCATCTATTAACTCCTTCAACCCGTTATCATCTAATACCACCTCCATTCAGTCTTTCCATGCAACATAATTCGAACTGCCCTCAAGGGCATATTCCAGTCGCAATCCGTTGAAAGACATTTCAACTCCGGCACCAAGAAAACAAACTGCTGCAAAATTCGAATTCCAAGCTCAAAAACTCAACTGCTTCTTCTTTGATCTAATGTGAGAACAAATTATTTCTCGTACGGATATCGACTATAGGGGATTTTACCAGATATCTCACCTTTCAAACAAAAGGATGAATCCGAAGGCTACCTGACCCGTATACAGACTCTACCTGAAGAAATAAAATGTAATCACTGTCGTAGATCCGATGATCAATTTAGCTCTGATACCATGTAGAAATTTGAAAAATTTGCTGAATTATTCATTGACATTATCCTGATTAAACACTATTTAAGCTTCATGCATAATACATAACCTCTTCTACAATTGATCATCAATATGCGGAAATAGAAACAGTCGCATGCGCATATAAACACAATAATTCAAGCACACATTTAACACAGTATGTACTGGGGAAAGAAATAGCTGAAAACCCCCAACTATCTATATAATATAATGATAGAGAACATGTAACAATACATAGCACAAATCTCTCACAGCTCTCAGCACTATCTCACATGCTACACACAAACTAGCACGGAAGATGAACAAGTCACAGGTTCAAATCTCCTCCACAAGTCTGCCTGCCTCTACTACGCAATCCAAGATGAATAATGGTGAGATCCAAGTTCGAATCCACCTAGCTTCAACTGCGCAATCCTCATTGGAAATCTCAATCCATGTGTGTGCAAATCTCATGCACAGCTATGGTCACACTGATAGTCACACTCACCCTTTCACCCACCTCTAACACTGGTCTCCACTGAACTGTCCATGCATTGCAGTTAACTGATGTGTTCTTTAGTTGAATTATGAGTTAATAATTAGTGAATTAATTATTAATTAATTCACACCACTCATCACTAGTGTATTTATCAGTTAGATTAAATACAACTAGTTCAACTAAGTTAAACCGAACACAACTCCACCAACTGTCTCATCAACTCCACCAAACTCTGCCACATGAGTTCTAACTGAAGTCAACCATGCAATAGCTCAACTAACCCTTAGGAAAAGCGTATTTCCTTCTTTTAGCTGCATGTGCCACATCCAAGCATCAAACTGAAGTGCTCCAAGAGGATAAGATAATGTTTATAGTCTAAATATTATTAAGGGTTAATAATATTTGACTGTTCTATTTTTAGCCCGGCAGTCTAAAAATAGAAACCGCCCAATGTCTAAAAATAGAGGTCCATTTATTTTTACCAACTCGACCAATCATCCATAAATAGCATCCTGCAACTCATAGACCATGATCCATATGTCTAAAAATAGACATAGTCTAAAAATAGACTTTGCGCCAAAAATAGCCTGCGGGCCCACTTAGTGAAGGCGACTTCATTTCACTAAGCTCCATCATCTTGTTGCATTTTCAACACTT